>CM069613.1:0-7500 GCA_035771175.1 Paratinospora sagittata
CCCTAAACCCTAAACCCTAAAACCCTAACCCTAAACCCTAAACCCTAACCCTAAACCCTAAACCCTAAACCCTAAACCCTAAACCCTAAACCCTAAACCCTAAACCCTAAACCCTAAACCCTAAACCCTAAACCCTAAACCCTAAACCCTAAACCCTAAACCCTAAACCCTAAACCCTAAACCCTAAACCCTAAACCCTAAACCCTAAACCCTAAACCCTAAACCCTAAACCCTAAACCCTAAACCCTAAACCCTAAACCCTAAACCCTAAACCCTAAACCCTAAACCCTAAACCCTAAACCCTAAACCCTAAACCCTAAACCCTAAACCCTAAACCCTAAACCCTAAACCCTAAACCCTAAACCCTAAACCCTAAACCCTAAACCCTAAACCCTAAACCCTAACCCTAAACCCTAAACCCTAAACCCTAAACCCTAACCCTAAACCCTAAACCCTAAAACCCTAAACCCTAAACCCTAAACCCTAAACCCTAAACCCTAAACCCTAAACCCTAAACCCTAAACCCTAAACCCTAAACCCTAAACCCTAAACCCTAAACCCTAAACCCTAAACCCTAAACCCTAAACCCTAAACCCTAAACCCTAAACCCTAAACCCTAAACCCTAAACCCTAAACCCTAAACCCTAAACCCTAAACCCTAAACCCTAAACCCTAAACCCTAAACCCTAAACCCTAACCCTAAACCCTAAACCCTAAACCCTAACCCTAAACCCTAAACCCTAAACCCTAAACCCTAAACCCTAAACCCTAAACCCTAAACCCTAAACCCTAAACCCTAAACCCTAAACCCTAAACCCTAAACCCTAAACCCTAAACCCTAAACCCTAAACCCTAAACCCTAAACCCTAAACCCTAAACCCTAAACCCTAACCCTAAACCCTAAACCCTAAACCCTAAACCCTAAACCCTAAACCCTAAACCCTAAACCCTAAACCCTAAACCCTAAACCCTAAACCCTAAACCCTAAACCCTAAACCCTAAACCCTAAACCCTAAACCCTAAACCCTAAACCCTAAACCCTAAACCCTAAACCCTAAACCCTAAACCCTAAACCCTAAACCCTAAACCCTAAACCCTAAACCCTAAACCCTAAACCCTAAACCCTAAACCCTAAACCCTAAACCCTAAACCCTAAACCCTAACCCTAAACCCTAAACCCTAAACCCTAAACCCTAACCCTAAACCCTAAACCCTAAACCCTAAACCCTAAACCCTAAACCCTAAACCCTAAACCCTAAACCCTAAACCCTAAACCCTAAACCCTAAACCCTAAACCCTAAACCCTAAACCCTAAACCCTAAACCCTAAACCCTAAACCCTAAACCCTAAACCCTAAACCCTAAACCCTAAACCCTAAACCCTAAACCCTAAACCCTAAACCCTAAACCCTAAACCCTAAACCCTAAACCCTAAACCCTAAACCCTAAACCCTAAACCCTAAACCCTAAACCCTAAACCCTAAACCCTAAACCCTAAACCCTAAACCCTAAACCCTAAACCCTAAACCCTAAACCCTAAACCCTAAACCCTAAACCCTAAACCCTAAACCCTAAACCCTAAACCCTAAACCCTAAACCCTAAACCCTAAACCCTAAACCCTAAACCCTAAACCCTAAACCCTAAACCCTAAACCCTAAACCCTAAACCCTAAACCCTAAACCCTAAACCCTAAACCCTAAACCCTAAACCCTAAACCCTAAACCCTAAACCCTAAACCCTAAACCCTAAACCCTAAACCCTAAACCCTAAACCCTAAACCCTAAACCCTAAACCCTAAACCCTAAACCCTAAACCCTAAACCCTAAACCCTAAACCCTAAACCCTAAACCCTAAACCCTAAACCCTAAACCCTAAACCCTAAACCCTAAACCCTAAACCCTAAACCCTAAACCCTAAACCCTAAACCCTAAACCCTAAACCCTAAACCCTAAACCCTAAACCCTAAACCCTAAACCCTAAACCCTAAACCCTAAACCCTAAACCCTAAACCCTAAACCCTAAACCCTAAACCCTAAACCCTAAACCCTAAACCCTAAACCCTAAACCCTAAACCCTAAACCCTAAACCCTAAACCCTAAACCCTAAACCCTAAACCCTAAACCCTAAACCCTAAACCCTAAACCCTAAACCCTAAACCCTAAACCCTAAACCCTAAACCCTAAACCCTAAACCCTAAACCCTAAACCCTAAACCCTAAACCCTAAACCCTAAACCCTAAACCCTAAACCCTAAACCCTAAACCCTAAACCCTAAACCCTAAACCCTAAACCCTAAACCCTAAACCCTAAACCCTAAACCCTAAACCCTAAACCCTAAACCCTAAACCCTAAACCCTAAACCCTAAACCCTAAACCCTAAACCCTAAACCCTAAACCCTAAACCCTAAACCCTAAACCCTAAACCCTAAACCCTAAACCCTAAACCCTAAACCCTAAACCCTAAACCCTAAACCCTAAACCCTAAACCCTAAACCCTAAACCCTAAACCCTAAACCCTAAACCCTAAACCCTAAACCCTAAACCCTAAACCCTAAACCCTAAACCCTAAACCCTAAACCCTAAACCCTAAACCCTAAACCCTAAACCCTAAACCCTAAACCCTAAACCCTAAACCCTAAACCCTAAACCCTAAACCCTAAACCCTAAACCCTAAACCCTAAACCCTAAACCCTAAACCCTAAACCCTAAACCCTAAACCCTAAACCCTAAACCCTAAACCCTAAACCCTAAACCCTAAACCCTAAACCCTAAACCCTAAACCCTAACCCTAAACCCTAAACCCTAAACCCTAAACCCTAAACCCTAAACCCTAAACCCTAAACCCTAAACCCTAAACCCTAAACCCTAAACCCTAAACCCTAAACCCTAAACCCTAAACCCTAAACCCTAAACCCTAAACCCTAAACCCTAAACCCTAAACCCTAAACCCTAAACCCTAAACCCTAAACCCTAAACCCTAAACCCTAAACCCTAAACCCTAAACCCTAAACCCTAAACCCTAAACCCTAAACCCTAAACCCTAAACCCTAAACCCTAAACCCTAAACCCTAAACCCTAAACCCTAAACCCTAAACCCTAAACCCTAAACCCTAAACCCTA
Source organism: Paratinospora sagittata (assembly GCA_035771175.1). Lineage (NCBI taxonomy): Eukaryota > Viridiplantae > Streptophyta > Magnoliopsida > Ranunculales > Menispermaceae > Paratinospora > Paratinospora sagittata. The sequence continues at coordinate 3,120 of CM069613.1, forward strand.
AACCCTAAACCCTAAACCCTAAACCCTAAACCCTAAACCCTAAACCCTAAACCCTAAACCCTAAACCCTAAACCCTAAACCCTAAACCCTAAACCCTAAACCCTAAACCCTAAACCCTAAACCCTAAACCCTAAACCCTAAACCCTAAACCCTAAACCCTAAACCCTAAACCCTAAACCCTAAACCCTAAACCCTAAACCCTAAACCCTAAACCCTAAACCCTAAACCCTAAACCCTAAACCCTAAACCCTAAACCCTAAACCCTAAACCCTAAACCCTAAACCCTAAACCCTAAACCCTAAACCCTAAACCCTAAACCCTAAACCCTAAACCCTAAACCCTAAACCCTAAACCCTAAACCCTAAACCCTAAACCCTAAACCCTAAACCCTAAACCCTAAACCCTAAACCCTAAACCCTAAACCCTAAACCCTAAACCCTAACCCTAAACCCTAAACCCTAAACCCTAAACCCTAAACCCTAAACCCTAAACCCTAAACCCTAAACCCTAAACCCTAAACCCTAAACCCTAAACCCTAAACCCTAAACCCTAAACCCTAAACCCTAAACCCTAAACCCTAAACCCTAAACCCTAAACCCTAAACCCTAAACCCTAAACCCTAAACCCTAAACCCTAAACCCTAAACCCTAAACCCTAAACCCTAAACCCTAAACCCTAAACCCTAAACCCTAAACCCTAAACCCTAAACCCTAAACCCTAAACCCTAAACCCTAAACCCTAAACCCTAAACCCTAAACCCTAAACCCTAAACCCTAAACCCTAAACCCTAAACCCTAAACCCTAAACCCTAAACCCTAAACCCTAAACCCTAAACCCTAAACCCTAAACCCTAAACCCTAAACCCTAAACCCTAAACCCTAAACCCTAAACCCTAAACCCTAAACCCTAAACCCTAAACCCTAAACCCTAAACCCTAAACCCTAAACCCTAAACCCTAAACCCTAAACCCTAAACCCTAAACCCTAAACCCTAAACCCTAAACCCTAAACCCTAAACCCTAAACCCTAAACCCTAAACCCTAAACCCTAAACCCTAAACCCTAAACCCTAAACCCTAAACCCTAAACCCTAAACCCTAAACCCTAAACCCTAAACCCTAAACCCTAAACCCTAAACCCTAAACCCTAAACCCTAAACCCTAAACCCTAAACCCTAAACCCTAAACCCTAAACCCTAAACCCTAAACCCTAAACCCTAAACCCTAAACCCTAAACCCTAAACCCTAAACCCTAAACCCTAAACCCTAAACCCTAAACCCTAAACCCTAAACCCTAAACCCTAAACCCTAAACCCTAAACCCTAAACCCTAAACCCTAAACCCTAAACCCTAAACCCTAAACCCTAAACCCTAAACCCTAAACCCTAAACCCTAAACCCTAAACCCTAAACCCTAAACCCTAAACCCTAAACCCTAAACCCTAAACCCTAAACCCTAAACCCTAAACCCTAAACCCTAAACCCTAAACCCTAAACCCTAAACCCTAAACCCTAAACCCTAAACCCTAAACCCTAAACCCTAAACCCTAAACCCTAAACCCTAAACCCTAAACCCTAAACCCTAAACCCTAAACCCTAAACCCTAAACCCTAAACCCTAAACCCTAAACCCTAAACCCTAAACCCTAAACCCTAAACCCTAAACCCTAAACCCTAAACCCTAAACCCTAAACCCTAAACCCTAAACCCTAAACCCTAAACCCTAAACCCTAAACCCTAAACCCTAAACCCTAAACCCTAAACCCTAAACCCTAAACCCTAAACCCTAAACCCTAAACCCTAAACCCTAAACCCTAAACCCTAAACCCTAAACCCTAAACCCTAAACCCTAAACCCTAAACCCTAAACCCTAAACCCTAAACCCTAAACCCTAAACCCTAAACCCTAAACCCTAAACCCTAAACCCTAAACCCTAAACCCTAAACCCTAAACCCTAAACCCTAAACCCTAAACCCTAAACCCTAAACCCTAAACCCTAAACCCTAAACCCTAAACCCTAAACCCTAAACCCTAAACCCTAAACCCTAAACCCTAAACCCTAAACCCTAAACCCTAAACCCTAAACCCTAAACCCTAAACCCTAAACCCTAAACCCTAAACCCTAAACCCTAAACCCTAAACCCTAAACCCTAAACCCTAAACCCTAAACCCTAAACCCTAAACCCTAAACCCTAAACCCTAAACCCTAAACCCTAAACCCTAAACCCTAAACCCTAAACCCTAAACCCTAAACCCTAAACCCTAAACCCTAAACCCTAAACCCTAAACCCTAAACCCTAAACCCTAAACCCTAAACCCTAAACCCTAAACCCTAACCCTAAACCCTAAACCCTAAACCCTAAACCCTAAACCCTAAACCCTAAACCCTAAACCCTAAACCCTAAACCCTAAACCCTAAACCCTAAACCCTAAACCCTAAACCCTAAACCCTAAACCCTAAACCCTAAACCCTAAACCCTAAACCCTAAACCCTAAACCCTAAACCCTAAACCCTAAACCCTAAACCCTAAACCCTAAACCCTAAACCCTAAACCCTAAACCCTAAACCCTAAACCCTAAACCCTAAACCCTAAACCCTAAACCCTAAACCCTAAACCCTAAACCCTAACCCTAAACCCTAAACCCTAAACCCTAAACCCTAAACCCTAAACCCTAAACCCTAAACCCTAAACCCTAAACCCTAAACCCTAAACCCTAAACCCTAAACCCTAAACCCTAAACCCTAAACCCTAACCCTAAACCCTAAACCCTAAACCCTAAACCCTAAACCCTAAACCCTAAACCCTAAACCCTAAACCCTAAACCCTAAACCCTAAACCCTAAACCCTAAACCCTAAACCCTAAACCCTAAACCCTAAACCCTAAACCCTAAACCCTAAACCCTAAACCCTAAACCCTAAACCCTAAACCCTAAACCCTAAACCCTAAACCCTAAACCCTAAACCCTAAACCCTAAACCCTAAACCCTAAACCCTAAACCCTAAACCCTAAACCCTAAACCCTAAACCCTAAACCCTAAACCCTAAACCCTAAACCCTAAACCCTAAACCCTAAACCCTAAACCCTAAACCCTAAACCCTAAACCCTAAACCCTAAACCCTAAACCCTAAACCCTAAACCCTAAACCCTAAACCCTAAACCCTAAACCCTAAACCCTAAACCCTAAACCCTAAACCCTAAACCCTAAACCCTAAACCCTAAACCCTAAACCCTAAACCCTAAACCCTAAACCCTAAACCCTAAACCCTAAACCCTAAACCCTAAACCCTAAACCCTAAACCCTAAACCCTAAACCCTAAACCCTAAACCCTAAACCCTAAACCCTAAACCCTAAACCCTAAACCCTAAACCCTAAACCCTAAACCCTAAACCCTAAACCCTAAACCCTAAACCCTAAACCCTAAACCCTAAACCCTAAACCCTAAACCCTAAACCCTAAACCCTAAACCCTAAACCCTAAACCCTAAACCCTAAACCCTAAACCCTAAACCCTAAACCCTAAACCCTAAACCCTAAACCCTAAACCCTAAACCCTAAACCCTAAACCCTAAACCCTAAACCCTAAACCCTAAACCCTAAACCCTAAACCCTAAACCCTAAACCCTAAACCCTAAACCCTAAACCCTAAACCCTAAACCCTAAACCCTAAACCCTAAACCCTAAACCCTAAACCCTAAACCCTAAACCCTAAACCCTAAACCCTAAACCCTAAACCCTAAACCCTAAACCCTAAACCCTAAACCCTAAACCCTAAACCCTAAACCCTAAACCCTAAACCCTAAACCCTAAACCCTAAACCCTAAACCCTAAACCCTAAACCCTAAACCCTAAACCCTAAACCCTAAACCCTAAACCCTAAACCCTAAACCCTAAACCCTAAACCCTAAACCCTAAACCCTAAACCCTAAACCCTAAACCCTAAACCCTAAACCCTAAACCCTAAACCCTAAACCCTAAACCCTAAACCCTAAACCCTAAACCCTAAACCCTAAACCCTAAACCCTAAACCCTAAACCCTAAACCCTAAACCCTAAACCCTAAACCCTAAACCCTAAACCCTAAACCCTAAACCCTAAACCCTAAACCCTAAACCCTAAACCCTAAACCCTAAACCCTAAACCCTAAACCCTAAACCCTAAACCCTAAACCCTAAACCCTAAACCCTAAACCCTAAACCCTAAACCCTAAACCCTAAACCCTAAACCCTAAACCCTAAACCCTAAACCCTAAACCCTAAACCCTAAACCCTAAACCCTAAACCCTAAACCCTAAACCCTAAACCCTAAACCCTAAACCCTAAACCCTAAACCCTAAACCCTAAACCCTAAACCCTAAACCCTAAACCCTAAACCCTAAACCCTAAAC
>CM069613.1:12500-87500 GCA_035771175.1 Paratinospora sagittata
TTCTTTTTTTTTACAAAATTCACAATCTCCCTCCTTCAAGGCATGAGAGTGGGTCTAACCCTTGTATGACCGTTACAAGGTAGTCATAGCCTCTCATTACCCAATTCACATTCATTTCAATGATCTTCAATACTTGTTAGGACTGGCCTACTGACAATGAGGCTACGCATAACACTCACATATGCAATCTGCATTCACACGTCTCGCATACTCCAAATGTCAAAATCATTTATGAATGCAAATAAAAACACAATGCAACAATATATGCATAACATCTTTACATTCAAACATTTCATATAAATAAAATGTCATACAAGAACCAAAATCAAGAAAATATACTCATAGTACATGACTTTTCAACTAAAATACCATCATCGTCGCTTTCGAGTCCAGCTCCAATTTAAATTCATAAATCCAACTAACTTAACCTGTCACAATCACTCCATAATTCAATTTCATTTATTCATATCTATTTTGTCACGCCTGGAATGCACCGCAGCACATTCTACCCAGACGTGATGAGTACTCTACCCCTCAACCCGCAGGTCTTGGGAGCACTCCAGCCATTACGTACCACACAATATTGTCACATCCCAGTACACAGCATCGCCGCAGCGTCTAGTACCCCCGGGATCATTTGTCCCTACTATTCCCTCATGAATAGTAAAGGGCCTCCCCATATACAGTATATAATACACTGTCAGCCTTCACGTACTCTCACAAACCTTCCCAAAATGTACAGAATATTTTTTTTTTCTATACCACACATCAAATCAAATCTCATATATATATAGATGATCATTCCATTCACATTGATTCCATTCATTCCACAAATTAAATTCTCACCAACTAAATATCTATGATCATCTCATTTCATCATCCCAAGCATTATATAATCTTACCACACAACCCATCTAGGTGATATTACATATATATAGTGTGTGATAATTATACATATCAAAATAACGTAAATAGAATTTATTTCCTCCAAGCATACATACACATACCAGACAAGTTTCATTTCCCTTCGACTCAATACCTGAAAGATTGGAGGAAATGGGGTGAGCAAACAACAGCTCAGTGAATATAGTTCTTGATATGGCAATTATATACATTTAGAGAAATATGACATGTAAAATCATTTCAAACACTTATGCAACACATGCATCATTCAACGAATATAACATACATGTCAAAAACATAAATTTCATGCTTTTCAATAATACAATGAACAATTTCTCTCCTCCGCAAGGCAAGAGAGCTGGTTTAACCTTGTATGGTCGTACAAGGTAGACACAGCCTCTCATTACCCAATTTCAAAACACAATGCACAATCTCCCTCCTCCGCAAGGCAAAAGAGCGGGTCTAACCCTTGTAAGGCCGTTACAAGGTAGACACAACCTCTCATTACCCAATTCAATAACACAATGTACAATCTCCCTCCTCCGCAAGGCAAGAGAGCGGGTCTAACCCTTGTATGGCCGTTACAAGGTAGCCACAACCTCTCATTACCCAATTAACAGTCATTTCAAGGATCGCAACCCTTGTTAGGACAAACCTAACGAAATGACAATGAGGAATCGCAAAGCCTCATCATTTCAAACTCCAATGCTAAAATCAGTTTGCATGATCCATAAACTCAATGCAGTATATATAAATCTAACATGCATACCATCAACCATTTTATATACGTACAATGCCATACAAGAACCAAATCAAGAAAACTATACTCACAGTACAACACGTTCAACTTAAACCCAATCAACGCTTTCGAGTCCAGCTCCAAGTTAAATCCAACTAATTTAACCTGTCACAAATTCAATGTCATGTATTCATATCTATTTTACATCTGTAATGTCTCAACTCACTTCAAAACACGAATAATAATTCCATTTAGGACTCATAAGCCGTTGAAGAACCTACTAAATCGTTTCTGTGGTCAATCTAGATATTTCCACAAGAAAAAATAGTGAAAATATATTTTCAAATCATATTTTCACGACACCATATACTTAGTTATTAAAACTATCATCGGGGTTTCATTGGGTTCACATCACTGTGCACAGGTCAATGTTGACTGTGCGCTGTGCACTGGTCAATGTACTGTACACTATTCACTATTCACTGTGCACTATTCACTATTCACTATGCACTGTGCACTATTCACTATTCATTTCACTATTCACTATTCATTTCACTATTCACTATTTATTTTACTATTCATCCGAATGTTGTAAATTGTATTAAAATTGTCTAACGGTCTCCAAAACTCATAAAATTGAATCTAACCACATATTCGGGGTTCTAACAGTGTATGGAGCATTTTTCTACCTTTCTAGCAGATTTTTATTCATATTGGGTCAAAATCCCAATTTTTGAAAATACCGTAAAACGGCTCCCACAGTCAAAATTGCTCTGCTAGAAAGTTTACATCTAGTTTATATATCAATTGTATTAACTCTCACTCACAAACAATCTCCATTTATGGCTAATTGATAGATACTCCTCTAGTTTCAGCCTGTTTCCTGCTCAATGCCTCAGCAACATATTGGCCTTTCCCAGGATAATAACTCATTATAAAATCAAATCCTTCGGGAATTCTTGCCACATTAAGTACATCATATTCAGTTTCTTTCCGTTCACATAATTACTTCAGACTCTATAGAAGAAATGTTCTCACCAAATTTTTATTCACTCTTAGGATAGTTATTCTCGTGCACTACCACATATCTGGAGACACACGTAATTAACTTATCCTTTTGTATTAATGCACAATCCAGATCTGGACGTGATATTCATTAATCACAATTACTTCCAGGTTCTGAAAATAGTAATAACATTTAATACTGTGAGAGCTTCCCTATGCACAACGGTCCACACATTATATACCATTTATTTGGTTTAGTTTCGTGAGTGGAACAGATAGCTTCAAGGATCTTTCCACCCACTTTCTATAACATACAACTCATACCAGAAACTTCTAATTTCCATCATTAAAATCAGTTTTAACAGTACTATGATCACTTTGACCTGCCCAGTATCCTTAAAGATACTATTTCAACTAGTCACGTGATCCAAAAATTCTCTTCGTAATTATATCAAAACTCACATTCACCGAGCTTGGCACTTAATCGGTGTTCTCTCAGTGACTACAAGTTAATTCCGAGGTGTTATTCATGCTCCTCTCATTTTTTTTGGGACAATTTCATATATCATCATCGAAGACTATGTACTCAAGATATGGTTCATATACCCATTGCATCAATCCTATAACGTGATTGACACATTAATCAAGGATACCAACATTTCATATTACCCATCTTGTCTTACAACAGTCTGCATTACATCCTTTTCTCGAATTCTTACCTGATGGTGCCTAGATCTCAAAATGATCTTAAAGAAAATTTGGCTTCATTTAGTTGATCGAATTCGACCATCTATCCCTGGTAGAGGTATTCATTCTTTCTTGTTATTATGCCCAGTTAACAGTAATTCATACTTAAACATAATTCTCTATACCTTCTTTCCATATTATCACAAATGCTCTCCAAGGTGGCATATCAAGAATAATAAATCTTTTGCTCATTAACACATTTACCTACAGCTTCAATCCTCGCAATTCCTCAGGTACTCTTTATATGAAGGAATTGAGATACATAGTATACTGACATCAGTTGTGTATGCTATCAATCTCCTGTCCATGTGGCAATCATCAGAGAATACTCCAATATACCAGCTCACCACATAAATTTTAATCAACTGCATGCCTTATTACCTTACTCTAAATGGCTTTGTACTAGCCATATTCTCCATGTCCTCGTCAGTAACTATCTTCTCTTAGATAGAAGATTTTGAGGGTATAAATTTCTCGATATTTAAAATGAGAATTTTCCACTTATGCCGCATATTACTTCGTTTCGGAGAGACGCTCCACCTGGCATGAGAGGTAGCCAGCCAATCACACCCAACAAAGCATCTAGTTCCAAAAATTTCATATTTTAAAGTCCATAAATACGTGATGACCCTCATATTTATTCCACCTATTAATTGCTACCCTTATCAAGGTAGATTTTTTTTCTCCTGTAAGCATACTCACAATCAATGTTGCATTATTATAACAGAAGATAATACAATCTGTTTACCATATCACCAGAAATAAAGGACCAGGTAGATCCAACAATACATCAGAATATACACAATAACAAAATGTTGATCATACTTGTTATCAACGTCTTACAATCTTTGGATCTGGTCTTGTATTTACTTTAATTTATTCTCTAAAATCTGGTGGAGTCACATTGATAAAAAGATTGGGGCATTCTACATCGACTAACTGGAGACTAACACCTCCTGTGTCTTTTTTTTTTGTCATATTGATCATAGACAATCATAGATCGAGATACAATTTCCTAAGTCCGTGACTCCTGCTCAGGCAATGGAAACCACTTCTGATTTTCATAATTCGTTAACATCACTTCCCTTTTTCTCATTATTATTGGATTAGTACCTGACCCCATACTGTCAAAATCTCAACCTTACTCAATGTTTCACTTATCTTGAATTTCATATTCTTGCCCCAACATTTCCTTACAGTACTTATTTCGCCTTGTACCTAACACCGGTGTTGATGACTCGGCTTCAAATGGCGGTACAAGTTCTATCACTAATATTGCTAGGGTTGACAATTTCACAACAGTTTTGGCTGACCCGAAATTTATAGGCTGTCTCAAAACTTGCGTATATATTTGTAACCCCACAATTAGCAAACCTGCCGTAGAGGATCCCAAAATTTATTCTAGATCCTTATCATTATCACACTATCCATAGTGAGCATTCCCAAAAAGAAACTATACCAGTCTGTTGAAGTCATGTTTGTATTTATGGTTAGGCATGTCACTACATTAAACTTTTTCATGCCTTAAACAATTTCAGCATGATGATAGAAGCCCTTATAAAATAGCTTCTGTAATTAATTTCATGCCTAAATCATCTCAGGAGTCCTTAACCAAATTTCTATAATCTCTTATCATCAGTTAGCTTAAACTTAGCTAACTTGCTTTATCATTTTCAGGGACTTAATCATTCTCTAAGATGGTCTCCACTCAAAGTCGCAAATTCTTTATTTCGTCTACTATCAGACTGCTAGTTAAGATAGGAGAGTCTCTTCTCCTGAAAGTTTCCATACCTTTCACATCTTTTCATTTCATCTGGCTTATCATTGAGACCTTATATGTATTTTATTTTTACTTCAGTCTCAACTATATAGGTTTTTACAGAAGTCCCCACACCATTGGCACCCACATCTGGAGCTATCAATGGTTCAAGCCTCTGTCTTTCTCACATTACAATTTTACCACAAGCTTATAAGCTGTGCATTTCGTTGTTGTTGGGTAGTTACTAGTCATATATAAGCTATATCGTTTATTATCACTGGATTACATCCAGTTCGTTTTCTTTCAGCTTTCTGATCCTTTCGTGATCAGCAATTTCCATTGTTAATCTTGACTATTCATTTCACTATTCACTATTCATTTCACTATTCACTATTCATTTTACTATTCATCCGAATGTTGTAAATTGTATTAAAATTGTCTAACGGTCTCCAAAACTCATAAAATTGAATCTAACCACATATTCGGGTTCTAACAGTGTAGGGAGCATTTTTCTACCTTTCTAGCAGATTTTTATTCATATTGGGTCAAAATTCCAATTTTTGAAAATACCGTAAAACGGCTCCCACAGTCAAAATTGCTCTGCTAGAAAGTTTACATCTAGTTTATATATCAATTTTACGAAGAAATAGAGGGAAAATCACTTACCACGAGTCCGAATTCGCCCGTTTCCCCCCTTTTCTTCTTCTCCTTCTTCTCCTTCTTCTCTCTGTCCGTTCCTTCTTCTTTCTGCAACTTCATTCTCAATTCTTGTTTTCCTTTTATTTTCCTTTTTTTTTATTCTTTCTGTCGGCAACTTCCTTTTCACTTCTTTTATTATTTTTATTCTTTTTGTTTTTTGTTTGGACGTTGGTGATAGAATTGAGAAAAGAAATGACTTTTTTTTTTGTTTTATTTTTTTCCTTTTATCATTCCCACTTGGAGAGACCTTAGAAAAGAGAGAAAATATGTTTTATATAAAAATCATCCCATACACCTAGGCTCCCCTTAATAACCAACTCCTCCATCAAATTTCATTCAAGTTAATTCATCTCATTCATATAAGTCATTTAATAATTCAATTTCAATCTATACCATTTAATACTTCACTTATTTCACTTTTATCCAATCAATCATATTCCAATCCACATTTTTAATTATCCAATCCCATAAATTAATCAATTTAATTCAACTCCAATTTTTTTACTTGTAAGCACCCATATAGGATGATCCCATATCATCTTTATTTCATAATTATTTACTAATCATACACGCATTTATTTTGTTCATACGTATAAAATACGTATATTATCACATGTATATTTAGCTCATACGTATAAAATACGTGTATTGTACATTCGATATACGCGTATTTCAACGTATGTATTTAATTAAATTTACGGGGTGTTACATATTTACATATTTAATTTCTCGACTCACTTCAAATCACCCATAATAAAGATTAACCTTAAAAAATATTATACTTTATATCCCAACTCAATTTTGGACTCATAAGCAGTTGAAGAAACTACTATCTCGTTTCTGTGGTCAATCTAGATATTTCCACAAGAAAGAACAGTGAAAATAGATTTCCCATTTCATATTTTCACTAATTCTCAGTTTATTTTTCTACTGGAACATATATCAATTTTATTAAAAATCTAGAACATTCCTAAAATTATTCTGTCCACATCGACACGTGTAAAATCACTCATCCTATCATTCTACTACCTTCAATAGGTATTTTATTGAGGTTTTACACGTTCGCGAATGTCACGATAGTGAATTTTACTCACCAAAACCATATATTTCGTTACTAAAAATATCAAATCATATGCAAAAATATGATTTTAATATCGAAACGTCTGGAATTCAATTCTCTACGATTCTATGATCTCAAACCGGAGTTTCATTGGATTCTAATTCTATTTTAATCACTGGATATGATCATAATACTATTCACATCACTGTTCACGTTGTCACTATTCATTAGAAACTTGTAAATTTTTACTAAAATTGTCAAACGATCTCCAAAAATCATGAACTTAGCATCGATAGACTTGTAACAGTGCATTCTACCATTCTATAGCCTTAAACTAGAGTTTCATTGGGTTTTAAATGATTCAAAAGGTTTTCAATCTAAACTCTAACTTCCAACAAACTTCCAACGGCTATAAAAATTCCAAATGAATACATAAATTCAATCTAACCATATATTTAAGGTTCCTACAGCCTAGGAAGTATTTTCCAACCTTCATAGTGGATTTTTATTCATGTTGGGTCAAAATTTCAATTTTTAAAAACGCCGTAAAACTGCTCCTACAGCAAAAATTACTCCTAAAGAAAGGTTACATCTAGCTTAGATATCAAGTTCACGAAGAAATTGAGTGAAAATCACTTACCGCGAGTTCCAATTTCGAGCGAATCTTGCGTTCCTTCCTCCGTTCTTCTTCGTTCTCTCCTTTCTCTTTCTTCGTTTCATTCTTCTTTTGTTTTTTTTTATTTAACGTTGAGAGAGCTTAGAAATGAGATGATAATTTTATATAAACATGATCTCATGCTCCTCATACTCAATAGTTAACCAACTCACCCCATAAATTAATTAATTTAATTCAACTCAATTCACATATTTAATTAACCAACTCATTCAACTAATAAAACTTATATTATTTATTTAATAAGTTTATTGGTGTACTAATACCCCTTAAATCTAGCATGTATTTTTATACACGCGTATATTTAGCTCATACGTATAAAATATGTGTATTATACATCTCAATATACGTATAATTCGACGTAGGTTTTTAATTAAAATTACGGGGTGTTACAAATTAAATGTTAATGTACATAATTTTGTTGAATTCTTCATATACAATTTAATCATTTTCTTCCTATTATATTAGCGAAGACATGTATGGATTCAGCTATAAAGATTATATACTTACGCTTATGTTTTATTTCAAAAAAAATAGTCAAGGCTATAAATAACAACAAAATTAATAAAATAAAACCAAAATATCCATTTATAATAATAATCAACGAAAATAATAATGATACCTTGATTATTATTCAAAGAAAATATTAAATATATACTTTGTTCTAAAAATATGATTATTTTTTTGTATCAACAAAATATGTATCCAAAAAAAAAGATTACAATCTTCTATTAATAATAATAATCAACGAATATTCAAAAGTCATAGCATATTATTTTAATAAATGGATGAGACAATTAAGTCATGATAGTAACTCCCCATTTATTGCTAATAAATGGATTAGACAATTTCTAAACATTGGAACCACCCGTCTTGCAAGTCATGATAGTAACTCTTCATGTATTGCTAATAAATAGATTAGACAATTCATAAATATTACAACATTTTAAACTCCTTACTTCAGTCTACTCATCTTCTCTGCAACCCACCCCCTGTTTTTCCTTGCTGCTCCTCTTTCTCTGTATTGGTAGTTTCAATGGCTTCAGTTGGTATTAGAACCAATTAGGTTAGGTGTCGTCGAAGGGCGTCGTTGTTGTTAGAAATCATCGGAAGAGTCGATGGGGTTCGATATGGTTGCAAGAAATGGCGGCGTTGTGGGTGACACTTTGTGAGCAACTTTCATAACAACATATTTTGACCGTAAGTTCTCCTTTCTTTTTTCTTATTGATTTTTTATTTCAGTTTTAATCTAATTTTCTTATTTTGATTTTCTATTTGAAAATTTTATTCTCTTTTCTTCTTTTACCAAGTACGAACAACTGATTTTCACCATAAGTTTTTCATGCTTCTTTCTTATTTATTTTTTATTATTTTCAAATTTGTAATAAAAAACAAACCCATCACAAATACTTTTTAGTTTTAATTTTCTTTGGCTAATTTTTTTTGTTATGTTTTATTTTAAAATTTTATTCTCTATTCTTCTTTTACGAATTGTAAGTCAAAAATCTTATAAGTTAAGAAATGTGTTGTGGGATTGACGATCGACGATGGAAAGGCTGTCATACCCACAAATTATTGAGCCCGATACGTTGTAGATATAAGAATCACTTCGAGAACATAAACCACAATTGTTGGATCTTAAACCTATGTTGGCTAATGAATTTTAGGGCTCAAAAGAAGTTGCGGTTGTTATTTATATAAGATCCGGCTCCATGTAACGATGATAGTTCAAGAACGAAGATTACAAATACTAGCAAAAGTCATAGAAAAAAGGGTGAAAACTATTTATTTGGTCTCTATGCAAAAGTCATTAATATTGAATGTGAAGCCTTGTCAATAATTATTGAATGCAAGCCTTAGTAAATACTGGCATATCTAACATCACAGTCTTTCTGAAACGGCTTATTTCGGCAACTACTCTTCATTATATTTATATATTAAACTATATAATATTATATTAATATATTAAAACTACATAATATTATATAATATTACTTATAAAATTACTTATACGTTTCTTTTTCAATTATTATTTTATATTTTTATATTTTAATCATATTAAAACTTCATTACTTAATTTAATATTTTAGTAATTATTTTAAATAATTCATGCAATTTCTTAAAATGTCCTTGCATTTTTTTTATAAAATTATTAAGATGAGTCTCTTAACAGTGAATTGCATTTTATCTTTTATTAAATATATTTATATAAATTGTCCACGCAACGCGTGGGTTTAAAAACTTGTGTTAAATAATTTTACAGGCCATCACTTAAGACTATCTCATTCAAGTTTTAATGTTGTTCCATGTAAAATGTTGGGACTTTTTACATGATTACCCTTTAAAAAAAAATAATCTCACAAATGCCATTTACTAAAAAATAATGTCACATTTGCCACATTTTACTGTTCACTGCACAGTCATCGCACAGTCAGCGCGCCACGTTGGCGCGAATGTGGCATTTTTTAAAGTGGAAGGGAATGCGTCTTTTGAAAAGACGTCTTCTCTTCAACACTATTTTTTTTTAACTGAAGCGAAGGCGCCTTCTCTTCGATACCATTTTTTGCGGTATTTTTGCTGCTTGCTTTCGTGAAACAGCAGATTTTATTTTTTCTTTCCTCAAAGTCAATAGCCTTGGATTTCTTGTTATTTCTTTTTCTCTAAGCGAATCTCATCTGGTATTTCCTTTTCCAGGGCTGCCATATCTCTTCCAAGATTAGGTAATAGGTCAAGCTTGTTGGAAAAAAATGCAAGTTCACAAATTCAATTGACCCCATTTTCACGTATCGGTGCTGAAGGTGCCAAACCGAAATTTATGAACTCTCAAGTTCCCAAAAGGACAAGGTCGCCTCCTCCAGCATCTGCTGATGAAGTTTTGCTGGGAAAGTCCTACTCAACCGAATTGGATTCTGAACCGTAAAATGTTGAGTCCCTCGCAGTAAAGAAGGTAGCTTTGTGATTCTTGTACGGGAATTTCCCTGTCAAGTATCAAGTAGAATTTGTATGTTCTGAAATTATCTTTCTCCAAACATAACAGGAAGCATGATGGAAGTTCTTATCTGATGCATACAGTATAATAGGATGGCCGAGAGGGAAGCAGACTTGATAAGTTGTTTTTTGTACTTGAAATGAAACCCTAGCTCAAACGATCGTTGTTTGTTTGATTTTAAGAAGATATCAAAGGTCTCGCGGTGTTTTTGCTTCTTCTGCAACTCTTTGATCTGTCACTCTCTCTAAAACCCTCGAAAACCCTCACGACTGAATGACTGTGAATCAGTAAAAGGAATAGCATTGGTTAATAAGAAGAAAAAAAATGAGAGAAATATTACGCTTCAAAAAAAACACTATGAAGGTAAGGCGTCTTTTGAAAAGACGCCTTCCCTTCACACAATTTTTTTTTTTTAAACGTGAAGGGAAGACGTCTTTTCCCTTCAAAAGACGTCTTTCCTTTCACTTGTAAAAAAAAAAAATTTGAAGGGAATGCGTCTTTTGAAAAGACGCATTCCCTTCACTTAAAAAAAATACCACCTCCACGTCGACGTGGCGCTTGTTTGGCGTGTTGACTGTGCAATGAACAGTAAAATATGGCAAATGAGTCATTATTTGTATGTGAATGGCATTTGTGAAATTTTTTTTTTTTGAAGGGTAATCATGTATTTTTGCCTAAAATGTTGTTAGTCAAGCCTGCATGATCTAATTGATCTAATACTTGTTAATTCCTTTAAGCAAAAAGAAGCTATGAGATTCCCCAATTATTTGAATAATGATAATTAATAAAACGTGTTTCATGGACATAACCATTAAGTGATGGAAAAAGTGAACCTGGTCGTGTTTTGCCGCTCATCCCGATACGGTGCACCTGCTTTGTAAAGATTTAGATTTAATAGGAATGAGAATACCGGTAGCAACTTATTTATTATTATTATTGAAAATACAGGGGTGATAATTTGACCTATTTGAACCGGCCCATCATGAATATTTGATCAGGTTGGGCTGAGCCTTATAAAATATCAGATATTTTATAAAATATATTTAATACATATTTATTAATATGTAAATAAATAACAAATGAATTATAAACTTATGTTATAATATCTTTCTTTTATAATTTTAGTCAAGTTATTATAATTTAGTTAAATTTATTTTACCTGACACAATATAATTAGGAGACTGAGTAAAATAATTAACATATATTTTCTTAGGTCCTAAGCATTGACAATGGAAGAGTGAAAAGAATACAATATAATATAAATATCATAGTTATATATTACTATTCTTAAAAAAATTATTTAAATATAATCCAACCAATAACTCTTTTTCATTTTATATACTTATATTGAAGATATTATTAGTTATATATTATTATCTTAAAAAATTATTTAAACTAATTCAACCGAAGTGATTATTTTCATTTTAGGGTATTCATGATATATTGTATCCTCGGGCCCGAATTGGGTCTTTGAACTGGCCTTTGGGCCGAGTTTACTGTCGACAGTGCCTAGCAAAAGTAACACAGACCCAGCCAATTTATTTTTGGGTTAGAGGTAGGCGGACCCATTTAAAAGTTGGCCCGGATCTGAATAATCAAAGAGCTCATACATTATTGTATTATATGATTTTTTTTTTTTTTTGAGCATCACCTCTGAGTTACTACTTAGGTTGAGAGGATATTTAAAAAAAAAAAATTGAGTGTGTTTAAAAAAATAATAAAAAAATAAAAAAAATCCCACATCGGTGGGGTACGAGAGCTTTAGATGCTTTGGTGATTGCTCATTTTTATATGATTTGAATGTGGAAATTTAGTAACTTTTTTTTGGTCAGATAAATTAAAAATTACTAAATGAAACACGCGTGAGGCATTTGTGTTTGATAAATTTGGGAATAATTTGGTTTGGCGAACCTTTCTTGTAGTTTCTACTTAGAAAGCAGGTTGGTCATTCATTGGGAGCAGGTAACTAGTTGGAGGGTACATCAGATAAGTTAGTCAAGGCAAGGCGGAATTGGGGTATCGTCTTCGTATAAAATTCTCTAATTAGAATTTGCATCCACAAAGTAGTGAAGTTGAAGTAGATCAAATCTCTCCTCCGAAGAACAGGTAGATTAGAAATTACAGAAAGTTCCAATCAAATCAAATTTATTCGAAGCCGAATACCGAATACCGGAGAGGAGAGAAGTTCCGTTCGGAAGATAGAGCAGCAGCAGCAGATCAAATCAAGGCAAGCAGGAAAAAGTTAGAATGGGTTTGGTGAATGCCGTGATCGGAGATGCTGTTTTAACTTTCATGTGGGTGTTCTGCGCATCAACCCTGGGGTTTTTCTCGTCCATCATATCATCGGCGCTGGGAGTCCATGGGATGCCTACTCTTCTCATCACCATTGCACTGGTCTCCTTTCTTGTCTTTGTGTTCAACTTGATCGGTGACGCTCTGGGTGGCGCTAGCTTCAATCCCACTGGCACTGCTACCTTCTATGCTGCTGGCTTTGGGAATGACAACCTCATCTCCATGGCCTTGCGTTTTCCCGCTCAGGTTAAGGTTCCTCCAACCTTTACTGGTATCAACCACCTAGGTTTTACTAGTTGGAACTAGTTGAGTTGAGTATATGGATTTGCTGCTAGAGTAAAATAAATAAATGTCTAACTTATTACGCTTGATAAATAGGCACTTGGGGCGTTGGGCGGTGTTTTGGCAATAATGGAAGTGATGCCTCTGCAGTACAGAAGCATGCTAGGAGGACCTTCACTAAAAGTCGATTTACACACCGGGGCCATTGCCGAGGGTGTATTGACCTTTCTAATCAGTTTCGCTGTTCTTTATATTGTTATCAGGGGTCCAAACAGCCCATTATTGAAGACTTTGATGCTTTCCACATCCACGGTTGTGTTGGTTGTTGCAGGGTCTGGTTATACTGGACCTTCCATGAATCCTGCCAATGTGAGTTCCCCCTTGCGTAATGTTTTTTATTTGAGTAGAATATATATTTTAAATAGAAAGTTGAACATTGATCTTCACATATTCTATGTTTCTCTTGATTTTGTTTTTATTTTTTTATTTATTTCCTTTTGTCTACTCATTTCCTACATTTCAATATTGGTGTCTATTACACAGATCCACCATTAAACTTAATATTGTGTATTATTTCGATTAAGCAACTTGTGTCCCTGATCCACCGTTAAAATATGGACATTGACAATGGTTTAGTAGGAAATTAATAATACTATTATTTCATTTATTTGATCAATCTACATAACATATCTCACTTCAAGCTTCTTTTGAATAACTTCTTCATGAGTGAAATGAACATCAAGTTCCATATGTTTGGTTTTTGAATGGAACATAGGGTTAGTGGCCAAATAAGTTACACTACCATTCTCACACTACAAGATGGAAGTTTCTTTAGGATTGCCATGTAGATACAATAATAGAGATTGGAGCCACAACAATTTAGTCGCCCCTTGGTCCAATATTAAGTTGTTATTGGCAATTGCATTTTGATTTTTAGAACATCAAGCTTGCCTACGTTGATGTGTAGGTTTCTACATATATTAATTTAATTTGTTCACAACAAAATAAATTTCAAGTCTCTTAAAAGCTTAAATATTGTTTAGCACCTATAGTATTAGATGAAGAGTTGGATTCTCATAAGGATCTCCATTGCGTGGCATGAGTTGCCTCCCTCTCCCTGTACTCATGGGCTAAGGATTTTTCTTAGCTTTATTCACCTTGGTCTTCTTGAAAGGATCAAGTATATTGTTTCCCTGAGATATGAACAAGTCACCAGTCAATACCCCAAAACTAGCTTATGAAAGTTGATTCCTTTGATGCAAATTGAGTATTCATATTGTGATCGATTGCACAACTATTATTATTTATTTTTTTATCACTTTTGGTGCAAAATTTGACCAACACCAAGTATGTAGGTGATTCCCCTAGTTGTGCAGGGAGAACTTTTGAATTCTGATGGGAACACCTAAAGATGGAATGATCTCAGCTCCTATTGGGAAGGCCATAGTTGTGAGGGTGGACAATGGTGTGGTGTTGACCAAATATCGATGCTCAAGTCAACTTTCGAGCGCTCTATACGAAAAATAAAATATTCAAGGTACAATATTGTTGATGCCATGCCCTTGGAAGAAATTGGAGCTGTATTTATAATGTGAGTTCTTTACCACTTAGCTTGCCACTTGACAAGTTAGTTATGCTTGGTTGGATGTTTTCACCAATTTTCATGACAAATGTCATTCAATTATTTGGTGTTCGTCATCAGGTCAGTGCTATTCAACTAGGTATACTAGCCTAAGAAGTCATCCCTACGTTGCCTTATTGTGTCACTTGAGCTTAGGTTCACATTCTAGTAGGATGGTCCCACCTATAGGTTGGACCACTAACCTTGATCCTCCTTGGTATCCACTAACCTTGAGCGATCTTAATCCTCACGTTGGGAATTGGTACTCATTTTTGTTCATCCCTTGAGTGCCATGTATTTTGACCTCAAGGGAGGTTGAAACAGTGGCTAAACAATCACTATCAATGACTATTATGTCATCAAAATATACTAGAACTCGAATCAGCCTTTTAACTTGAAGAAGTACAAAATAAATAATGAGTTATTTGCTGTAGAGTTCTTGAAGCCCCAAATAATGAATTCCCCTTTAAGTTTATCAAACCAAATTATTGGACTTTGTTTTAAATTGAAAAAAGTTTTGTGAAGCTCACAAACAAACTTTCTCTTTAGGATCATAGTTGTTAAATCGAAATCGGGTTGTAAAATCGTTAAGGATAAGATTTAAATTGAATCGTAAATTGTACGATTTTTTCCGATTTTTCAAATAATATATATAAACAAGTCTAGTACTCATATATGCATATTTAATGATTCAAAATTAATTCTAAAACTTCTAAAACAAGTTCTTGGTTAATATTCATTAAATATCAAGTCATAAAGATACAAAATAAAGTCAAAGACTCAAAATTAAGTATCAAAATTCTAAAATTCTAAACTGCAATCTTCAATCTTCATCATTTTCTCACCAGGAGCAATATATTCATTTTCCTGGGACCTAAAAGTAAAAGTAAAAAACCAATGTTAACTTGTTAAGTGATATTTATTATTTAATGTCTCATAAATTTTTGTATTTAGAAATTAAATTAAATTGTAAATTTGTAATGTAAAACTTAGAATACCTCTTTTTTGTGACATGGAAGCATTATCACCTTCACACCAGTGTTTTCAAGGCACCAAAGTGATGTTTAGGCGATTTGCCCTATCTAGGCGAGGCGAAGCCTAGACGTGGCCTAGGCGATAAGAAAAATATTTATTTATAGGTCCCTAGATAATTAATTAATTATTTACAGGTCATTGGACAGCTCATATACAAAATTATATATATATATATATATATATATATATAACTATATTTTATAATAAATGTTAAATTTTCATAAAATGATAAAAAGCACTTCATATTAATTAAAATCATGTCCACAAAACATTAATTCATGCCATAATACATATTATCCAAAAGGTTCAAAAGTATAAAACTAAAATATCTATCGTCGGAGGGTCGTCGACAGTTGTTGGAGATTTCGACGACGTTTCTTGGTCGGACCAAATGGAAAAGATAGGCTTAGGGAGAGAAAGATTCGAGGGTTTACTATAGAAAGGGGGCGTTTATGCTTTTTAAGCTTTTTATTTAAATTAGAGAGACCCCCCTAAACTTTTTAAATATTTGCACAAACCCCCACTGCCTGCCTAGCATAGAGCTTAGGCGAAGCCTTGAAAGCACTGCTTCACACTCTTCTTCTCTAAAGCATTCTTCATCTAGCCATGAAGTGCCTTCTGGGAGAATTGGATCCTCTCTTTCTGTGATCCACTCATCATTTGATTCCATATCTGATAAACTAATCGAATCATAACAATTTTGATCTCTTGTCCTCTTTTCTTTTCGAATGTGAAGTTGGAGATTATACTTCACAAAGACAAGAGCATTCAATCTTTTTTGCTTTAGGTGTTTGCATTTCTTTGAATGGATCTAATAGAATAAAAGGAAGTGGGATTCACATCTACTAAACATTAAAGTTTAAACAAATCAATAAATAGTATAGTTGTTGTCAAAGATGACTAATCTAATTGTCTAATGACTCTAAATTTTAAAAACTTACATGTTCGAATGTACTTCAATTCCTTTCACAACCCGAAGAGCTACAAGTAAGACTTAAAATCCTCACAACCAACTTTTGCAAATTAGGTGCTCCATCTCCATAATCCTCCCACCAAAGAGCTGCAAATTATAAATTATAAATTGTTAATTAGTAACTACTAATCAGATATACAAATACAATTAAGCCAAATGTAATAAAGAAAAATATTTTGATTTTCACATACCAGGTTGCTTTGTGGCTCTTGAAAGTTTTGTTGTTTCTCTTCCAAATAGGCCTTCAGCTCTTCTAAATAGGTCGATTTGATCAACAACCACTATTCTTTCTCTAGTAGATGGAATCATTCGGTCTATGCAGTCATATAACCCATTTTTGACTTCAAGATCCATTTTAAAAGTGGGATCATACTGAAATCTAGGGTTCAAAAAGTAACCTACTACATGTAGAGGCCTATGCAACTGAAGGTCCCATCTCTTATCAATGATATCCCAAATGACCTTATATCTTTTCTTTACTCCACTCAAATTTCTAGCAATACTCTTCTTTGCACGGTTCATTGGTACATATATATAACCCATGGGTGGCCTCTCTTTGGAATCAACTAATCGAAGGACCTTTACAAGAGGTACAGTGCTTTTAATTCAATACTTGAGGGATGACCAAAAGTTTCCATCTGCTAGAATTATGTCCCCCACAACAACTTGATCTCTCTTTTTGGCATAGGGACTCTTTTGCCAATCTTCACAAGCAAACATAGCAATCAATGCTAATTGATGTCGGTGCAAACTCTTCATCGTCAAATAGCAGGTGGCAAAATGAGTTATTGCTAGCCTCACTAAATCCCCTCCTCTTGTGAACTTCCTCATCAAATTCAACACCCAACAATGATTATAGATTTAAACAGTGATTCTTCCACTCTTTTCAATCACATTTGCATGAATGGGCAACCTATCAATATCCTCAAGCATCAAGTCTAAGCAATGGGCTACACATGGAGACCGAACAAAACATTTCCTTTTTTCCATCAACTTCTTTCCAGCATTAACATATGTTGATGCTCCATCAGTAATGACTTGCACCACGCTTTCTTCTCCTACCTCTTCAACAACATCATCAAGAAGATGAAACAAGTTTTCAACATTCTTCACAATATTAGATGCATCAATAGATCTAAGGAATACAATTCCCTTATGATGTATTCGGCGAAAGAAAGAAAGCTAAATTGCTGAAAATTTTATTAATTCTGAAAAAAACTGTCTTCCAATCCCCAACCCCAACCTTTAAATAGAAAAAAACAGAACACTACTCCTAATTCTACTAGGATTCTAAGCAAGACTTATCCTAATTCTACTAGAATTCCTTTTAACAACACAACAAAATCCTATTCAAGCATAACCACATTACCCTAACAAGACTAAAAAATAGAAACAAATAAAACTAATTACAACTCAACGACAAAAACATAAATAAATAAAAATAACTAACACGTTCTACATCAAATCCCCCTCTCATGAAACTCGTCCTCGAGTTTAAGTTGATAAAGCGAACTCATCTGGCGCATAAAATTGATAAAGATCTACCATATTAAAGGTATCGAAAATGTGTAAATCATTTGGAAGTTCCACCTTATAAGCATATGGATTAATCTTCTGAAGTATGCGACAAGGGCCGATCTTTTTCATCTTTAACTTGTCATAAGTTCCTGCTGGAAACCTCCCTTTCCTCAAATGCACCATCACAAGATCCCCTACATGGAACTCTTTCTTCCTTTTTCTTTGATGCGCTGTCTCCTTATACTTTGAGTTAGCCTTTTGCAAGCTGGCAGTCACTTCCTTATGCAATTTAGCAACCCTTTCTGCCATCTGTTCAGCCTCTAAATTCAAACTAGCCGAGTTAGGTAGAGCTGTTAAATCAATAGTTAATCTTGGCACACTTGTATAAGCACTTCAAATGGAGATTTTTGTGTTGAACGATTTCTCATGTGGTTAAACGCAAACTCCGCTTGAGCCAAGGCATAATCCCACTGTCTTGGTTGATCTCTAAAATCCACATATGCATCTAATGAGATTGCCCAATGTCCTGTTGATCACCTTGGTTTGGCCATCAGTTTGTGGGTGACTCGTGGTGCTATAATTAAGAGAAGTATAAAACTTTCTCCATAAAGTCCTCCAACTACCATCTTTCTTACGGGTAAGTAAAGCTGGGACCGCACAAGGACTCATGTTAGGCCTTATGTGTCCTTTCTCCAACAAGTCTTGTACCTGTTCATGCAATACCACATGCTCCTTTGGGCTCATCCGGTGGTGAGGCAAATTAGGAAGTGTGGATCCCTGTATAAGATCAATTGCATGTTGGATATTGCGTAGTGGAGGTAATCCCTTAGGTGTTTCTTGCAAATCTTCAAATTCAGCTAACAAACCTTGCAATTCATCATTCTGTAATTGACCAACTTGTCCATTTGTCCTACGCTCCCCTTTAATCACTAACGTCCATATAGAGTGAGGATTCTGAGGAAATTCCTTTGCTGTCACCACTGAGAACAATGGAGAAGTCTTCCCTTCTTTAGGTTTCTTCTTCGTTTCTTTTGGATTAGGAAGCAGAACAATCTTTTTCCCAAGCCAAGTGAACTCATACTTATTCTCTCGCCCCTTGTGAATGGCTTGTACATCAAATTGCCATGGTCTCCCCAATAGTACATGGCAAGCATCCATGTCAATCACATCGCACACCACTTGGTCTTTATAAAACTGCCCTAGACAAAGGTAAGGTGCAAATTTCAGCTATGGCTGCTTAACTCCCTTTTTTAATCCAACCAACCTTGTAAGGGTTAGGGCGTGGATCAAGTTTCAAATTTAAGGTTTTCACCAAAGCTCTTGATACTATGTTCTCACTACCTCCACTATCAATAATAACATTTTTTTTTTTTTGACAAGAAACATACTTAATATTAATATAGAAAAATAAGTCAAATGGGACGAGATGTCCCAAAAGAACTACAATGTTTCAAGGATGATGTTCCATTTGAACATCCAATCCCCAAAACTGTACCCCATTGACAGCTTGCAGGAACTAACCCAACTGGCAAAACAGAATAGACTTTGTTCCCATAACCTACTATTACTAGTAAAACTATCCCTAAAGATCCTATTGTTCCTTCGCTCCAAGTACACTATGTAAGAGCAAAATAAATACATTTGAAGTTTTGTATTCAATAAAATAGTAGGAAAGGAAAAGAGATTGTTTGCATCCGGGGGGACAACCATTGACATCTCCTACACCACCCATCCCCTAGCTCCTTAACTCGATCGCAGGCCCCAAACACATGGTCCACTGTCTCCTCATCCTTCCTGCAAAGACAACACCATGAGGGAGATAACATAGTATTAAGGAACTTTCTTTGTAAGAGATCAACACAATTCAATCTTCTACGAGCAACCAGCCATCCAAAATTCTGACTTTGGATGGCACGCACGCATTCCAAATAAACTTGTTATGAGGAAAATTTGAGGTATTGATTGAAGACTGCATATGTTTTAGGAAAGATTTTCTTCGATCTTCAAGCTTCAAACACGTCCTTTTTGTTGTAGAAACACTCCGTGAAAGACGAAACTTGATTTGATCGAGAATCAAGAGGGAAATCAACAATCCAAGCGAGGATCAATTTCTAGGGTTTGAGAGGAAAAAGACAAGGAAGAATTTTTTTAACAACTTTTTTTGTTCTCTTTTACCTTTTATAGGGATTAGGGAAACAATAGGTTAAAAGTTAAAAAAATAAAAAAAAACAAATAAAAAAAAGGGTTTAAAACTCGACCTAAGTCGCGAAATCGCGACCTGCGACTCGACTTGAGTCGTGCAATTTTTATTGTTTTACAATTTTTTTTTTTTTTAAATCTTGAATCGTATGTGGTACGATTCGAGTTAAATGATACGATTTTAACAACCATGTTTAGAATCAATAGTTTCCTTAGCTATATTGCATCAATGCATCTTATGGACCATCTTCTAAAGATCTCCATCAAAGAGTGCGTGTTGATGTTGTAGAACATTTGAATAATATCCCAACCTCTTTTAATTTCAATAGTCAAGAAAACTATTATTGTTGAACATTTAGTAATAGGAGTATAGGACTAAAAGGTTTCAAAGAAATCCAAACCATTTGAATTATACTTGATTTTTAACACTCACTTGCTACCAATTACCATGCTATGAGGTGAACAATGAACAAAAGCTCCAAGTATTATCATCTATTTTACTCGAACTTGGGTACGGTTGTTGGGTGCAGGTACATGTCTAGAGGTTATACTTGGCCATTCTCCAAATTAATGGACATGGGGACTCGGCAAAAAGTGTCCAAAAATTTGGACATGGTTGAAAAAAATTGTAAACTCTAATTTTTTATACTAAGGTAAATGAAGTTGTTGACATACAATTTTAACTAATCTAAGTATATTACAATTTGTAACAAAATATAGAACAAATATAATGCAAATGTATCCAGTATAACTATCAACTATGAAGTTAAAAAATAAATATAAAAGCATACCACAATTCACAACTAAATTAATTAACTCATGTATAAATTAATCAGAACTAAAGACTCAAAAGAATACCAAGAAAATATACTTGATAACTAATGGAGATTGGAAAGTCCTGTCTCTATTGATCATACAATAAGCTCTATATTCTTTTTCCATTGCCTTTTTCCTGTTAAGATCTTGAATTGCTTGTATACAAATTGGTTCAACTGATTTTTCAAAATTACATAAAGAATGATTTGAAGCTCTTAAAACTTTAGGCTTAAACATATTTGCTTTGGATCTAGTTAACATAGGATGAATTGAAGCATTTAGAAGTTTTGATTAAAGGATAGACCCAACTAGGGGTGCACACGTTGGGCCGGGTCAGTTCTTGACCCCATTAATTTACCCAAGCCAATCTCATCGAGTGGCTAATTAAAGCACCCGAGACTGACCTGATATCATAATCATTGATTTTAACCTGACCGATCCGAAAAACAATTTGGGCCCGTCTGGTGTCGGGTCAAAAAATTTCAATAATTATTTTTAGAAGAAAATGACTCGGCACTTCATTCCTCTCAATGAAACAGGATAAAAGAAGGTGAAGCCACCCCGTAAATACCCGGTTCCAATGTTGGATTGAAGTAAAACACAAAATATTTTGCTTTTGCTTCTCTATATGTCCAAATGAAGAGCGTTTGAGAAGATTTAACGCCAAGTGTTGGGAGGACTACTTGGGGGATTTGGGGTGTGGCAAGTGGGGCTTCCTATCCTCCCTCATTTACAATTGATGTGGGATAAAGGGAGGGGAGCCCCCTTCAGCCCCAAACCATTTGACAAGTCTAAAGCACATCCATCCCCTTGGGATGAATTTTAGTTGTATCCTTTGTGGTTTGTACCTTGAGAATTGATTCATGCAATCAATTTGTAGAGCCAAGTGTTGATAGTGGAAATATTATTATATGTATAACAAATGAAATGCATTGGCATTTTGTTATATTATTGTTCATTAACAAATGTTATTTGATATATAAAATAGTATTTTTACGCCAAAATCATTTTAGCTTTGGATGATGAAACCTGGATGATGTGCAACCAGAATTATAATTAATTTAGTAAAAAATATTAGAGATTAAAGAAATCAATTGAAAAAATTTGGGATGTGTGATTAAACAAATGGAGAATATATAACATAATGTGCTATTGAAGATTGATAAATGACGAAACAAATATTATAGAGAACATAATAGAAGCTGCACAAAAAAGAAAAACATTCCAACCAAAAGATACGAAATGATTTACATATTATGTCGCAAGCGTATATGGCTTTTGATAAATTATCGATCTTTTGTGATTACTATATCATGTCTTCATGCTGTTCCACTATATTTCTCATGATGATGGTGATGATATGGATTTCATCAAAACATATTATTATTGGTAGTTCATCAATCAAATAGTGAATTATTCACCCCAAAAAGTTTTCTTAGTAATCAATTTGGACATTTCCAAATGTGAATATAAGATTGCTTAGTATTAATTTTAATACAACACTACTCTTATATATTTACTAAGGATATATAAGATTAGTGCTTTTTTTATTGTTTTATTTTAGTCAATCAAATAGTGAATTATTCACCCCAAATTTTTTTCTTAATAACTAATTTGGACATTTCCAAATGTGAATATAATATTGATTAGTATTAATTTTAATACAGCACTAATCTTATATACGATTTTTTTATTTTTTTATTGTTTTATTTTAGTTTACTTTGGAGCCAACTCCCATATTAGTATCAACATTTAATATGACACTTGTTGGATTAATAATTTTTAAGTTTTGGGTTAATGTATAGATTCATCTAACAAAAAATTAAGGCTAAAGTGAACGAACACTATTCAAGTGCCAATTAGACCCACAATTTACATAATTCTATTCGATAGAGTAAGGAATAGAAGAAGAAGAAAGAGAACGAACACTAGAAGTCAAGGACATCACCAAATTAACTTACCTTGCACCTTTAATTCCATTCACATTCCTTCATGTTATTTCAGATTAGTGTCCACTAAACTCATGCAATCTCTTCTAAGTTTGTCTCCCACATTTAACTCTCTTTGATCCATTTCTTCAAACACTAACTTGGCAACAACTACCCTCAATAATCAGCTCCGTAAAAGCCCAAAATTCTAAGTATCCAATTCCATATCCCTTTCACAACAGCCCTCACAAACTCCATGGCCTGCCCAAAACACCCCAAACCCATTAGCCCCTTGACAACATACACATGTGCGTTGTACAAGCTAATTCTTCTTCTCCTATTGGGGCTGAAGGGCCTCGATTTATCCCATCCCATTTTGGAAAAGCTAGTTCTCTCTCCCCCCCCCCCCCCCCCCCCCTCCCCTCTTTTTTGTGCGCATGCTGAACTATTCTATTTTGGTAGCTCGGCAAGATCATATTTGACTCATAGCCTTGGTCAAGGCTTGAAGAGCGAGAATACTAATTATTGACAGACGGGATGGGTAAAGTCAGGTTTTCAACATGTAAACCCACAATTTAACCTGACCCTATCGGGTGGTTTTGTGATATGACGGACCCGACTAGAGGTAACCCACCCGAACCCGATCCAATCAGATTGAGTTCAGGTGGGTTATCGGGTCTTCGGGTTGCATGATGAGCCCTAGACTCAACACTCAAGTGAGTTGTTGATTTGAGAAGGAACAAAAATTGCAGAAGTATGCAAAATATGGAATTGGTATCTCTTGGTAAAATGTGAATAATACGTGAAGTGGGTTGATTTGCTCAATCATTAGAATTTTCAATCCCAAGTTAATCTGCTGAGACAATATTGAGAGAAGTAGACAAAATATTTGAACAAACCACAAGTGGTATGTTTGACATGGAGCCAAAATGGATGATTGAATGAGAATCGGATTAAACTTGTGTTAAGGATATAAACATAGTATTTTTGGGAAAAGAGATTTAGAAAAGTAGAAGAAAAGCTGATTTACCAACATCTGCAGTATGTAAACCTTCACCATTACCATTATCAATTTTGAGCTTTTCAGTGCCAATGCATTTATCCTCAGAGTTAGGTTGTTTGGATCAGGTGTGACATGAATGGATGCTCCACTGTCAACATTTCAAAAATGGTTAATTACACTTTTTGGTGTTGGTATAGCCACAGAAGCTGAATTATCCTTATTTGATTTGATTTCCATGATTTGATTTTTTTATGTATAGTATCCGTAAACTCATAGACTAATTTATAATTTTGTTTATTGGTCATTTAGCCTAAGTTTCGAAATGGGCTAATATTTGGTAAGGAAGTTTTTTTTACCAAGCAAATTGTCATTGCAAAAGCTCAGACCATTTTAAACTTTAGTAATCTCATCGGATTATTTTTTTAATTGAACTAAAAAATGGATATTTTAGTTCTTGTTCATCTAATATCTTTCACAATGGTTTGAACATTGCGATAGAATGATTTCTGAAAATGATTTTCTTGTTGAAAAACTCACCCCATAAAATATCAGTACATTCTAAATCTTTGAACAAGTTAAATGGCCATAAGTCATGATTAAAAGTTCTATTCAGTAGTTACACATTCCCTAAATTGTCAAAAAGAATACAAAGCATGCGATACTTTGAAATCTGCAATATAAGATATATTTAATTTACTTTTTGTAAGAATCATGTGAATTGTTAGTATAGAATCATGAATTATAAGATTTTAATTGTGAATCATAAGATTCTGTTAATTTTTTGAGATTTATGTCTGGTTATCTTTAGGTCAATGGCGCCCTCTTCTCAGGTGTATTTTATTCAACTTTTTGCTTCTTCCATTTTGGGTCTAAAGCTTATAGTTGTTTTCTTTGCACAATGTGCCTTGTGATCCCATGCGTTTAGCATGTGTCTAGTCTAGTCATAACATTTTTTGCTTCGAAGGTCAAGTATACCACTTATTTATTTTCCTACTAGAACTGGTTTTGTTTGTTAGCCTTAGCCTTGTAGGGAAAAATGCATTTGGAGAGTTTTTATCATTTGCTGAGTATTTGGTAAGGAATGGGGAATGCAATGGATCTAAGCTGTCACTTTTAATAGAAAACCCAACTTCTTATAGGATTTTTTTTATTTTTTATTTTTGGGAGCAGAAACAAGGAATAATTTATTCATAAGTTAAGATAAAAAACAATCAAGGACAGCACCAGAAGTGCTTAAACTTAGACTCTACTAAACCAATACAAACAGTTGGACCAACTTAGTGACCAGTCAGACAATGATGGACCCCTAACTATAGCAGCAGCGTACACCCAGGAGCTCGCTGCAAACTTAATAACATCCCACAATTGACCAACTTCCCTTGGCATATTGCTGAAGGTTCTATTATTCCTCTCAAGCCAGATATGCCACATAGTGGCAAGAGATGCTATTCTTCCAATCTCCAACTCAACGCTTGACAAGTTTGTGACATGAGACCATGAAATAGCTTCATCAATGCTTCGGGGTATGCTGAATCTCTCTCTAGAAAACCTAAGCCAATTATGCCACAAGCTATTGGCAAATGGGCATAGGATGAAAATGTCCTCCGAGGATTCTCCTTCCTGTAAACAAAATGGACAGCAGTGTGGGGAGTAGCAAATAAACGGGTATCGTCTCTGTAACACATCGTATGTATTAATCTTCCTATGGACCACTAGCCAACCAAAAACCTTTACTTTAGATGGAGCATGTGCTTTCCATATAAGGGTGTGTAAGGGCGATATTGGTAATGGAGGGTCTATTAGCTTTTCAAGAAAGGATTTGCATGAGTACATGCCTGACAGAGAGAGCGACCACACAAATTTGTCTCTATCAGCAACAATTCTAATGTTTCCCAACCTAGGAAGAAGAATATCAATTTCTCCTTGTTCCTAGAGGTCAGTGCTCTTGGGAAGTGGAAATTCCAAGACAGGGTGAGGGAATGAAGGTTTGTTGACTCTGATGTCAAGGAGGCTATGGGTTGATTATATAGGGAGGATAGACGATATAGAGAAGGGAAGGATTCAGCTAGAGATGATTCCCCCATCCAATTATCTTCCCAAAACTGAAAGATGCATCCATTTCCAACAGTAAGTCTCAGGTGTCCAAAGAGTTGGGGAGCAAGTGAGGCAATAAACTTCTATGTGCTTCTGTAGGTTGCTCTCCTTCCCCTTCTAGATATGCTAACACGCCCCACCATACCGTGCCTGCTTATGATTAACCTTGCCCGTAGTGACTCCTAATCATGAAGAATTCTCCAAATCCACTTGGCACATAAGGTGATGTTTCTTTTCTTTATATTGCCAATTCCTAGTCTCGCTTTTTCCACAGGACCTTGGATGATTTTCCACCTTACTAGACACAAGGTTCCTTTTAAGTAGGGGTGTTCATCGAGACCGACCAAACCAAAAAATCGAACCCAACCGATGTGATCGGTTCGGTTCGGTTCGGTTTTTGTGAAGTTCGATTCGGTTTTCGGTTTAAGGAATGAAAAAACCTATCGGTTCGGTTTTCGGTTTAGACATTGAAAAATCGAATTTAACCCGGACCAAACCGAACTTGAGGGTAATAGTGTCATTTCTCCTATAACCCTAAGCTTTAAATATGTAGGAACATGATTAAAATATCCTTTGAATTTGCTTTTAAGTTTTATTTGTTTAACTATTGGATACTTGGAATTGGATGTGCTGGTACATTAAAAAAATTGCCTTAAGAAAAGCTTTGAATGAAAAATATGTAGAAAATTTTCATGTCAATCTCTTTTAGTATTCCTATTATTGAATGTAATAATGTATTTTGTGTTTTAATTGTAATGAGAGAACTATATATTATATTTTTCAAAAGATTGAATGTGTTTTGAAAAGGTAAAATGGTATTAAATATAAAATTTATAACTGTAAAATTGACATAACTAACCCAATCAACCTAAACCGAACAAATTCGGTTCGGTTTGAGTATTAGTTCTGTTCGGTTTCGGTTTCAGAAAACTCAACCCTAACTAAGTTCGTTTCGATTTCGATTTTTACCAAAAACCGAACCAAACCGAGGTTTGCACACCCCTACTTTTAACTTTTAAGTCCCCCCCTTTCCGAAAGAAGGCCTTAAACTTCTTCTCAATCTGTTGGGCAACTTCATGTGGCACTCTAAACAGAGATAAATGGTATGATGGTATTGCCGCAAGCACCAATCGAATGAGGGCTAACCGCTCCCCTTTAGACAAAAACGATCTCTTCCACCCCTCCAGTCTTTTTGATATCTTGGTTACTTTTGTTTTTTCGAATCTCTAACATGTTTGTATCAATCAAGCGAGGTATATATATGAAATTGTGTAAATGTGCTGCGTGTGGTGCAGTGGTAATTTTACGACTGTTTGGATTGTGCTGTGCAGGCCTTTGGTTGGGCGTATGTTAATAAGCGACATGATACATGGGAGCAGTTCTATGTGTATTGGATTTGTCCATTTGTTGGAGCGGTACTAGCAGCATGGCTCTTCCGGGTTCTCTTTCCTCATCCAATTAAGCAGAAGAAAGCTTGATTTGAATAGGCAATAAGAAAGACCCGTCACCTGTGTCCTTTATTTAAATTCTTCTGACTTGTGGAGAAAATCTCCTTTCACTATTCTCCTGATTGTCATCATTTGATTTTTTACTCTTTGCACTTGATTTGAAATGACAACCCCCGACACCAAATGCTAAAACAACACACCTTAATATTTGATAAATCTTTGCATCAAAAAAGCAAGTTCATCCGTAAATAATTAGAAACATGAGATCAAGCAAGGCAATCATCAAAACCATACCTCAAGAACCTGAGGTTATTTTTTTTATTTAAATACCTCACAAAAACCCATTACAGGAAATCTTGCAGGAATGCGAAAACAAAGAAAATTCAAGCTAGCGTTTAATAATCTGTAGTTGTTAAAGAGATCATAGGAATTGCCTGCGAGAGAGCTCGAGAACCCTTTCTGCCAACCGTTTGGTTTTTGGAAACCTTTGTAAATGTATATGATTTTTTTTTTAATACGTTATTTTGAGGATATGATTGTAATGTGTTGTTTATAAAATTATTTGTTTATTTACAAAACTATGTATTCGCCATATTTATAAAAAAATTTGTTAATTAAAATATAAAAGGGTCTTATATTACGTACATAGTACATTTCTAGCTAATTTATGACTATTCCTATGTTTTTAGGCTGTTCAATTTATATAAACTATTTAATTTTATCACATGTGTCTCATTTAACATTAAATAAATAATTAAAATAAACGTTTTAAAATAGATCATCCTTAACAAGCCCCGCCACATTGCCTTATTGGTCAAATTTATACATGGCCTGATGACCGCGAGGTGGGGAGGGAAGTTGAAAGAAAAGGAAACACACCGACAGTTGCTTCGCGGGCGATTTACCCGCCAGAAGATTGGCGCCAAAATAACCCGCCAAAAAATTCGATGATAAAAAGAGGAAGTGGAATGTAGCCCTAATCACAATATCCATTTCCCACTACTGGATTACTTTCAATAGAGAGAGAGAGAGAGAGTGGGATCCGATAACCATGGTTGTGGCACTTGGTCCTGGAAAGTTCTACGGAAGCGGCCTTCCGAGACCGCACATCTACAGGGATGTGAAGCTGAACGAGGAGAGGATCGATCCGCCGGTGCCTGTCCTGGACCCGTTGATGTCATGGGCAAACCAAGTCCACTGGTCGATGGGGGGTCTTAGCTTCAAGCGCCACAGATTACAGGGCAGGATAGAAGGCAGTATCAAGAAGCTCAAGGCAGAGCAGGAGAAGATGATTAAACAACACAAGAAGGAAACCATGACTGCCAAGGAGAGGCGAAGGCTTCTCTCCATCGAAATCGAAGACTTCGACGCCAGTACGCCTACCAAAAAATCCAATAAGGATCTTACTAATATAGAACTCGAGGAGAATGGAAAATCGGAGGAATCCAGTGATGACTTTGAGCAGCAGCGAGGAAGGAGAGTACTAAGCACACGGGAGAAGAAGAAGAAGAAGAAGAAGAGGGAGACAGGTGGCGTTGGGAAGATACATCAATCATCGCCGTCCAGCACTATTTTCACACGGGCGAGAAGCAAAGCGGATACTGATGCCTCTGTCATATCTGATGGGGAAGTGAAGACGCCCCCGTCCAAGAAAGGCAGGAAACTACAGGGGAGGAACAATGTCAAAATCACTTAAAACTTGGTTTGGTGGCTTTTAGTTCTCCACATTCATGTAGATGCAGGAGGTAATCCGGGGTTACATCCTTCCTTCTCAGGAGGCTTCTTAATTTTCTTTCTTCTGCTTTCTTTCTCCCTTAGGGTAGCTATGCCTGTATCGGCCGAAATGGCACGTCATGCATACATTCCGACTGTTTCCATCACCCTTCTACTTTGTGTCTAAATCGTTTTAAGTTTGGCATTTCATTAAACTTCTATCCGGGGGATTTCTTAATTTCAGTTTTGTCCGCTCTGTAATATTTGCGGGAAACGGTTTAGACATCGTAAAATTCACTTTCTCAAGAACAAGCTTGTGGGTTCTTATCAATGTCGTTTATTGTAGTTAATACCACTGTATTGGTATTACTAGTTTGTTTCTCTATTCTGCTTCTGGAATGAATAGTATCAGTGTTCTGCAAGAAGATGGGCATAGACATTGGAGCGGAGCGTCCTTTACCTCTGTACTGTGATACAACTTCTGAGTTACTTCGCTTAAAAATAAGGTGAGCACGGCGTATTACTTGTTTGTCCAAAGCTATATTAAATTAGCTTTGGTAGTGATACGAGATTGGAAGCATTTGATGGCCTAAATGGTGAATGGCAGTGAAGGCTTTGATGCATTTTCTTTCAACATAAAGCGGTGCTCTTTAATTTCTGCCTATCAAGTAATAGAAAGCAAACATGTAGCATTCACGAGTAGCACAAGAAATAGAGAGTTAAAATGAGATGAAGCTTTTAGTTTCATATGTTTTAATAGAATACAGAAAAGAGTAAAGAAAGAAAGTTAAGTGTGTAAATCATCATATAAAGGAATTATAATAGGCTAGTTATCTTTTTTGTTTTAAGCAGTAGCATTTGTTCTAAAGGAGAGAGAGAGAGAGAGATAAGCTTTTATTGACCTTATCACGTATGAGCCTGTCATTGTTTGCTCCTTCGACATGCTCTAACCATATTAGGTCTATGAATCAGTGCTAACAAAAGCAGTTCATACGACAACAAAATATGTAGTGTACAAATTTTAGATCTTCAATGTTATTATAAATTGTGAAGAAATTAAATATCATATAAGATAAATAAATATTAAGTTAAAATAATTTTTTTTAATATAACTGTACTGTCAAATTTGAGATGACAAAAAAACATAAAGACCATCACCATAACCTTATACTTTCACAAAGGTCTGTTATACTCAGCAAATATTAATTGAATTTAATAAAAAAAAAATTAATACTTCATTAAAATATATATTTAAAATAGAAACAATTGATAATTCCCAAGATTACATTATAGAAAAAAAAATTATTTAGCAAGATATAAGTAGGTAAAATTAATTATGTACGAGAGAGCCAAGCTGTCCATAGCAGGTAGCAGCCTATTGGTAACTTGTGTGGGGGAATTGAGTTCCCTCCTGCCATCCAACCAATGAATCTAACGTACATCAGATCTTCGAATGCCTCAGTAATCATGTGAATCCTAATTAACCCTAACCCTAGAAATTTATTAATTTTATTCAGAGAGTCCAGCAGTTGTTCAGCTGCCAATCAGCAGTTTCGCCAAAGCAATTAGCTCTCACCAAACAGAAGTGGGTGCAGAATCCCACTGATGAGCAGACTCGGCACGTCTTGAGAATGTAGCAGGCGGGACAATCAGCACCTCTAACCTGGATGAGCACCCCCCATAACCCAATCCCTGTCTGACCGACACCCATTCCCTCGCTTTCATGTCCTTGTCCTTCTTCACTTTTGAGTTGATCTACCAGGATAATCCCATCAGGAGTGGGAGCCCCTTCTTCCCATCTCCTTCTGATGCGGGGCCAGCTATCTGTCTGGGCCTTCTCTCTGCGCAACCTAGTTTTGACGCTCTTCTTTGAGTAAATGTGTATCAGAAAAGGAGCCTCTCCTATGTTCCTCACGATCTGAGAGTACGAGAAAACCAAACTTATCAAAAAAAAAAAAAAAAAACAAACAAACAAACAATTACATTGAAAAAAAAAGGAAGAAGAAGCAGAAGATCGGATTCAGACCAACCTCCGAAACGGAATCCCTCATCCACTCGTCAAGTTTTTCAGCGGGGATGGATACGGTTTCCTCGCGGATGTTGTGTTTCTTCTTCCAACTGTCTTGGGAGGAGGAGGAGGAGAAACAAATTGCTTCGAGACCAAAACTAGGATTTGTGTAAGAAGACGCTGATTTTCTGTCATTGCTTTTATCAACATCGGCAATCAAACACGCATGAGCAATCTGTCTGGAGGGAAAACTAGGCCTTAATTGATGACGGATCAACCAACAATTTGAACGTCCAACTTCAAATCGATTCTCCAGAAACGAAAACCCGTTTCTGCTGTCTTGCAATCGCAGGCCGGCATGCTCCATGAGAGAAATCGGGATGGAGAAAAAGAAGAGGAAGATATCTGATTTCTTAAATTCTTCTTTCTTCTTTTCCCCTCCTCTCGTTCTTTCTCCCAACAAACAAGACGTCTCCTTCTCAGTGCGAGTTGTTGCAACCAATAAAAATAAAAAGAATTTAAAAAACAGAAAAAAGAAACTGATATATGATCCGACACAAATACGAAAACTTACTCCACTGCGCCTTTCTGTCAAGTTTCACGCTTCCAACCTCCTCCTTAATGCATATATAATGCCTTGCACGCACGTTTCCACGTTCCTGCACGCGTTTTCCTCTCACACTGTCGTTTGGGCCACGTGCCTTTGCCCACCCAAACTTGTCCGGTCCGGGTCGACTACGCCTCGCGCTTTTCTACCAACCTACTACTCGTTTCCCTTATTTCTTCCTAATCCGATCACAACAAAGCAATTATAAAAATCTTTTGTTTTTTTTTGTTTTTAAGGTTGGTCTACCATCACAAAAAATAGATAGATATCGAGACAGGATAAAAGATTCAATCATAAATTTAAATTTTATCTTAATGTTAAATTTTGAGTGAAAAAGACGTTTATAAATCTTTACTGTTCAAACTTCGAAAAGACTAGTACACTTCCGAAAGGTTGAAAAATTGGTAAACAAAAAAAACAAGAAAATCCTGTTTTTTTTTTTCACTTATTCATTCTCGTTGTATAGGTTTATGTACGTGGAATGGTAGGATTGGATCTTATTTCCCACGTGCAGCATCCTTATCAATTAATAAATAAATTAGAAATATTTTTTTTAATATTTAATGAAACCGACAATGTTTACCCAAAAAATTTAGCATAAAAATTTGTTGTCGCTTAAATGTTATTGTTTGATTCTTTTAACAATTTTGCGAGCAATCGGTCGCAAAAAAAAAAAAGAAAGAACGAAAAGTGGAACAAGATTTCAACCAGATTTTGTAATCAATAAACCCTAAAGCCAAGAACCATTTCTTCGATTGGAATTTATATACAAGGGATTTATGTAATATTCGTTTAAGATGAAAAAACAAATAAGTTTCTTTCATTCATTAACATCATATTTACATTTGTTTGTTATTACAACTAATTTTGTTGCAATATCAAAAACACTAATCCCATAGTGTCATAATTAAAATAATTCATAGTCTTTACACCAGTTGCATCTACATAATTTGTCATTAAAATAACAGTAATACCCCATTGCACAATATATATATATATATATATAAAAGGACTCCCTTGTGGGGGAGCTCTCAAGGCTCTCCATATTTGGGACCCTATAAAAAGGGGTCCCTCCCCTTATTTTCCTCGTCATTCCTTTCTTCTCAACTCTCTCTTCCCCTAAGATGCTCTTCCCCTCTTTTTCAGAATTTTCTCTTTTTCTCTCTCTTAAGACTCTCTTTTAAAAACTTCCTTTGGAGGCTCTCTCTCCCTGGTATAGTGCAGAGCTATTGGAGTTACAGATCTGAAGGTGGAAAGTGAAACTTAGGTTTGAGTGTCTTATGCCTTTTTATAAAGTTTTTATACATTATTATTATGTCTGATATTCATATTATTACACAAATATCATTATGTTTAAACTATACTAACATCTTGATAAATGTAATCCAAATGTCATGTCGTTACTTTGCTGAATTAACAATTAATTTAACTAGTCAAACTAAGTCTTGTCTCCGGTAACTTTAAATAGTGAAAGGGAGGCAGCTTGCTGCTCTAAAAGATTTGGTGTATTAAAAGTGTCTATTGTGACCCACCTCTCAGCTTGGGGACTGATCTGATTGGTTTTATTAAATGTTGTCCACTTCGTGGAGGTACGACTGAATTTTAATAATGTCTGTCCCATGGACTCAAGAACTGTCGTACATGTGCAGTAGGCATTCATATCAATGTAAAAAATTGAAACTAAACATACACACACATTCATACATTATATACATGCATAGAATATTAGTAGACAACATAACCATCTAGAGACGTAAGTCACTCGTGGCCTAATGATTGATTATTGATACATAATTGCCCACTTGACTGAATCAACTCTAGGTGGTACATCTCTACTGTAAACTTTATTGTGTTAGCCAAAAAAGAGATGTGCGGACGAAATTGTACCATACTGATTGTTATATATTTCCTTGGAGATGGACGCATAGAGTGATTCCATGATGGTACATGGCCACGACCCCCCTTACGAGACGATGCCTTAAGGGTGTCCACTAAGTTGGGGTGTTGTTATTGATGATATGTTGTCTTTATCTGATTATTATGATGATGATGTTCTCTTTATAAATTATCATAATTCATAGAATATCTGTTTCACCCACTAGGCGATGGCTCATCCCTTTGCTAACCACTTTTCAGGAGCTTGAGGTAGATTTGGGCGGAGGTGCATGGGCTCTTGTTTGGCAACCCTGTGCGAGTAGCTAGGGTAATTTTGTTGGGACTACGTTCCCTGTATTGGCAGTCTTTGGACTGCCTACATTTTGTACCAAAATATTATAATCAATGAAAAGAATAATTTTTGTACCTATGTTGTGTTCTTGCGCATCTTGTTTCTGTTGTAACTGCATCGCACCCCGCCTGTGAGAGTTCCGCCGGTCTAAGCGCGTTCGGACAGGGTGTGACAATAACTCGTCCGGACGAGGTGTGACAATAACTTTGTTACAATAATTTGTCATTACATCAATTGCATCTCCATCAAATAATTTGTAGTTCGAAAAAAGTTTACTTGAGTTGAGTTAAATTAAGATGACTGAGACAGAGGCTGGCAATTGAGGTGTGGAATATTCCTAAGTTAGGGTCATGACCTAGATGATTATATTTTCCACAAAAGACTATGGAGTGGTTCTAGGATATAGTAGGCATGAGGTTGATTGTGCAAAGTCATTATGCCTTGAGGTCGATGATCTTGGCATAAGTGTAGAATCGGGAATTGAACTACGTAGATCCAAGAAGTAACTTTTCCATGGGTATGACTTTATTTTGTAATTAAATAATATTTTGACTTATATAAACTTTTCTACTTGCATTGTTGCATATTCATCATGTGAATTATTATTGCATGCA
Source organism: Paratinospora sagittata (assembly GCA_035771175.1). Classification (NCBI taxonomy): domain Eukaryota; kingdom Viridiplantae; phylum Streptophyta; class Magnoliopsida; order Ranunculales; family Menispermaceae; genus Paratinospora; species Paratinospora sagittata. Next base: position 47,453 of record CM069613.1, read on the forward strand.
TTGTTTTAAATTATTGATGAGTATATAATGGTAGTGTGCGATAGCTTCTCATTGGGCTTTTTAGCTCACCCCATTTTTTTTTTCACATCCTCCATGTCCATCTAGTGCCCAGGAGAAGGGCAAGGGAGTCAAGTGTTGATTTGGGTTGCTTACTTGTTTGAAAGTGAGTATAAGTTGAAGCGGTGCAGACGTAGGACTAGTAGTAGGAAATTCACTAGTTATTTTGGATTTATTATGTATGAGATTTATATGGGTTAGTTGAACCTTTTTATGTGGCTTTCATATATTTTGTCATTTTTGGTGTGATTAATTGATCATTTAAAATATTTATGAGACTTATGATTATTTTTATAATCTTGTGCCTTGTTGACTTGTTTAGGTATGTTGGTTGGTTGTATACATTGTTGTACAAGTTTTGTGCAGGTTGTGTATGATAAGGTTACTAGTACTCGGATTTGAGAGCTAACCGGGCAACTCGCCTCTCCGGGATTTTGGGAGAGGGGGTCGTCACACATAATCCTTAAGTAGCTCTAGCCATCGCCTCTGCCTCATGTTTAGCTCTTTTTGTGAAAACAAATACTTCAAACTCTTATAGTCTGAATACAAAGTTAATTTATCACTGTATAAGTAATGCATTCATAGTTTAAGGCCAAACACCACTGCCGCCAGCTCCAGATCATGTACGGGGTAATTCTTCTCATACATCTTTAACTGTCGTGATGCATATGCTATAACTCTGTTATCCTGCATGAGCACACATCTAAGTCTTGACCCTGAAGCATCGATATAGATCACTAGCTCCTTGCCTAGCTCGGGCAATGTCAATACTGGAGTTGTAGTCAACCTTTTCTTCAATTCCTGGAAGGCATCTTCATACTCTTGCATCCACTCAAATGGAACATTCTTTTGAGTCAGCTTGATCATTGACAAGGCGATCTTAGAGAACCCCTCGACAAAATGCCTTTAATAGCCGACCAATCCCAAGAAACTCCTTATCTTCATCAATGTGGTAGGTTTTAGCCATTCAAGGATAGCCTCAACCTTGAAAGGATTAATAGATACGCCATCCCTGTTCACCACATGACCTATGGAATAACTAGAAACTCGTAATGCCCATATTTGGTACGGAAGACATTCTTATGAATATCCTCTTCCTTAATCTTCAACTGATGGTAACTAGACCGTAAATCTATTTTGCAAAAGAACTTGGCCCTTTTAAGCTAATCAAACAAATTTTCAATCCTTAGGAGTGGAAATTTATTTTTTATCGTCACCCTATTAATCTGACGATAATCAATACACAACCTCATACTTTCATTTTTTTTCTTCGCAAACAACACCGAAGCTACCAATAGAGATAAGCTTGAGCGAGTGAATCCCCTCTCAAGCAGCTTCTCTAATTGCACCTTAAGCTCTTATAACTCTTTAGGCGCCATCCGATTAGGGGTGTACATGGGTTGGGTTGGGTCGGTTTGAGGCCAAAATCTAACTCAAACCAAACAGTTCGGGTTGCTAAATTTGAAACCCAACCCAACCCAAATAGTTCGGGTTCGGTTTGGGTTGGGTCTGTAAATTGGGTTGGACTTGGGCCTAATTTTGGTAACTTTGAACAATAATTTACAAAATAATTGCTACAAAGAAAATTATGGTGGCCCTTTTCTTTTATCCAATATTTACAGTATGTTATTACAATGGCTTAGATTGGTGATTATGAAACTCATGCTCATGATGATGATCTGATTCTCTTGTTGGTTTCCATCTTTAAAACTTGATATGAACATAACTTATTATAGGGGTTTACTTTTACATTGCTAAAAAGTGTCAATGGTTAAACACTGAAAATTCTTATCGAATAATTGGAAAAATACACATAAGAACGGATAAGGTAGAATAAGTAAAAGACACAAGTACACGGTCAAGCCAAAAAAACAAAAAAGATTAAAAAAAATCAATTTTAAGTTATTATGATTGTTAAGCTCTGCATTAGTAAGCTTTTTTTTTTTTGAAATTACTAAAGCTCTAAATCATAAATATGTAATTATAAAATTTATGACTTTGAGATTAATACTAGGATTTAGTTTGGGTTGGGTTAGGTATTTTAGAACCCAACCCAACCCAAACTACTTATTTAACCCAACCCAAAAGATATGGTTCGGTCAGGTTGGTCAAGTTGATGAACACCCCTACATCCGATAGCGTGGTATAGAGATTAGCCTAGTGTGAGGAATCAACTCGATCACAAAGTCAATCTCCCTTTTGGGTGCTAATATAGGTAAATCCTCTAGAAACACATCGGGGAACTTACTAACTATGGGCAGATTTCCTGGATGAACCTTTTTAACCTGAGCCTCATCAGGTGGTAACCTGGCCAACCTCTTCATCTCCGCCGCCGTGGCCAACCTACCTTTAGTAGTCGACATCTCCGAGGCATTGCTTCTGCACATAATTGGCGAGTATCCTGGGATAAAAAACGTAACCCGTTTGACAAAACAATCCACATGTGTGTGGTATGCCACTAGCCAATCCATACCTAATAAAACATGAAATTCCAAAAACTCCAAGACTCTTAAATCAACCAACATATCTATAGCCCCTATCTTAACCACACATCCACGACAAATCAGGTTTTGATAAATTTCATCCCAACCGCAGTACTCAAGACTAACATTGTCTTAGTTTTAACAGGCATCAGACCCAACTCCTTAACCATACTACCCAAAATAAAAGACAAAGTGAATCTAGAATCCATCGAAGTGTACATTACCAAAAATTTTAATCATACCTTCAATCAGATCCTTTGTAGCCACAGGGTTTTGGAACGATCAATGCCCGAGCTATCTCCTTGGTCAATGGCTGTGAAACATGGATAGATCTAGTTGTTATCAACGGGGGGTGAGGACACTCAAATCTTTTGTGCCTGGTTGTCCGCATCAATAACAAACCCACGGAGCCTGTGAACTTCTTGCCTGTGTCCTCGACCCCTGGGCTCCCGATTATCTGTCTCTGCTCCTGGGCTCCTATTATGTCCACTATGCAGGTGGTCCCACTATTGAAGCCTATATCTAAGACCTCTGGGGTACTATTGATGTAACACTCAGCAATGGCGCCATAGCGTGTACTCCCAGTACCTCCCTCAAGCTCCATGGCTGCCAGCGGTGTCTCAGATCGAGCTCTCAAATATGCTCCAAGATTTGTCCTTCCCACCCAAAATTGGAGCGGGTACTATCCCGTGGTACAAACTATTGGGTTTCAGTTACCCGTGGGTATAAAATTGGGGCATCTACTTGATCAGCAAGCTCAAAAACTTGAGCCTTGCTCACGACATCGCTATAAGTCCAAAACCCCAAGGTGGCGTGCCCTGCCTGATAGCCTGTTATAGGCATATCATGTAATGACCCACATTCACGCATGACGTTATGGTGATGTAGATTGCCCAACTCTAGATACTTGTGTAGGTATTTGGTGTGTATTATACTTATATTTTGTTCGTATATGGTGTATTTGTGTGTATTGTCATTGTTTTATATTTAAATGAAGTGCATGGGTAAATTGGAAATGCACCAAAGTGTAAATTTTTTGGAATTGAGTCGGAAAAGCACGTTCCTTGGGTAAACCGAGAGCAGGGTTTGATCAGGAATTGGAGAAGTGCACTCCTTAAGAAAGAAGCGCGCTCCTCTGAGTCAGATCGAGAGTGGGGTGGAATTCGCAGGAAATGGCTAAGAAGCGTGCTCCCTCTGGGGAGAAGCGTGTTTCACGCGTCTAGGCAATTTTTTGTTTTAAATGCAAAAACGTGGGCCCAACTCAACTATAAAAGAAATTCACCTACATTTCTCTTCATTCTCGTCATTTTCAACTGAGAGGAAGGGGAGAAGAGAGGAGAAAGCGAATTTGGGAGAATTGTGGGATTTGGTTTTGGTGGATCCAAAGGTAATGTTTCTACCCTAAATTCTTCATATTTTTGCTTTTCTTGATGTTTTCTAGCTTGGGGATGTAATTTGGATGACATGCATGTGTTGGATTGGTGTTTGAGTTGGGGTTTCAAACCTGGAAACCCAGCTCCCATGGCTTTGAGCTTGTTTTCCATGAAATTATAGTTGTTTCCCCTGTTTTGGTGATTGATTTTGTGGAAATTACTATGTTGTAAGTTGGGATTTTGAGCATGCATGTGGGTTTTAATGGGAACCCTTGAGGATTTGATGAGCATTTAGTGTTCTAATCCATAAATTGGTGGTTTGGATGTGTTAGAGTTGATTTGGTAGGAAATTGGGAATTTTATGAGATTTATGCAATTGGGCATGTATGGACTTGAAATTGATCGTGTTGTGTGAATTATATTCATTTCAGGACATTGAGATTGAATTGATCATCTTGGGAGTCCTTTAGCTTGTGTATTTGTCTTTTGGATTGGTTGTGAGTATTTCTTACTTTATTCTCCACTTATGGCATTGTATATATGAAATTGGTTTGTTAAATTCTATGCATTTATGATGTATGTGCATGGTATTAATGATCATGAAAATGTATTTTATGCATTGGATTGCCTTGGGTATTTTGGACTGAATACATTGACAATGGTTAGCTTTCTACTTACTTGTTCTTTGGGAAAATGTGTCGTTAGGGTTACTTGAATTAGTGCTCCATGGAAAAAACTTTCCATTACTGAAGAATGTAAGGGTAGGGGGATTAGTGTTGGATAATATGTTGATTTGATCCTATAAGGCGAAATGGGGGAAGTGTAGGCAGTATTATCCTGAGGTGACCTCGGTTAAGGCGTTTGCATGTTTTTATGAAAAATGATGCATAAATCGTATGTTTTAGTTTGAATCATGTATGATATCCTTAATTGATGCGTTTGTGTTTATAAATGACTATTCAATGACATACATGTATTTATAAATGCATTTATAGATTTTAATTGTGAGAATATTCACTGAGCTAGTTGAAGCTCACCTTTTTTCCCTATTTTCTCAGGTTCAAATCCAAAAGGGTAGGGCAAAGCTTGATTGCAACGTGCAACCTTCTTCTTTTCGGATGTAGATTTCATGATGGGGACCAGGGTTGTATATTTTTGATATTTTGATTCCTTTCTTCTTTTGAACTTGTATATAACTATCACATTATATATGTACATATCACATAGATGTGTTTGGTTGTAGTTATTACATGTATATGACATATTTTGGAAGATAGATACTTGGTTATACAGGCGACTATATATATATGTTGAACGATGTGGTAGTTTACAGGTTGATGTGATCTAGTTGATGGATGTTGATTTAAATATTTTGGTTCAATTATTATTGTCATATACAGGTTGGATTATTTTGATTATTTAGGTATTTGTTTGGGTGTATCCGTAGAGGCTGAGCAGTGTTACAAGTTTTGTCTTGGGGTGACATTATCTGGGGTATTGTGATGATGTCACCCAAAGAGGGGTCGCGACATATCACAAGTGATCAATCATCTTGCTTCAGTGTCCACTAAGCCCGGGCATAGAACAACCAACTCTAAGAATACCTCTTTACATTTCCTCAAATCTTAAATATGATCCATTGAGGTCACATTTTCATTTCTCATTCCTTAAGGTCGCATATCACAACCATGCGCCTCATTTCCTTCCTTGGCTAATTTCCACAATCTATGGTCATGCCTATAGATTTCCATCATCACTAATTCATCCGATCATACATCCACATGACGAAGTCTCATCTAGGTGATATTCATAACCCAAGAATAGTTCCACATTCACTATTGTTATCAATCCCCAACCATATATGAACACCAATATGACTCTCATCGTCATTAATTGTAATCATGTCGCGAGATCATATCCAAGACCTTTCAATCATCTAATCACTCAAGACCATATATGATACTAACAACTATAGTTTCTAGCTTTCTCTTTAACCATTATGTTATCCTCTACGAGACTAAACTTTAGCATCCAAATAAATCAAAGGAAAGCAACACACTTCCTATTCCTGCATGCTTACCTAGCACATAGGTTTATGACCTTCCTAATTCATGGACATGTGTGGACTTAACTTTATGACTTGGAGATTTTCAATTTCAATGCCTTGAATTTTAGCCTTGCCTTGTTCCTTTTCGTCGGGTTTACGCAAACCTTATGCTCCAAAGGTCGTAAACCTTGAACTCTAACACTAATTATGACGACCCTAACTTCCAAACATAGAAGAGTCAGGTTGTCTGGGCTAGTGCCCTAAAACTCAAGGGCATAACCATCAAACATATTACCATTCTCATATACTTAATCATCTATGAACAAGTCACACAAGGCATAGATACTAACAAGACATTGAAAATCATCCAAAGTGGGAAAATTGCATGAAAGTTAAGACAATGAAGTTATTACAGTCGTCCATGTCCAAGAAAAGTTCAAGTTTAAGCAGTAATGAAATAAACTCCTAAACGATTAAGTCCACAGTTCTCCCGCTCCATCCATCACTCACCAACAGTTGATGATGGAGCCAACGCCGAGGAGACTCAGTATGCTATACCCTTACCCTTGTCGAGGGCATTGCTGGATCCTGAAAAATAGATAAGTGGGGTGAGCTTAAAGCCCAATGAGTATGATATCACATATCCACCATCATATGCTCATCAATAGCTTTAAAACCATGCATAAATCAAATCATCATGAGAATCATGGATCAACACAACACATGTACAACTTGAGAATAAGGTATATATCAAGGTACTCAACATTTTTATAAAATTCGTTCTTTAAAACCATTTCTTAAACCAATCATATAACATAGGTGTGTCTTACATACTTCTCAGCCTACAGAAGTAACAAACCTATGATTCTATGACTGCAGTCGAGTTTTCCATTCTTGTTAGTTGTCAATGGGAGTCTTCCAGATGGCCAGGCAACGACGTCTCTTGCGTGAGGGGCACTCACATACATATAGTATCAGCCTACTCCCAACAATCAACCATATGGAACACAACCCAAGAAATATGCACGTTGAATTATATGTCAACTCATGTTCATGCGTAAGAATTCTACCACATATGCATGAGATATTCCAATATGGATCATAAACATGATATTATTCCAAAAAAGTTATAAACATGATTATTATCACAAGCAATTCTTAAGCATGATTTCTAAACCAAACAAACCATAAGCATGAATAATATTTCAACAGTTCATGAACATAAATAATAATCCAAGATAATTCATAAGGCATGTTTGTTTACTCATATACATGTAAATCAAGTTAATACTAACTCTCGCATGCTAGCAACATTCAAATAGTGTACAAGCATGATTCATGATGTTAAAACAACATTTCTAGCTATGATGATATGCATATGATGAAAGAATAGAACTTACTCACAGTGATTCCATTACCACCTTAGAAACCTTTGCTCCTTACTTCGCTAGTTCCTCATTTCCTAACACGTATAAATATACAAACCTTAGTTTGATTTCGACATAGACAGTTCCAACCAACATCAAACACTGGTTTCATCATTCATTTTGTTATTTCAATGGTTTTACCTTCAAAACCCAATTTAGATTTGTTGTGGTCATTCTTAGATCATTTCTCAGTATGCTTAAACCCAACCTAACCATTAAGGATGAATTTCTCCAAAATATCACAAGGATTTGGTTTCCAAAACCCTTGCAAATAACCAAGTTTTTGCAAATCCGGGTGTTTCGAACTCAAAAACCCCTTTAATCTCTGTTCTACGGTCCATTTACCATTATTTTAACCAAGAACAACAAGGTCTCCAAAATGATGAATCAAGGTGGGCAAGTCCCATGTAAGTCAAGGTACAACTTCCATTATTTCTTGGAGAACAAGGAATCTTCCATAACTTTAACAAATCACTCCAAACTTCATACATTTGTTTAAAAGTATGATAAATACATCCTAAACCATTCAAAACCACCATTGATTCTCTAAGAATCTCATACTTAAATGATACCCAAAACTTAAACTCCATTGCTTGGCGAGTAAGAAATCTTCAAAAATGTGAAATAACTCATGAAAAGTTAGGATTTATACCTTAAATTCACTTGGATTGATGCTTGAGAGCCTCAATCCCTCCTTGGAACCCTTTGGAGAACCTCCACACACTCCCCAACTTGTTTTCTAAGTGTTCTTTCGTTTTGCCAAAAGTTTGACAGGTCCAAAATGTGAAAAATTGTGCCTATTTATAGACCTCGGGCTTGGGAAAGGAGGCAACTTACTGCTCTAGAAGACTTGGTGTATTAAGAGTGTCCATTGTGACCCACCTCTCAGCCTGGGGACTGGTCTAGTTGGTTTTATTAAAAGCTATTCACTTGGGGGTACGACTAGATTTTAACGATGTCTATCCTGTGGACTCAAGAGTTGTTGTACATGTGCAGTAGACATTCATACCAGTGTAGAAAATTGAGATTAGACCTACACACACATTCATACATTATATCTATGCATAGAATATTAGTAGACAACATAACCATCTAGGGACGTAAGTCGCTCGTGGCTTAATGATTTATTCGTGCATAATTGCCTACTTGACTGAGTCAACCCTAGGCGATACATCTTTGTTGTAAACTTTATTGTGTCAGCCCAAAATGGAGATGTGCGGACTGAGTTGTACCATACTGATTGTTATATATTTCCCTGGTGATGGACTCACATCGTCATCCCAAGATGGTACCTAACCACGACCCCCTTACGAAATGATGCGTTATGGGTGTCCACTAAATTGTGGGATTGCTATTGATGATGTGTTGTTTAGCTTATTATTGTGATGATGATATTCTCTTTATAAATTTTCATAATCCAAGAAATATCTATTTCACCCACTGGGTAATGGCTCATACCGTTGCTAACCACTTTTCAGGAACCTAAGGTAGATTTAGGGGAAGGTACATGGGCCATCGTTTGGCAACCCTGTGCAAACAGCTAGGGTAAATTTTGTTTGGACTATGTTCCTTGTATTGGCCGTTTTTGGACTGCCTACATTTTGTATCAAAATATTATAATCAATGAAAAGAAAACATTTTGTCCTTATGTTGTGTTCCTGGGCATCTGATTTTTGTTGTAACTGCATTGCACCCCGCCTGTGAGTGTTTCGCTGGTCTAGGCGCGTCCGAACGGGGTGTGACAGTTTAAATGGTGTCAGAGAGAAGGTCCACGACCCGCCCAGAACAAATGTACCTTAGAGTCGCCCAGGGGTTACATAAACCTTAAATAAGAATAACATATGATTGATATATGAACGCATAAAACTTAGGTAAAAATATTGGCATAAATTTTAAGAAAAACAAATATGAACGTTGTCCATAAACTTTATGTACAACCAATCACAAAATTAGGGAAACGTTCGGAAGAACTTCTATTAGTGCATTTTAATGCGTTTCACAAACTTTGCCTTCTTTTCAGCAAGAAAATGGCCACCAGTGATGGTACTCCTTCAGGGAATTTCAAAGTGATTCCTACCAAGCTGAACTCCAAACTCGAAAGGTTGTTCCAATGAGATCGGTTGACATGATAGAACCACGTCTCTGCCCTCTCCTGCATAACAAACTAGAAGTAATAGGCTAGTTCAATATAACTAGAGTCGATGGTGTAGTTGCCCCCAACCTAATCAAGGAATTCTATGGCCGCATGTCAATTGGAGAATGCAACGTAGATGGATCCGACCTCATTTTCATGACTGAAGTCAAGGGGTCTCCTGTTTGTGTCAACATGGAGGTTATATCCTGAATAATGGAGATCCCCATTGGGGATAAATTTGTGGACCCGCATGAGTCCTGAGCTATAGTAGAGCTCGTTGGGTCACCTGAACAACTGTTCAACTCCCTCATGGCTAATCCATACACTAAAAACACATTATCCTCCATTTCAAATCCTCTCTTGAAATGGAACTTGCGGGCCTTGGAAAAATTGTAGCCAACAATGTCTTGCCAGAAGTTGCATGACTGCCACGACCGACTATCTGTGACGTTATGACCGGCGCGTAACCCCCGGCGTCCCAGTAGCCTAAATATAACACGAATCCCAATAAAACACAATCCTATAAATGCATCCATCTAAGCATGGTCAACAACAATAAATAAAAATATTACATCTCCAAAATTACCAAATATAAAATTCCATAAGTCCACAAATTATACAAAACCATACACATCCCATCTATGTGTTAAATATACGTATACTAGGCGTTATCATGTACATAATATCAAAATACAAAAATGTACAACACCTACATCAACAAAATACCAAGGGAGTGCTCTGCAGTCAAGCTTTCCCTTTTCCTTTCCTATCCGAACTTGAAATGGTAAATATGAGGTGTGAGCTACAACAAGCTCAGTGAATGTCTTCTACAAGTGGCAATATACATGCATTTATATAAAACATGGCAAGATCATAAAAAGCATTTGAAATAACATGGTGATGAAACAAGATTACATACATGCCAATATAATGCATCATGTCATAACCAAGATAATGTATATCATTTTCTAAACATGCCAATGCAATCCTAACACCTCCTGAGCAAGGGCGATTAAAGGCCCGGTGCGCAACCCACAACACCCGATCTGACCAAACAATACGGTATTCTAGTAGGATTTCTGGGGTCGTACAGCACGTAGGATTAGCCTAAGCTATCCTACCTATACACAAGCCATAAAACTCTCTGCTGGGTCCACAACTGGGGATCACCACTAGACTTACGAGACTTCCCACCCAACCAAATTGCTAACCCTATATGTGACGCCCCGAAAATTATTTCATCTAGCCCATAACCCAATTGCATTTTTGCCCAAACTCTATGTGTTGTCTTGATATGTTTGGTGTTTGTTTGATGGTTGTTTAATGTTTGTATAGTTGATGCTTGATAATGTATATAAATATGTGTATCATAAATTGTATATGGGTCATGTTAAATTAAATTATAATGCATATGTTATTATTTATGCATGGGCTCATTAAACCATGAATTGATATGGGTTAGGATTGATTGAATAAAAGGATAAATGAGAATGAAAATTTGGTGTATTAAATGGATTGAACATTTAAAATACATGGAAGCATGAGATTGGTTAAAATACATGTGGTTGGTATGGGTAGTATGAGACCAACACATGTGAAGGTTGGTGCATGAAAATGGACAAGTGTCCCATGCTCACTTCTAGAATCCAAGAATGTGCTAGCAAATGAGGTGAGTGGAGGAGAGAATCCAAGAATGTGCTAGCAAATGAGGTGAGTGAATGAGAGAATCCAAGAATGTGCTAGAAAATGAGGTGAGTGGAGGAGAGAATCCAAGAATTTGCTAGAAAATGAGGTGAGTGGAGGAGGGAATCAAGGAAGTGCTAGAAAGAGGTGAGTGGAGAGAAAGGAAAGAAGAAGAGAAAGAAAAGAAGAGAAAGGAAAGAAGAAGAGAAGGAAGGAGAGAGTTGCAGGAGGAAGATCCCTGCGACGTTTCCATCAAAGAGGTGGATCTTTGGAATATACGGTCAGATTGAGCTCAAATTTTATCAGCACTTTCGTAGCTTATGGTTCTTCATTATGGTCGGTGGAGATCTTGATCAGAGGTTTCGTCTAAGAGATCTAACCTCTCAAACAAAGCCAATCGGAAAGTCTAGATTTCTCGCACCATTTCGGTCAAACTTGTAGATCTCCTAAATCTACCGTTAGATGGCTACCAAATTTGGGTATGTGGTTTAAAACTGATATTTCTACATTCTGAACGGTTGAGATCTTAATTAGAGGCGTTTTCTAAGAGATATAATCTCTCAAACGAAGCTGGTCGGAATTTCTGGGTTTATTGTTCCGTTTCGGTAAAACTTGTAGATCTCCTCAATCTACCGTTGGATGGATATAAAATTTGGGTATGTCGTTTATAATAGATATATCTGTATTCTTAACGGTGGAGATGTTTATAAATTAAATATTTTGTGTGATATAGCCATCTGAGTTTGGGTATTTGCAGCAGGAAAGGAGAAACTGTCTGATTAGATACTTGTTCATCAAAGATACATATCTTTTCGGTCCACCGTTGGATTGGGCTGATATTTGGACAGAAGGTTTGTTTCTTCACATACTTCAATCTGCACGGTTGATTTTGTGATTGCATATTTCTGTTAGTATATTGATACATCTGAACAGAATAATACATGTGAAGAATGGTAGGGTTGTTTGTATTAGACCTACATTTAGAATATGAACTTAGACCTTTCCAAATAGCTTGCATGTCAACTATGTTGACCTAGTTGCCATTGTTGATGAACCCATGATGCAAAATCAGTGATATACATGGCTGAACATGGTGACCTAGTGTAAATCGACAATATGGCCTAAGTATGGAAATTCCATATTTTAGGGCTTTTGATGCTTTTGGCCTAGAATCATTGATTTGATGCAACTTATGTTTAATTAAGCATGATTAGGGTTGGTTATGTTACTGATTTGGTGGTTGTGACCATATCATAGGTTAGGCCTACTTGTGATCAAGTGACCCAATTTGGACATGTTTATGCCTAAGGAATTGAAAATCAGTATTTTTGATTAATAGAATGGTTTATGAATGAGAACTATGCATTAGAGGCCTAAGTCATGTGATTTGAGTTGAATGATGGGATTAAATGGGATTTAGGCCTATTAATTATATGTGGGCTAATTTAGGGTTGATGTGTAATGTCTATGTAATTGAGCATAGAAATTGATGTATGGTAGGATATTGATGAATGTTTCAGGATCTTGACTTGGGTTGATTCGGTTTGGTGATCGTGTGTGGTTAAGTACTCTCGCGAGGCTTGGTTGTGAGTAGACTTCACTTATGATTATATCATTTATGTCATCATATCACTTATATATATTGTATGTTGAAAGCATGAATGTGTTCCAATGTTTTGAATGATGCATTGATTTGAGAAAACCTTATGACTTTGGTTGGGCCCATCTATCTGGCTAATAGGGGGACTTGACCTTGTCGTATGAGGGTTTTAAGAAGGAAATGATTGGGATCAACGGCACGGTGAAATAGACGTGTACTAGTAACCCAAATAAACATGATTGGGATCAACGGCACGGTGAAATAGACGTGTACTAGTAACCCAAGGCATGTGGAATGTGGATCCAAATTGATAAACTTTTACTTGCATCGAACTTATTATAAATGTTTGATATCTATATGTTATGAGCTTTTAATCATGCTACACATTGACATGCATACATGATATTTATTGATGAGTATTGATAACATATTTGAATTCTATTCACTGGGCATCGTTGGCTCACCCTCATTTTCCTCTTTCAGGTCCTTCTGTCCCGAATAAGGGCAAAGGAGTAGTAATATCTTGAGGGCCTTGCCTGCGAGAGAATCCAAGGCCTCGATGTAAGTTGAGAGGCATTTTGATTGAATTGTGTTTAAATTATGAAGTACTATATTTTGGATTATGTAATTATAACACTTACCACATTGTAGTATGGGTGAGTTGGGACTTGTTAGATAGACTATGTGGGCATATGATGGTTTTATTTGTACCCACAATTTTGGACTTTATGAGTATATCAATTTTAATGGACTGTAGGGATTATGATTATTATTTATGGTTCATTTTTTTGTGGATTATCTCTTGTCTTGGATGATTAATACGGTGGGTAGTTTTGTTTAATACCTTTTGATATCATATTGTTGTTTGGGATAAGGCTTGTAGGGTCTCAACCACCTCACGGGAGTTGAGGAGTGGTCGGAGATGCCTACGCCGGGCGTCCCGCCCCGACATTCCGCATGCCATTCCTTGCGGGGTTGGTGGTCCGGGGCGCGGGGTCGCCACACTATAGACTATGCTCAAATTCATTTCATGGAACATTAAAACATGCATAACACTTATAGATATCAATTCAAATTAGTTTATGTAATACAATGCCATATATAGAAATTCAAATGTAAAGGGACACTCACAACTCGATTAGCTAGGCTTAGCCAATCCAATCCGATCAAAGAAAGCACTGGAACGCACCAACACACTCCTAAGCACCACAACCTCCAATTGGCCTCTTTGGGTTACTTAGATCATTCACAAAACCCTGCAAATGACATGGTTCACACAATACTGAAAATCAACCTTAAAGTGTATCAAACAACCATGTTTAAACTCAACTACATAGCTAATTAAGATTCTAAAATAGTCAAACCCATGAGCCAATTCCATATTGCTCAATTTAACTATTTAATACTACAATAACCCACATTTAACCCAATTGAATGCGATAGGTTGATCCAACCACTATACTACAAAGCATTCAATTATAAATAAGGTTAATTAGACTAATTTCATGACAATTTGATCAATTGACATCAACTAGGTCAAAATCCCCAAATTCATTGCAATTTCCCAAATTACATGGCCTAGGCCAACATTGCACTACACCTAGGGTTTTTAGCCATCAAGATCAGTAAATTGGAGCACTACACATCCACATTTACCCATCTAATCAACATACATCACACACAAATTCAATGGCAAACCCTAAGTCCAAAATCCTAGGTTTAGGTCAATACACATAACCACTCCAATTTCTTGTTAGAAATTGAGGGTTTTACCGTCCATAGGTTCCCAATGGCCTCTAATCATACATATATGACATGCAAAGCCTAAATCCTAAGTGTGTTCTTCCACCACCCTCCACAAATTTCGGGATTCATGTGTGGAATCACATCATTAGGGGTTGTTCTAGGTTAGGGAAGGCCATTAACATCATAAACAAGCATAAAACAGCCTAAACATACAAACCCTATGTCAAGAACACACCAAATTCGGGATTCATAGCAAACCCTAGGTCAAAAGAAAGCTTGCAAACACACATGAAAGAGATAGAAGGAAGAAAATGGGGAAGAATGGTATACCTTAGAGGGCTTTTTGAGCAAAAATCACTAAAATCCTAACTTTCCTCTCCTTTTCTCTTCTCCACCTCTTTTCCTTCTTTTCTAAGTGAAAAATGAGCAAGTGAGTTGAAAATGAGGTGTTAGTTGCATAAATAGACAAGTTTGGGTCCACCAAAAAAAATTCAAAATTTGCATTTTACCCAGGTGAAGCGCGTTTCAAGGATTTTTTTGGCTTGGAAGCCTTTCGGCTAGTGTGAAACCACATTCCAGCACCACTGAATCACATTTCAGTTTTCCAGATTTTCAGATTTTTCATCTTTTCGAGACACGGTCAATACACATCGAAATTTCAAGTATAATAGGTCGATTTCTATGTAAAATTGAGTTTCAGACTCATTTCTAATATCCTTCCGCCCATTCGGGCACAATACATGGACCTATGGAATCGAAACACGTACAAATACACATATACGCGTATCTGAGTACTCTACGATCAAGATGACATCATCTTAAGGTACGGGCGTTACAATGACGATCGCCCATGTCACGCCCCGGCCGCCGCCTCGAGCGCGGGCGCACTACCACGACCTCAGCCGTGTGGCGAACGCCAGCCATTATATATCCACAGTATTGTCTTCATTGGGGTCCACAGAACACTGCACGCACCCAACGACCTTTGTCCTTTCCCTTTGACCTTTGAGCCATTGGTTCAATGGATACTCAAGTTGCGAAATCTAACCTTATGAGAAAGAGGTTGCGAGTTCGAACTTGGGGGAGGCCCCTGGACTATGCAGTGTTCTGCATAGGGAAAGGACAAAGGTCATTGGGTGCGTGCAGTGTTCTGTGGACCCCAATGAAGACAATACTGTGGATATATAATGGCTGGCGTTCGCCACACGGCTGAGGTCGTGGTGGTGCGCCCGCGCTCGCGGCGGCGGCCGGGGCGTGACAAAAAGGCCTTATGTATACATAAGGCCTTTTTGTCACCCCCTGGGTTGCACAGCGTGCCCCTACCTAGGTGCGGGCGCACCCCCTCGGGGCGAACGCCTAGCCATAGTACCACATAATATTGTCCTATCGCCATGTAGCAACCCAACCGCAGCTGGTCTACATCGAAACGATTATTTGTCCCTACTATTCCCTCATGAATAGTAGGGACAAATAATCGTTTCGATGTAGACCAGCTGCGGTTGGGTTGCTACATGGCGAAGGGTTTACATTGAAGCTCGCTTTGAACGATAGGAAAGTTTGAATCTCACATCACCTTAAGGAGTAAGTCTAGAAGTGTACATCTCAGGTAGATGACACATAAGCATCACAACCACAGGACGCCATTGAGACTTGAGCCTAAAAAAGAGTTTTTGGCTGCCTCACCTTCGAAAACACCTTGAGGCATAAGTCACAACGTAATTTTAGGCTGCTTCATGGGGGTCTCACATTGTTTAGGGCTTCCCAGCAAAGAAGAAAATGATGCAATAAACCACTCTTCTTTTGGGTAAGAAGCCACCATTAACTACCTCCAACTCTCATAGTCTTACCCATTTGCACCTAATCATTGTAAAGTTAAAAGATCAATTCTTGGTGATTCCATCTGTTGAAGCCTATGTTGCTCAAGTTTTCCCCCGCTCTTCAAATTCCCATCACTCTAAGATTAGTAGTCTTTTGGATGTGTTGCTTATTTCTAATCCTTCTCCCCTACCTTCTCTAAAGTTCTCAACAAGGAATAGCACAAGTATGGGGCAAAGGGCTTCCTAGGTAGTGAATTTTATTATACACAGATGAAGAGGGAATCCAGAAAGGATTTAGCTAGTGGAGGCATTTGTCATGCTCCTAATGTTGCAAATGTTGCAAAATCAGTGTGGACTCTCTCATTGTGTTGGAACCTTAGCGACGGCATACCCATAACTATCCACTCAGAGTGGACAACGGAAGTGGCGCTCCTCAGTACTTAACTACAACAGTGGTACTATGGTTAGGCGTTCGCCCCGAGGGAGTGCGCCCGCACCTGGGTAGGGGGCACGCTGTGCAACCCAGGGTGTGACAGCCCAGGCCCTTGTTTTATATTGCCTGGACAACAAAGTGCGCATCTCCTTGCCTTACATCATCCTACAACAAATGGCTAAAATCGTCAGAAACCATGAGATGAAGGAGTATCTGGGCTATGGAACACTCATCATGAGGTTGTTGGCCGCGCTTGATAGTTGCATATCTAGATAGGTTTTAGAGTATGTTTTAGGATAATTTATGTATTAGTTTCATGTGTTTATGTTAGTTTTGATGTAATTGTTAGTTTAGGATTATTTGGGTTTTTATGCATTATTTTGGTTTATTAGTTTATGATTTGATTCAATTTATATTTGAGTGTGTTATTAATTTGATTTGTTGTGTTTTGTAGGTATTTAGATGTGTTAATCATGGTTTTGGATGATGAAAACATGTACAAGAAGATGCAAAAGAGAAGCTTGAAGAACCCAAGTCCAAAAAGAGGTGAAAATTGGATAAGTACAAGCAGAAAGAAGGAAAGTCGATGTTCTGAGTGCCGCGGCATTGCTGGGTGGTGAAACGCAGAAGGAAAAGAAGGCTCAGAGCGTCGCGGCGCTGAAAGGGTACAACTTGCGATTTTTGCAAGTTAAAAGTGGTTTTTCCCCACTTTCCAATTCGAATTCCACATGACTTTGGGGCATATTATATATCAAAATTTAGGATTTTTCAAGAGGAATACATTGGAAGAGAGTGGAGAACGAAGGTTTACGACTGCAGCGAAGTGGAAAAGAAGATCTATATTAAAGACTATTCACAATCTCTACAACATTCTAATTTGTTTTTCTTGGTTCTTATTCATGTTCAAACTTATATTTTATGTGTTTATGTCTTTAGTTATGAACTAAATCCTTTATCTAGAGGTGTAGATTGATCCGAGCTTAATACTATGTCTTAGATTTTATGGTTTAATTATTATTAATAAAGTTTCTTTAGTTTATTTACATTTTCAGGGTGTAATGTTTTTTATCCATTGGCCAAGGATTGAATGATCATAGACTTGAGGTAGATGCTTCAAAAGAGGGTACCTTGGGTTTGAACAAGAAAAATATAACTTAGGCTATCGTGAGACTCAAAAGGAGATCGAGAACCTTTAAAGTCGTTAAAAGAAAATCATGGAACTTAATGAGTTATTATCATCTTAGGTTTTCATCGAAAGAGTAAAGCCAAGATGATAATAATATGCTCTAGTTGTTGCTCCAAAAGAGGGAATTAGAAACGTTAAGATTTTTGACTTATAAACGAAAGAACTGATTTAATGATAAATATATATATAAAGGCATAGTTGAGAGTAAGGTGATATCGATCCTCTAGACTATTCTATCTCTGATTTTTTATCTATTTACATTGCATTGCTTTAGTTTACTTTCTAGTTATTTAATTGTTTATTTATTTCACTTAATCACTCAAATTCGATTTTTTAAATAAAGTTAGGGTTAGTAAAACAAAATTTAGTATGAGTGTCAATCCTAGAGGACGACAACCCAATATCTCATCGGTTTTATATCATAACTTGACACCATACGCTTGCGGTTTGCACGTAACAACGCTAAATATCGATACTAGGGACACCAACACCGTACCCCTAACTCGACCAGTCCAAATATGCTCCTTTTCCAAAACCTTCAACTCAAGGAGGGGCATGACGAATGAATAACTTTTTGGCACTACCTCGGGGGTAGCCAGTGGAAGCCGACGAAGATCCCAACATAGGATTCCAAATCGGGGGATGCCAAATAATGGCGCGGGACAACAGGCAGGGACACATCCCAATGTGAATGCCGAGCAAATGTTTGGAGAAGAATTGCTCGGAGATTACACTAGAGTGCAAGTGGGAAACTTTGACTGGGATGATCAAGGCCTTGGGAGACAGGGAGTCTCGGTGAACCCACCCTTCCAGGGCTTCCCAACTCAGGCAAACATGACCTCTCAAGGAATTCCTGTAACACCCCGTAATTTTAATTAAATACATACGTTGAAGTACGCGTATATCGAGATGTATAATACACATATTTTATACGTATGAGCTAAATATACCTGTGTATGAAAATACATACTGGATTTAAGGGGTATTAGTAAATAAATAAAATTATTAAATATGTGGATTGGAGTATGATTTAATGACTTAATGCATAGTATGATGTAATACATGTGTGTATATGAATACATGTGAAATAAGTGAATTGAGTTGATGATAAATGGTTTAATGAATTAAAGTGATTAATTTATGGGGTGAGTTGGTTAATTATTGAGCATGAGGGGTATTGGATCATTTGATATAAAATATCTACTATCTCCTTTCTCATCTCAATCTCTCATACGTTAACATAAAAAAAAAAGAATAGAAAACGTGTAAAATTAAAAGAAGGGAGATGAGAGGAGTTGCAAATGAAAGAGAGGAAAGAGGAACAAACAGACGAAAGAAGGAAAGAAGAAGAACGGAAGGGAGAAAGCAGAATTCACGCGAAATCGGGACTTGTGGTAAGCGATTTCTACTCTATTTCTTCGTGAAATTGATCTCTAAGCTAGATGTAACAATTCTAGTGGAGTAATTTTTGTTGTGGGGTTTTCAAAAATTGGGGTTTTCAAAAATTGGGGTTTTGACCCAACGTGAATAAAAATCCGCTAGAAAGGTAGAAAAACGCTCCCTAGACTGTCGGGACCCCGAATATGTGGTTAGATTCCATTTCATGATTTTTTGAGACCGTTTGACAAGTTTAATACAATTTACATCTTTCGCAACCTCCCCTTTAAGAGGTTAGATTTCGCACTTGGAGTAACCACTGAGCCAATGGTTCAGTGGCTACTCAGAATGTGAAATTAGACTCCTTAAGGGAGGTCTCGAGTTCGATTCTGGGGGAGACCCTTCACTATTCATGAATAGTGGGGGTAAATGATCTAGTCCGTTACTAGGGCCCTGTTGGGTATCGCGAATTCGGCTAGATGTGACAATATTATGGATCCATAATGGCTTAGGCGTCGCCCACACCTGGGTAGAGGGCACGCTGTGCAACCCAGGGTGTGACAAAAATGCCTCATGTATACATAAGGCCTTTTTGTCAGGACTTTGTATACATAATATTGTCTCTACTGTAGCGCACTACAGTGTCCTTTGTCCCCTTGCACACCGCAGCGCACAGGGAGGGCCTCCCCCAGTTCTAACCCAGGACCTCCCCCTCAGGGAGTCCTCCGTCGCAACCGAGTAGCCACTGAACCATTGGCTCAGTGGTTACTCCAAGTGCGAAATCTAACCTCTTAAGGGGGAGGTTGCGAGTTCGACTTGGGGGGAGGCCCTTCACTATTCATTAATAGTGGGGGTAAATGATCTAGTCTGTTACTAGGGCCCTGTTGGGTATCGCGAATTCGGCTAGATGTGACAATATTATGTGGTACTATGGCTAGGCGTTCGCCCTGAGGGGGTGCGCCCACACCTGGGTATGGGGCACGCTGTGCAACCCAGGGTGTGACAAAAAGGCCTCATGTATACATAAGGCCTTTTTTGTCACACCCTGGGTTGCATAGCGTGCCCCATACCCAGGTGTGGGCGCACCCCCTCGGGGCGAACGCCTAAGCCATTATGGATCCATAATATTGACACATCTAGCCGAATTCGCGATGGCCCTAGTAACGGACTAGATCATTTACCCCCACTATTCATGAATAGTGATGGGCCTCCCCCAAGTCGAACTCGCAACCTCCCCTTTAAGAGGTTAGATTCCGCACTTGGAGTAACCACTGAGCCAATGGTTCAGTGGCTACTCAGAATGCGAAATTAGACTCCTTAAGGGAGGTCTCGAGTTCGATTCTGGGGGAGGCCCTTCACTATTCATGAATAGTGGGGGTAAATGATCTAGTTCGTTACCAGGGCCCTGTTGGGTAATGCGAATTCGGCTAGATGTGACAATATTATGGATCCATAATGGCTTACGCGTTCGCCCCAAGGGGGTGCGCCCACACCTGGGTAGGGGCACGCTGTGCGACCCAGGGTGTGACACTGTGGCTACCTTGTAACGGTCATACAAGGGTTAGACCCGCTTTCTTGCCTTGCGGAGAGGGAGATTGTGCATTGTGTTATTAAAAACTCAAGCAATTTATGTTGTTGACATGTATAATATATTCGTTGAATGATGCATGTGTTGAATCAGAGTTTGAAACGATTTTAAATGTCATATTTCTCTAAATGTATATAATTGTCATCTCAAGAACTATATTCACTGAGCTGTTGTTTGCTCATCCCATTACCTCCAATATTCAGGTATTGAGTCGAAGGGAAAAGGAAAAATTCGTGAGTGATAATCACGCGAGCCTTCGTCTGGTATGTGTATGTATGCTTGGAGGAAATAGATTATATTTTTGTTATTTTGATATGTATAATTATCACACACTATATATATGTAATATCACCTAGATGGGTTGTGTGGTAATATTATATGATGAAATGAGATGATCATAGATATGTATCAGGTGAGAATTTAATTTGTGGAATGAATGGAATGATTATAGAGATCTATATTGGATTTGATTTGTGGTATATTAAAAAAAAATTGCTGTAACTTTTGGAAATTATTGTGAGACTACGTGAAGGCTGACAGTGTATTGTATATTGTATATGGGTATGTACAGTGTATAGTACACTGTGCTGGTCATGACGTCAGCCTACGTCAGGGGCGTCGTGACAATTCCAGCTCAGGAGGTCCCCTATCAAGCAATCCCAGAAATTCCAGTGAACCAACCGTTCCAGTATTTCCTGACTCATGTAAATATGACCTTCCAGGGAATCTTAGTTCAGGAAGTTCCTACTCAACAGGTTCCAAAATCTCCGCCACAAACCGATATGTCCCCATCAATAAGCCTCTCGCCTTATCAGACCAACAACCATCCACAAACATATTGCTTAACCTATCAACCCACCAATAACTTAAAGGCATTTGTGATGTCTCAAATAATGGGACTGACAAGAGAAATGGGAGACACGTGGAGGGATGTAAGTAGAAATTTTAGAGAATTGGGTGATAGAATTCATGAATTAGAAGTCGAACACAGCTCCTCTCGTCGTTCCTCCAACAGTCGCTCTGTGACGAATAGGAGAACTAGACAAAGTAGTAGGCACCAAAATACTGGTGTGTAAAAAAACAATTTTTTATGAATGAAAATCTTGTTTGTAACTATGTTTGGTGGGAATACTTGTAACTTTAATTCTCTTGTATCACTAACTTTGGGGTGAAATGGGATGCAACAAAATATACTAGACAAAATTGGGAAGCAAGGAAACCCATGACCTTGTGTGGCAAATCATCTCGGGAGGTTGAATCACTAATACTATCACTAAGTTTACTCGGAATGGGATGAATAAACTTAGAGGATATCATTGGTGAACTTCTTCCCAAAAAGAAGTTTGAAAAGACTGCATCTATACCACTTGACTTGGTTACCTCCATTTTCACCAAATTTACATGGAATGTGACATGAGAACTTGAGGATGATCGAAGGAAACCAAGAAAATGAGTTGGAATGCATAGGAACGCCGTAGAACATTTAGATTATGGCATTTACCGAGAATAGTCTCAGAAATTCTATGACTCGTATGAGTTTTCAAAAAAAAAAAAGTAAGTATATTCAACGAAACCTAACAAAAACATTTAAGAAAAAGGTTTGAAGACTACACTTATATTGTATGAACTGTTTCAATTTTGCTTTATACCTAGGCCAAAATGCGATGGTCATATGAATTCTTTAACTCCTCATCAATACCTTACATTATACCTAGAAAACTATGTGGATCAATATTTGCAGAACTTTTGAATCTATGAATTGTTAAGAATATCACCTTGCTATATTGTTCTTGGCTTTATTTAATGGAAGCCTTTTAAAGAAGAGTTGCACCTCGGACCACCAACCCCGCTAGGAATGGCGTGCAGAATGCCGGGGCGGGACGCCCTGCATAGGCATCTCAAACCAGTCCTCAACCCTCGTGAGGGGGTTGAGACCCTACGAGCCTTGTCCCAAACAACGACATAATATAAATAGGTACTAAACGAAACTACCAACCGTATTAATCATCCAAGACAAGAGATACTCCATAAAAATGAACCATAAATAAAATCATACAATAATCCCTACAGTCCATCAAGATTGACATACACATAAAGTCCAAAACTAAAGGTACAAAAAAACCGTCGTATGTCCACATGGTCTATCTAACAAGTCCCAACTCACCCATACTACAATGTGGTAAGTGTTATAATTACATAGTCTAAAATATAATACATCATAATTTAAAACACAGTTCAATCAAAATGTCTCTCAACTCACATCGAGGCCTTGGATTCTCTCGCCGGCAAGGCCCTCAAGATATGACTACTCCTTTGCCCTTATTCAGGACAGAAGGACCTGAAAGAGGAAAATGAGGGTGAGCAAACGGTGCCCAGTGAATAGAATTCAAATATGCTATCAATACTCATCAATAAATATCATGCATGCATGTCAATGTGTCGCATGATTAAAAGCTCATAACATATAGATATCAAGCATTTATAATAAGTTCGATGCAAGTAAAAGCTTATCAATTTGGATCCACATTCCACATGCATTCGGGTTACTAGTGCACGTCTATTTCACCGTACCGTTCTCATCCCCAAATATTTCCTTTTTAAAACCCTCTTATGACAAGGTTAAGTGTCACACCCCAGTACACAACACACCCCAATGTCTAGTACCCTCGGGATGTGATGGGTACGCATACCCCAGCCAGTATATACCACATAATATTGTCACATCCCAGTACACAGCACACCGCAACGTCTAGTACCCCCGGGATCATTTGTCCATACTATTCACTGATGAATAGTGCAGGGCCTCCCCCAGATTCGAACTCACAACCTCATAAGGTTTGATTTCGCAATCTGAGTAACCATTAAGCCAATGGTTCAGTGGCTACTCAGATTGCGAAATCAAACCTTATGAGGTTGTGAGTTCGAATCTGGGGGAGGCCCTGAACTATTCATTAGTGAATAGTGTGAACAAATGATCCCGGGGGTACTAGACGTTGCGATGTGCTGTGTACTGGGATGTGACAAATTATGTGGTATATAGTAGCTGGGGTATGCGTACCCATCACATCCCGGGGGTACTAGACACTGCGGTGTGCTGTGTACTGGGATGTGACAAAAAGGCCTTATGTATGGCTCAGTGGTTACTCAAATTGCGAAATCAAACCTTATGAGGTTGTGAGTTCGAATCTGGGGGAGGCCTTACACTATTCATGAATAGTGAATAGTATAGACAAAAAACCTCGGGGATACTAGACACTGTGTGCGGGCTGTGTATTGAGGTATAACAATATTATGCATCGTAATGGCTGGGGTATGCGTACCCATCACATCTCGGGGGTACTAGACACTGCGGTGTGCTGTGTACTGGGGTGTGACATTAAGTCCCCATATTAACCAGATAGATGGGCCCAACCAAAGTCATAAGGTTTTCTCAAATCAGTGCATCATTCAAAACATTAGGACACATTCATGCTTTCAACATACAATATATATAAGTGATATGATGACATAAAAGATATAATCATAAATGAAGTCTACTCACAACCAAGCCTCGCGAGAGTATCTAACGCACACGAACACCAAACTGAATCAACCCAATCAAGGTCCTGAAACATTCATCAATATCCAACCATACATCAATTTCTATGCTCAATCAAATAGACATTACACATCAACCCTAAATCAGCCCACATATAGACAATAGGCCTAAATCCCATCTAATCCCATCATTCAACTCAAATCACATGACTTAGGCCTCTAATGCATAGTTCTCATTCGTAAACCATTCTATTAATCAAAAATACTGATTTTCAATTCTTTAGGCATAAACATGCTCAAATTGGGCCATTTGATCACAAGTAGGCATAACCCATGATATGGTCACAACCACCAAATCAGTAGTATAATCAACCCTAATCATGCTTAATTAAACATAAGTTGCATCAATTCAATGATTCTAGGCCAAAAGCATCAAAAGCCCTAAAAGATGAGATTTTTCATACTTAGGTCATATTGCCGATTTACACTAGGTCACCATGTTCAGCCATGTATATCACTGATTTTGCATCATGGGTTCATCAACAATGGCAACTAGGTCAACATAGTTGACATGCAAGCTATTTGGAAAGGTCTAATACAAGCAACCCTACCAATTCTTCATTTGATATTCTGTTCAGATGTATCAATCTACCAACAGAAATATTTATTCACAAAATCAACTGTACAGATTGAATTATATTAAGAAACAAACCTTCTGTCCAAAACTCAGCTCAATCCAACGGTGGACCAAAAAGATAAGCCTCTTTGATGAACAAGTCTCTAATCAGACAATTTCTCCTTTCCTACTGCAAATACTCGACCTCAGATGACTATATCACACAAAATATTTACCCCATAAACATCTCCACCGTTCATAATGCTGAAAGATCAGTTGTAAACTACATTCCCAAATATCATATCCATCCGACGGTAGATTTAGGAAATCTATTAGTTTGATCTAAACTACGCGAGAAATCCAGACTTTCCAACCAGCTTTGTTTGAGAGGTTGTATCTCTTAGACGAAAACTCCAATCAAGATCTCCACCGACCAAAATGAATAACCATAAGCTATGAACCTGCTGACAAAGTTTGAGGTCAATCTGACCATATATCCCAAAGAGTTGGATATTTGATGAAAATGTTGCTGTAATTTTCCTCAAAGCAACTCCCTCTTTCTTTCTCTTCTTCTTTCCTTTCTCTTCTTTTTTCCTTTCTCTCTACTCATCTCACCCTCTAGGACTTCCTTGGGGAAGAGAAGTAGGGCATGGACACTTGTCCACTCTCATGCACCAACCTTGACATGTGTTGGAGAGGAGAAATGGGGCATGGGACACTTGTCCATTTTCATGTACCAACTTGACATGTATTGGAGAAGAGAAATGGGGCATGGGACACTTGTCCATTCTCATGCACCAACTTGACATGTGTTGGTCTCATGCACCAACTTGATATGTGTTGGAGAAGAGAAATGGGGCATGGGATACTTGTTCATTTTCATGCACCAACTTGACATGTATTAGAGAAGAGAAATGAGGCATGGGACACTTGTCCATTCTCATGCACCAACTTGACATGTGTTGGTCTCATGCACCAACTTGACATGTGTTGGAGAAGAGAAATGAGGCATGGGACACTTGTTAATTTTCATGCTCCAACTTGACATGTATTGGAGAAGAGAAATGGGGCAGGGGACACTTGTCCATTCTCATGCACCAACGTGACATGTGTTAGAGAAGAGAAATGGGGCATGAGACACTTGTCCATTCTCATGCACCAACGTGACATGTGTTAGAGAAGAGAAATGGGGCATGAGACACTTGTCCATTCTCATGCACCAACGTGACATGTGTTGGTCTCATACTACCCATACCAACCACATGTATTTTAACCAATCTCATGCTTCCATGTATTTTAAATGTTCAATCCATTTAATACACCAAATTTTCATTATCATTTATCCTTTTATTTAATCAATCCTAACCCATATCAATTCATGGTTTAATGGGCCCATGCATAAATAATAAAACATGCATTATACTTTAATTTAACATGACCCATAAACAAATTTATAATGCACATATTTATATACATTATCAAGCATCAAATATACAAACATTAAACAACCATCGAACAAACACTAAACATATCAAGGCAAACACATAGAGTTTGGACAAAATATATTTGGGTATGGGCTAGATGAAATAATTTTCGGGGCGTCACAATTTTCTCATTGCCAGTGGAGAAAAATGCAAACCAGATGGAGTAAAAGGCCACACTCAACCAATCGTCCAACAGAGGCAACACCTCTTAAAACACAAAATTAGGAACCGCCACCTCTGAGGACAAAGCAGGCCACTCATGACACTGCTACCACTTCTGGGCAAACAGTGCCACCCCAACCTGCACCTTTTGTCATGCCTCTGGGCATGAAACACTTTTTCGCCTGATTCATTGAGGTGATGAAGGTGACTATACAAATGGTCGTTCGTGAAACAACGACTAATCAAGTGATCATTGTTCAGGCACCTGTAAGATATGATTCAGACTGCCAAACCGATTAGATCACAAAATACAAGTGGCTTCAGCATATCACTTTTTCGGGCACCCCAAACTCCTATGAGGCTCAAAAATGGCTAGATGAGTCTGAAAAGGCTCTTGAGGCTATGAGAGCCAGTGATGACAGAAAAATTCCACCGCTTCATACCAGCTTGTTGGTGGAGCAAATCTTTTGTGGAAAACAATGAAGGAGGACCCAAGGGTTAATATGACATCTATGACTTGGATGGAATTCGAGTTATTGTTCGTTGATGAATATTTCTGTCATGACCCCCTCCGTAGGGTGACATCATGACCGGCACAGAATATCATATACGTCATACCTAGACGTATATAATATCCTATCAGTCTCGTCCTTTAAGACAATACAACAAAAATCACTAAAAATTTCAATAGAACCTCCCTATAAATCTGAGGTTTTACACACTTGATAATCTCATCCAATCACACAAAAACATATTATCAACATCATTCATATCAAACCCATTCCATGTATACAAAACACTATCCATTTTCTTTCTCACAAGACTTATATACAACTCAAGTCTCCTAAAAACGTATACATCAATATTCACACGTATCTTTGACATTTATACAACTTACTATTGTTTTATACATATCATAATAGTGGTATATACATATATAAATATGAAAATCAAAAGTCTATACCTATCTCCCTGCACATATACTTGCATTAGCAATAACAAGCTCAGATAATTTCTCTGGAGCCTTGCTCTTGTCTTTGCAATCTATACCTGTAATAAAAAGGGAGTGAGGTGAGCTACAACAAGCTCAGTAAGTAATCTAATAAAGGAATTATATATGCATTCATAGGAAAACATGGCATTGAAAACATCATTATAAACTCATTATGCAATTCAAATGTAATTATCAATATATGATTCAAATACATTTCTCATCTTTCTATACATATCGTACAATGCATAAAGATAAAATCCTCACCCTTAGGTATGTGAGTGAATTTGTATCCCTATTATGCATTTATAGGGAAAATTTAACTTAACAAATTATCCTCTCGATCATTCCGAGGTCTAGTCCATGAACTTCCCTATTTAGAATTGATCATATACTTTCCTTACATCAAGTAAGTCTAAGTATATCTTATTTTCAAATCAAAGGTTTAATGCAGTAATTAAACAATGCAACATGGCAATCAAACATGGTCATAATTCATCAAAACAGAGCTTATATACAACAATGCCATACATAAAGACCAAATTAGAAATACTCACGAATACAGGATTTTGCCTAAGTCCACACTTCACAACACTTAGTCAATTTTCCAACCTTTACAGCACAACACTTAGTCAATTGTACAACATAAGCACCTCACTTACTTGCTGTCTAATTCTCAATTCATCATCATTCATTCACAAACTCTACAATTAAACATTGCAATTTACTTATAAATGAACTCCAGCCATAGAAACTCAATCAATTGATCACCAAATTAATCACAATTCATTAATACACAACTTACCAATGACTTTTCAAGTCTCTAACTTTCTAGCACAAGTATCACACTTTTGTTCATCACCAAACCCAGAATTCACCAATTATGTATTTCAATTTCTACAATTTACCATTATGAATCATTAAATATCAACTTTCAATCATAATACACATCAAAACATAGCAATTCAACACTGAAAATGGGTTCCAAAACCCTGACCTAGCAAGCTCTAGAACTCCACTTCCAACCATGAAAAATCCATAAATTTAGCAAATTACTCACCAAGCAACAAGGAATTGATCCCTTATGGTTTTAGCCAGCAATTCCCACAATTCCAGCTCAAAACCCTCGTTTTCCAGCTCCAAATCTAGCCATGGAAATCACTTGCATGTTACATATGTTGAACAAATTGAAGAGAGGAACAAAAATATGTAATTTTTAACTTCAAAAACCAAGGTTCTTACCTTTGGTTTTGATCTCCAAGCTCAATCTCCTTTATCCATTTCGTTGCTCTAGTTTCTCTAGACTTAAGCCAGCTCAAACTGACTGAAAATAAGCACGACAAGTGGCTTATACATGCAAAAACTGCCACACCGACTTTAAAAAAAATTGCAGGCCCACCGAAGAGCGCGCTTCTCGCTGCCCAGAAAATTGGGTTTTTTGAAAAATCGGTGAGGAAAGCACTTCTCGCCTGAGGAGTGTGCTTCTCTGAACTGTCCTGAACATTCATCTTTCAGGTTTGCCATAGGAGCGCGCTTCTTGCACCTAAATCCAAAATTTTACTAAATATTGGGCATTTTATGATACAACTAGCCTCCTAGGGTACCAATAGCCTTAAAATACATGCATTCACACTATCCAAAAGCCATTTACATATGTATACGCTTACAAATATGCTTGACAATATGTATTAGTCAATGTACAAGTTTAACTCGTACATACGAGGTGTTACAATTTCCTTGGCACCGTGAAGAAGCAAAAACGCCAGGAGTTTGCAAGGCTCCATCAGGGCAGCATGATGGTTTGAGAATATGTTGCAAAGTTCACGGAATTATCAGTCTTCTCTCTCTCCATAATCTCTATGGAGCGAGACAAGACAAAGAAATTTTTTAATGGCCTCCGACCGGACATTTGCCAGGCTCTGAACTTCTTAGAGCTTAAAAACTTCAGAGAGCTCGTAAATATGGCCATCAATTACAAGCAAGAAAAGATTGATCATGAGCAGAGGAAAAATAGGGGAAAACGTGCGGTGACTTTTTCCTAACAGGGCACTTAGCAGGGAAACAAGAAAAAACTCTACCAAAATACTAACCCAACCCTTCCAACCCCCTCACAAAAATAAGAGGCTACTACACCAGTGGTCGAAGCTTTTAATCCTGACCATCAGGGTTTCCAGAATCATAACAGAGGGGGAAAGAATGTCCATAGAAGAGGCAATGGCCAACAACAACAACACCATCAACAACAACAGAACTAACAACAAGTGCCTTACCACCAAAAATAGACTTGTTATAATTGTGCCCAACCTGGACACGTGAAAATGTTATGTCCCCACCCACCGCAGGCCCAACAACCAGTGCTCGTTACCCCAGTCCAACAAGCACCACTGGCTGCAACCTTCTAGCCCAGACAGAACCAATAGAACTTGGGGCAAAGGCAACAAGACAGAGCGTATGTTGTCACTCAACAACCCCTTCCTGACAACAATGTAATGGAAGGTACATTTTCTTTGTTCAGTACAATGGCGCATGTCTTGTTTGATTCGAGTGTTACGCACTCTTTTATATCTTCTGCATTGGTAGCACATTTGGGGTTGCAACCTGAACCCATCGACAACACAATCTATGTCTCAACACCAATAGGACTTGGTATTGACGTTAAAATGAAGTGTTCAAGATGTGAACTTCGAATGTCAGGACAGATAATTTATGCAGATCTCCTACTGGTGGACATAGAAGACTTCGACATCATCCTCGACATGGATTGGCTAGCACCACTGAAAGCTAAAATTGATTGTTTCAAGAAACAAGTTCAACTAATATTTCCCACTAGGGAGATTGTCAAAATTCAGGAAACCCAAAAATGGATACACAGCTCGACCGTCGCACTCTTCAAGGCACAGCTCCGAGCCGTATCCATTAGTGATGACAATGAACCATCATCACCATTCCCTCTTGAAGTACATGATATCCCGATCATATCTGAATTTCCAACAATTTTTCTAAACGACCTCCCCGGCCAACCTCCAGTTTGAGTATTTGATTTTGAGATCAAACTCATACCAGGAACTGAACCCATCTCCATCCCACCATACAGAATGTCCAACGTTAAACTAATCGAGTTGGACAAGTAGCTGAAGGAATTGGAGAAGGCAGACTTCATTAGAAAAAGCTTATCACCCTGGGCGTTCTAGTTCTATTTGTCCGCAAAAAGGATAGTTCATTACGACTTTGCATCGACTATCGCAAGTTGAATAACGTAACCATCAAGAGCAGATACCCATTGCCCATGATCGATGACTTGTTAGACCAACTTAGAGATGCCAAATACTTCTTTAAGATCGATCTACGATATGGCTATCACCAACTCTGGATCAAAGAGTCTGACATACATAAAATGACTTTCAGAACTCGGTATGGTCATTACGAGTTTTTGGTCATGTCGTTCAGTCTAACAAATGCACCTGCAGTGTTCATGGATTTGATGAACCGCATCTTCAGACCATATTTAGACCGATTTGTGGTGGTCTTTGTAGATGATATCTTGGTGTATTCACCAACAGAGGAAGACCATAAGAAGCACCTGAGATTTGTCCTCCAGGTCTTAAGACCATCAGTTATATGCAAAGTTGAGTAAGTGCAAATTTTGGGCAAAGACAGTTCAATTCCTAGGTCATGTGGTTTCAGGAAATGGCATTAAAGTGGTCCCTCAAAGGTTGAAGCAATATTAAATTGGAAGCAGCCTACAAATGTCACTCAGATTCGGAGTTTTCTCGACTTGGCTGGCTACTATAGACACTTCATCAAAGATTTTTTCGAGATTGTTGAACCAATGACCAAACTTACTCGGAAGGACACACGATTCATTTGGAACGTAGCCTGTGAATCGTCATTTCAAGAATTGAAAAAGCATCTCACGACAGCACCAATACTAATCTCTCCCAGGCTTAGGTGCAACACTAATGCAAGATGGTCAAGTGGTTGCATATGCCTCTCGGTAACTAAAAATCTATGAGGGTAATTACCCAACTCATGACTTGGAACTTGCAACTGTCGTATTTGCACTGAAGATATGGCGCCACTACCTATACGGTGAACGGTTTGAGGTATTCTCTGATCACAAGAGCCTCAAGTACATCTACACTCAGAGAGAGATAAACCTCTGTCAAAGAAAATGGTTGAAATTTTTGAAAGACTGTGACTTTGAGCTTCAATATCATCCGGGAAAAGCCAACGTTGTGGCTGATGCCCGAAGTAGAAAGTCATATGTTGCAGCTTGCACCCTCAACTTTGAAATAGCTAGGGAAGTTGGCTACTGATATGGAATAATGCAACTTACAGCTTATTGAGGAGGGAGGAAGGTCACGACTCTCCCAATTAATTGCCAACTCTAAGCTTATTCGAAAAATCTCAACTGCCCAAGCCAACAACACCAAGTTGATGGAGAAAAGAGAACTCCTTTGCAACGGACAAGAACTTCCCCATTGGTCGATCTCCAATGATGGGGCAGTATTCTGCAAGAAACGTCTGTGCCTACCGAATGACCCTGAAGTTCAAAAAAAAGTGCTTACCGAAATGCATTGCTCTAGGTTCGCTATGCATCCTAGGGGAGCTAAAATGTACAAAGATGTCAAGCTACAATTTTGGTTCTCTGGAATGAAGAAAGCCATTGTAGATTTTGTTACCCGATGACTCACTTGCTAGCAAGTAAAGGCGGAGCGCAGACTTTCTTCCGGACTTCTCCAGCCTTTACCTATTGCAAAATGGAAGTGGGAGAACATAGCAATGGACTTTGTTACTGCCTTACCCCAAAATAACAAAGGGCAAAATGCAATTTGGGTTATCATTGACAGACTTACAATAAAGTTCAAGGATAACCCTGTCAAATTAGTCGAATTGTATGATAAAAATATTGTACACCTGCATGGCATACCACTCATGATCATTTGTGATCGAGACCCTCGATTCATATCAAACTTTTGGCAAAACTTCCAAAGTAGAATGGGCACCAAGATTACCATGAGCACAACATTTCACCCCATGAACTGACAGACAGTCAGAACAATTGATCCAAATTTTAATAGATATGCTACGATGTTGCGTATTGGATTTTCATTATGGATGGGTGAAACACTTACACTTGGCTGAGTTTGCGTACAACAACAACTACCAATCCAGTATCGACATGGCACCATACAAGGCCCTCTATGGTTGCTCTTGTAGATCCCTGGTATGCTGGTTAGACATGGCAGATCGACCACAATTGGGGCAAGAACTAGTTCAAGTGACTTCTGAGAAGATCAGGCTAGTAAATGAGAGACTTCGTGTTACGCAGAGTCGATAAAAGAGCTATGCCGATAAGCGGTGGCAGCCCCTAGAGTTTCAGAAGGGGGTTGTGTTTTTCTGAAAGTCTAACCTACTAGGGGTGTCAAACGTTTCGGGGTCAAAGAAAAGCTCTCTCCACGATATATCAGCCCATTTGAGATCGTCAAATGCATTGGCAAATTAGCCTATCGGCTATCCCTTCCCATATCCATGTCCAAAGTTTATGATGTCTTCCATGTATCCATGCTTTGAAATTACCGTCTTGGCCCCTCACATGTTGTCCCTCTGGTTAAAGTCCAGATGGAGGAAGGAAAAAAATATCAGGAGAGAGCGGTACAAACTCTAGATAGGAAAACTCAAGAACTAAGATGACGTAGCATTCTGCTTGTAAAAGTACTCTGGGATTACCATGGAATCGAGGAAGCAACTTGAGAACTAGAAGAAACAATAAAAAAGAAATACCCTGGTTTGTTTCCTAGTAGTAATTGATGATATGATACATTGTATTATTTTCATTAATCAATGAAATTATAAAACTTCCTCTACAAAATTTTAATATATCGCTTCATTTAAATAACCATGCAGATGTCTGATAATAGCGCAGATAGGAGTAGACCACCATCTACACCATGGCCTGTTTGGCTACCTTGGGGGAACCCTTCAAGTTCAGAAGCAACTCACAACTTCAATACATCACCAAGTCC
Source organism: Paratinospora sagittata (assembly GCA_035771175.1). NCBI lineage: Eukaryota > Viridiplantae > Streptophyta > Magnoliopsida > Ranunculales > Menispermaceae > Paratinospora > Paratinospora sagittata. The sequence continues at coordinate 81,220 of CM069613.1, forward strand.
CTCGCCACGGCAACTGCGATTCCTTTCGGCAGAACGTCAATGGTTATATTGTGTGGAAATTGCCTGTACGAAACCCGCCCCAAACAATCCAAGCCCCTCATCCTAGCAGGACCTTCTACCAAAACTATCTGATGGACAAATTCGGGCAACGGTACGTAGAAGCATTCCCTCACCAACTCTGCCACCCTTGAAACGCAATAACCTCTGGAGCCCCACACCACCATCTGTTGGGCTAATGAGAACCCTCTGAGGACGAATCTAATTCAATCTGCTCTCTGTTGTTTGATGATGCAAAGGATTCCATAGGTCAAAGCATAATTCAGGGACCATACCACCAATACTTTGAACCAATGGAAGATGACCAAAGCAGTGGATCTCATGAAGGCAACAATCAAAATAACATGAACTAAATTTCGATGGCGAAATTCAGTGTAATACCATGGTTAAAAAAAATTGTTGGGGCACTTTGCCCCAACGTTGGGGCATGAGGGACCCCTATAAAAAGGGTCCCCCCTCCCCTCTCATTTTCTCACAATTCTCTCTCTCTCTCTCTTAGAGACTCTCCACTTGTGCGGTGCGGAGCTGCTGCCTGGCGAAGAGCATAGAGTTAGAGTGTCCAACTTGAAGGTGGAAAACGAAACTTAGGTTTGCGTTTCTTATGTTTTTTATAAAGTTTTCATACATTATTATTATGCCTGATATTCAAATTATTACACAAATTCCCTTATGTTTAGATTATACTTTTCTTACTCACATCTTGGTAAATGTAATCCAAATGTTATGTCGTTACTCTGCTGGATTAACAATTAATTTAACTGGCCAGCCTAAGTCTTGTCCTTGGTAACTTTAATTAGTGAAATAGAGGCAACTTACTGCTCTAGAAGACTTGGTGTATTAACAATGTCCATGGTGACCCACCTCTCAGCCTGGGGATTGGTCCAGTTGATTTTATTAAAAGCTATTCACTTGGGGGTACTACTGGATTTTAACGATGCCTATCCTGTGGACTCAAGAGTTGTCGTACATGTGCAGTGAGCATTCATACCAGTGTAGAAAATTGATATTAGACCTACACACACATTCATACATTATATCTATGCATAGAATATTAGTAGACAACATAACCATCTAGGGACATAAGTTACGCGTGGCTATTAGATTTATTGGTGCATAATTTCCCACTTGACTGAATCAACCCTAGGCGGAACATCTCTGCTGTAAACTTTATTGTGTCAGCCCAAAATAGAGATTTGTGGACTGGGTTGTACCATACTGATTGTTATACATTTCCCTGGTGATGGACTCACATTGTCATCCCAGGATGGTACCTGACCACGACCCCCCTTACAAAACGATGTGTTATGGGTGTCTACTAAATTGTGGGATTGCTATTGATGATGTGTTGTTTAGCTTTTTATTATAATGATGATGTTCTCTTTATACATTTTCATAATCTACAAAATATCTATTTCACCCACTAGGCGATGGCTCATCTCGTTGCTAACCACTTTTCAGGAGCCTGAGGTAGATCTGGGTGGAAGTACATGGGCCATCGTTTGGCAACCCTGTGCAAGTAGCTAGGGTAAATTTTGTTGGGACTACGTTCCTTGTATTGGAAGTCTTTTGACTGCATACATTTTGTATCAAAATATTATAATCAATGAAAAGAAAACATTTTGTCTTTATGTTGTGCTCCTGTGCATCTGATTTCTGTTGTAACTGCATTGCACCCCGCCTGTGAGTGTTTCGTTGGTCTCGGCGCGTCCGGACGGGGTGTGACATTCTTGATCATTTAGCCTAAGTAAGTAGTAGGGTTGTCACAAAAACCATCACAACCTTGAGTATTGCTAAGAAAACCTCCTATGGTAGCAGTAGCATTCCTAGAACCAGAGGAATTGTTTACATAATTCTAAAAATCAAATCTGCCATTCGTTAGATTCACTTGTGCATTAACTGTTGACCTAAGTGGTTTTCCACTTAGGTTTCTCCTAAATGTTTTGATACTAACAAACAATATAGCTTTTGGTGCTAATGTTTTGATTCTAGTATACTTTAGCACCAAAAATTAAGTTTATAGCTAATACTAGGTCAAAGTACTTCAAGTTCAAGAAGTCCCTAAAACAAAAAATCAAAGGAAAGGATCAATCATACTCAAAGCTTGGACAACTTAAACAAAAGAAGAAACAAGAGGTTGAGAGTCTTATTTATGTCTAGAATTAGGTTGCAGCCTACTTGCTCTAGTTTGCTCAATCATTTTTCAAAATTTATACATGCATTAAGTTTTCCTTAGAAATGATTTCTAAGTGTTCAAATATGTTCGGTTTATATTCTTAAACTATTTCAAACTTGTTTGAATTATATTTGCATATATTTTATCAGCACCCTAGAGACTGTCGATACGCGATTCCAACGGTCATATTTTCGACTTTTGAGCCCCCAACGGTTAGTTTCTTGTGTCTAACAGCTAGTGCTCATTTTTAAACTATAAATATATGCACTTAGGTCATTTTAAACACAAGAGAGACACAAATGTAATTCTAAGGGAGTGATTTCTAAAATCAAATCTTTTCTCCATTTCCAAAATCTTAGAACAAAGAAATGTTGATTTAAAGAGTTGATTTCAAACTTTCTTTTTTATGCATCATTCAAAACATCATTAAAAACAAATTTTTTGGGCAATCTTGAAGCAAGGAAGGTAATATCATTGTAAGGTCTTATCACCCATTGAGCTTAAATTTCTATATATTGTATAGGTAAATTTATATGTTATGAGCTTCATTGTAAGTGTTCTATTTACATAAAACAAAAATTATTATTGTAATTTTTAGAGTCTTTGGTTTATTTCTAGTTGAAACAAACTAAGTCAAGTGATTGTGATATCACTTGGGATTTCAAGGTTGGAATATAAGTTTTGTTTCACCTTTTATCTTGTCAAATGGTTCTTTCTTATCCCGCAAAAAGGATCTTGGTTTTTCCTTTGCCCTTGAAAAAGTAACAAGTGATTTTTCCTTAGCCCGTGAAAAAGATAGGTTAATTTGTTTTGAACCTTAAAAAAGACATTGTAACGGTTTGGTTCACACCCTGAAATGAACCAAAGTATAGTGGAATTCTAAAGATGATTTCCCTAGGTGTGGATGTAGGAAAAGGTTTTCCGAATTACGTAAAAAATTTTGTGCCTTTTCTTATTTATTTTCACACTTTTCATTCATGCACATTGATTTTTGGAGCTTAAACTTGCATTATTTAAAGGATTCCACCAAGGAACTTAGAATTTGTCAAAACTGACCAAAACACCCAATTCACCCGCTCTTGGGTGTCCAACATTAACATCCAAGAGTTTCTCATGTTTCTCAATCTGTGCTTCCTGAGCAAGAAGTAACGATTCTATTTCTGCAACTCAATACTCATCAATATGAGATGAAACAGAGATGATGAAAGAATCATATTCATCAGGCAATCCAACAAAGATTGCGTAAATGTGATCTTTGGGAGACAAAAAATGGCATACTCATGCTAAAGAATCCAGATAGTTCTTGATCTATAAAAGAAATTCATCAATCGAAAGTGCACCTTTCTTGGTGTTCTGCAACTTTCTTTTACACTATGAAATTTTCGCACATATCTACGACAAAAAATATTGCTCAGTATTTTGCCAAATTTGAGCAGAGTTTTCACACCCTACCATTCTTGTGTGCAAATGTAATTGGTGTAAATCTTTAAGAAGACTCATCTCTGCTGCTCCGAGTTGAAGATGACGCCAAAACTGAGCTTCATAGTTTTGATACCATGCTAAGAAAGATGAAGAAGAAAGAAAGGAGAGGAAAGATAACCATGAGAAACTATCTTTGCATTCTTGATACCTTGTTTACTCTGTTGGAGTCATATATATATATATATATATATATATATAGACCTGGACCAAAATAGAATCACTCAACTAACTAACAAGTAGTTGAAGATATTATATTTACTTTTTAAAAATTGATTAAGTGCAAGAAGAAGTTGTTGACCTAGATGGTTTTCCACTTAGAATTCTCCTAAGTGTTTTGATGCTAACCTACAATATAACTATGGTGCTAATGGTGGAATTGAGCATGTTTTAGCACCAAGGATAAGTCAAAAGGCCAATATAAGATTCGATTTGATCTCAAGTCAATTCAAGTGGATCAAACAAAGTCAAAGTCAAAAGCTTGGACAAGTTGACTCAATGATAAAGGATGGGAGCTTACAAGTATAAGTAGAATTAGGTTGTAATCTTTCTTATCTCTATATTGCTCATTTATTTCCAAAGTCATGCATATGTTTTGAAATAATTTTGAAAATCATACTTGTTTTGATAAGTCAACAATTTTCATAAAAGTCAAAATTTGATTGTTTGATTAAAATGATTTTGATTAATGTGTTGATCTCAAAAGTACTTCAATTACAATATTTTAAAGTTTATAAAATTATATTTAACATTGGTTTATCATGAAAACATGTTTTGATCGCAAAAATTATCAAAAGAAAACATGTTTAAGATTGTGTGCAATGCGAAACATGTTTCATGTTTGGACTTTGTGAAATTTTCACTCAGTCAAGTAGAAACGTGTTTCCTATTAAAGAAATATTTTTTCTATTTTGGACTTAGTGAAAAATTTCACTCGGTCGAGTAGAAATGTGTTTTCTCTTAGAAAAATGTGTTTCATGCTTTTTGGGTAATTCTAAAATTTCACACAGAAACGTGTTTCTGTGACAAAAACAGAGAACTATTTTCAAGTTCATTTTGAACAGAAACGAGGTTTTGTGTATCGAACCAACGTTCTTACTTTTTCGGAAATAGTTTTCTATAAATATTTTCCTTAGCTCATTTTGAGCAACCTTTTGCAAAATGTGAAACTTGTGCACATCATTTTGTTCTCCACATCTTTGCCAAAAATGCAAGTTTCTTCAAGATTTTGAAGTTCATTTTGAAATGAAATCATTTGAAGTTTTCTTGTGATTTCAACAAGTTTTCAAGTAGCATTTTTTAGAGTTCCATCACTTTGAAGAAATCTTCGGTGCTTTCCATCTTCATCCTTGAAGAAAGACATTTCAAGAGATTTCAAGTGGTTGAAAGGGTTTTTGATTTCAAGCTTCATCTTCACTATCTTCAAATCAAAATCCAAAGGGAACCTTTCGTTTTATCGGCTTGCACTTCATCTTTTGCATCAGTCATGCACATTTTTTTAACATCATTCAAATGGGCAATATGGATACATGAAAGGTATATGGTTGTAAATTTTCTCAATCCATGAGCTTTAATTTCATATCTTGTATCGATTGAAATTGCTATATCTTGAGCTTCATTATAATATTTGTAATTAGAGTTTTGGTTTGTTTCAAGATTGAAACAACCAAGTTAAGTGAATTTGATTCACTTAAGATTCCTAGATTGAAATCAAAGGTAGTTTCATCTTTTCTCTTAAAAAGGGTCAAGTGGTTCATCCTTAACCCGGTAAAAGAATTTTAGGTTTTTCCTTATCCCACTAAAGAAGTAAAAGATTCATCCTTAGCCCAGAAATGATAGGTTTGTCTTGAATTTATAAAAAAATATTTGTAATGGTTTGATTCACACCTGGTAAGTGAATCTAAGATAGTGAAATCCTAGAGAAGGTTTCTCTAGGTGTGGAGTAGGAAAAAGTTTTTCGAACCACCTTAAAACCTTTTGTCTTTGCATTTAAATTTTTATATTTATCTCTTGCACAAGACATATTTGAACAAAGGCCTTACCCAATTTAAGGATAACATAAGAAAATATAAAATTGACTAAATTGACCAAGATACCCAACTCACTCCCATCTTGGGTGACTAACAGAAGTTAAACCACTCCAAGTAAATTCAATTCACCATCGAATATTAGATATCTTGTACATCGACAATAATTTTTCAAACAAAGGCAGTAACGTGTGACAACGCAATCCACAGTAACTCTTCAATCATTGCATTGGTACCCATAACAAGTAATCTTCTAACGCGGTGCTAAAACTCAAATGATGCCCGCAATGATAACTTCTCAAACTTTGGCTTAGATATCGATTGTTGTGCGCAACAGAAACATAATGTGAATCAAACGCACAAATAAAACAAATGCAAGAAAGAAAGAAAGCAAGAATACAAAGATTTTATGTGGTTCAATGAATATACATCTACGTCCATAAATATGAGAATCACATCAATGGTGGAGAATCCAAAAGAAAGTACAACCTATGCAAAGATCTAATTCAAGTACTCTCAAATCCAATAGTGTTCACACAAATCCA
>CM069613.1:6200000-6580000 GCA_035771175.1 Paratinospora sagittata
TTTTAGAATTTGTGAATTCTTTCTTCATTTTTTTTTTTTTTTTTTTTTTGCAGTATTATGTGAAATCAACGAGCCTGGAGAAACACATTTATTATCTTTCCTATGAAGCTCAGCATCAGTTTAGAACTAAAAAAGATCATCATTTTTCCTCCTCATACCCTTCTCATATTTATGTTAAAATGTGTTGATGAGTATGTTTTTTTTGGAAACCTTGCTTTCCGACACTTTGACAAGGGTATGTGAATTCTTTAATTAGACTCCTCCCACGCCATTTTTAAAGTCTTGGAGATGTATTCAAGCATTAATTGCAACGTTGAAGGAAAAAGTAGAGAGCTGTGCAATGAAGAAAAAAATTGTTAGAAGTGAGGTGAGAATAAAAATGAAAGAGAAAAGAATGTTATGTAGGTAAAGTGAGTAGGGAAACACGAATAAACTAAAAAAGTTGGAAGCCAAGCGGTTCTTTTGGTAAAATCAAACTTGGGTATTTTAATCATTAATAATATTTGGACAATACTGTATTTATATATATTGGCTTTCCAACACGTGATGAGACAGCACCAAAATCCTAACTAGTAAGTGGACAATATAATTATACCTTTACGATCACTAAATCATTTATTGTAGAGACGTGTAAAATAACCATATTCAATGATTATGAAGGTGTAGGTCCACTTTAATTTTATTTTTGTAGTTATAAGAATAGTATTTTTTCATAACTCTTTTAATTAGGTAGTAGCGTGATTTTTTTTTTTGGGTATAAAAAGAACCTCATCGTATTTACCTTTATTCCCGAATTTCAACAATCTTACCCTTTAGACTTTTAGTTTGACATTTAACCTTTGAAAAAAAAATTGTAACAATGATAATGCTAAAAAAATTGAAAATATATTTAATAATTATATATATATATATATATATATATATATATATATATATATATATATGTACCGAGAGCCACGTCTTTCCCCAAGATGGTATGAAAGTGACGCCACCGTGATCTTGGATCCATTTACGGCCTCTATCACATGCATTATCTTCACCTCCATTAGGCTCTACTCCTAGTAACCTCATGCAAATGTAGTTAAGAGTAGTACCGAACATGGTACTATGCCCCTCAATGTGAATTCCCCACCCACCATCTTCATTCTACAAAAGTCTCACAAATATATTGATAATTAGTGCTTTACTATTAATTTATAAGATTTCATGGATTATTTAATTAAATTGTTCTTAGTTATTATTCATTCACCTATATACCTGATGATAGTACATATAGCGAAGAATCTCCTTCTTGTGTTCTGGTGAAAATATAATATCGAGCATTCCAGAAATATATAATACAAAGACCTGCATTTTTGTAGCATCAATTATATTTTCCATTTTCCAACAAGATTTATGTGGTTTAATGTAAATGAATTAAAAAAAAAAATATTACCAATGGAGGCATGTAAAAGAGTGGGCCACCAATATCAGCAGCCCAGTGGCCATCACTTGTTTGGAGGGTGGAAAAGAAACGAATGGCTCTACTCAACGTGGTTAGGAGAGCGTCATACGTTACGTCTTCATTTTCTCTAATAATCTTCACAGGTGGTATACTTAGATCATATTTACCTTTATTTTCTCTTAACATCTGTAGAGTAATTAATTGGACAATAAGAAATAAATATATCCAAAATAAATAAATTAGTAAAATAACATAATTTGTTAATTAATACCCATTAGTATATATATACACTACATATATATAGAGATACAAATTAATAAAGTAGTACCTGTAATCGAACAAGAACATCACCACTAGGCTTGACCTTAAAGCGATTTTTATAGTATTCCTCACGAGCCTTGTCGACCTCAGCTCGCTCTTCAAGGGTTCCTGCGTCTGGGTCAAACTCCCATATTTGCCTCCCTACGAAGTTATTTATACTAAAAAGATATGAGCTGAAAGGGCCACCCCTCTCTGCAATCTTTAGCTTCCACATACTCGCTTGATGATCACTTCAATAGCCTTCCCAATAAAAAGTCCACCTGGTTCGGCCGACCTGATATGAAAAGATTAGTTTAGGCATTACTATTAAAGATAAAACTCAGGTTTGGATAAAGAGTTATTGTATTTTAATATAAAAATATTTTTACGATCTAAAAATTATTTTTTAAAACCACACCCATGCATGTTAATGTGGTATATAGTGAGCGGTGGGTGTTACTTTTTTAATTTTTTCTCTAATGATATAATGATGTGGTGTATTATTACATAAGTGTGAATATATATTTAGGTATGTATATATTGTGGATCGTTTTAACACTTTTTATTTTTAAAGTTACCAAATTTATTGACTCTGTTCACGTAAAATGAACTCAAAATAACATGAATTTATGAATTTCATTACATATTAAAGAACCTATGATTTTTCTAACTGAAAAGAACTCAATGCCTAGTTATATAAAGAGGTTCAACAAATAACAAGCTAGCAACTAATAATAATAGGAAAATGATTAATGTATGCATTTCAACGCTCATAAGTAGCACGTAGTTCCATTTTGTATTTTGCATGTATCTTCAAATCATGTCCGAACGGGTGATTCAAGAATGTAGAGCTGCTTTCTAAAAATAATAAAAGAAGAAGAAGAAGAAGATGATGGTAGTTATAATAAGGATGAAGAAGCGCATCCTCTTGCCTTAATCCGCGAAATTCACAAAACAAACAATGGAGTTAGGAATGATAAAGAAGAAAGTGAGGTTCTCCCTTCCCTAAGGCCTTTGTGCAGTACTTATATTGACAAATAAAGGATGAGTTAGACGTTGGTTAATTAGGGTGCGGAAAAACTGCTGTCTTCCTAACTACTTCATTAATACAGTAGTTAATGTGATAGTCAACAGTTATTCTTGAGGAAGCTGTTGGTTCATTGTCACATCAATGGTCATAAATCCCACTTGACAAATTTTGATAACTTTATGAATAAAGACTGGACGTGAATAAATTATTAGCCTAGACAAAATAATAGAGCAATTGCTATAAATACTACAAACATTAATTCATCAAAGCAACAATGTTTTTAGTAAATTTATACAAATTTGATACGAAGCCTTGACATGTAATATTTGTTTGCTGCTATGCAATCTATGTTGCATGATCTTTCTTTTTAAATAGTTTTTAGGATTTGAATAAGAAAAAAGAGTTTTTAGGATACTTTATATTTTTGACAAAATTTGCAATTTTTAGAATTCAAGTCTATTTACTAGAAGTTTGGTTATGGATATTGCCTATTTATCACTATTGTATTAGTTATTTAAAAACAAAATAATATAAAAATAAGAATTTTAGTGTTTCTTTTTCTCTTTCCTTAATATTTTTGTGAATTAACAAGCTAGATAATGTAAACTTTTGGCTTTCCTATGCATTGCATAGGGGTGTTCAGGGATTGAGTTGGGCCAAAATCTAGCACAACTCAAATAGTTCTGGTTGGTAAATTTGAAATCCAACCTAACTCAATTTATCTTCTAACCCAACCTAACCCAAACAGTTCGGATTTGATTTTGGTTGGGTCGATTTGATCGGGTTGAACTTAAACCTCATATTTCACATAATTTATTGATATAAAAACTTTAATTATTCATTTATCGTTTAAATTTTCTACTAATTTTTTTTCACTATTATTTTGAAATGATTAGTCTGCTAATATTACATATTAGTAAATAGTAATAATAATTTATAAAATAACAGCGCATAAATTGAGATTGTATATGTTAATAATATAGTAATCCTGTGATATGTATGTAGATATTTATATTATGGTATCAACTAAATTAGATAGTATTAGGTAAGAATCATAAGATACATATAAATCTTAAAAAAAAAACCGCCTAAGGGATTATTTTAGGGTTTCAACACTTACTTCGGTTCGGATCGGTTTAATCGAGTTTTTAGGGGATCAACCCGTGACCCAACCTAAACTAATCAGATTGGGTATTTTAGAACTTAACCCAATCCAAACAACCTATTTAACTCAACCCAAACTAACTCAAAAAATTTGGTTCGGTGGGTTGGATTGAGTTGATGAACATCCCTAGCCCTACATCACAACTGTCTTCGTGTGGGTTAATCATAGGGAGTTGGCTTCTGTACTTTAAAAATGTGTACTTATCTCATGATTAAATGGGCACAGGGTATTATACGTTGCCTTTGATTTTGGATTGGCAAACAATGAGACAATTCAAAAATAAAATTAAAATTTAAAACGAAAATTCAAAAATAAAATCATTAATAATCATAACATGCCTGTATGCCTCTTAGCGCATATGTCTATAGGGTTTTGGATTCTAGTATGCCCTATTTGGCTTTCTCATGATATATCAATGAAACAGCTTTTTTCTGTGACCAAAAAAAAAAAAAAACTATTTATTCTTGAACAAAATATATAAATAGATAAACTCCCGTATGTTTATGTTTACTTACAATTCGTTTTATAGTAAAAATTGAAGGCAAAGAATTTCATATGTTGCAATATTGGTAATAAACTCTTGTTATATATTCGCTTTCAATTTCGGAGATTTTAATGTGCTTCTCATTAATAAAGTCTCTCTTATCTCTTCTCATTAATAAAGTCTCTCTTATCTCTTCTCATTTTAATAAAGTCAGTCACTCTAGCTCTTCTCATCTCATTAATAAAGTCTCTCAGTCTCTCTTACTCTTCTCATTAATAAAGTCTCTCTTGTCTCTTCTCATTAATAAAGTCAGTCTCTCTAGCTCTTCTCATTGATAAAGTCTCTCAGTCTCTCTAGCTCTTCGTCTCTCTTGTCTCTTCTCATTAATAAAGTCTCTGTATCTCTTCTCATTAATAAAGTCTGTCTTATCTCTTCTCATTAATAAAGTCTCTCGAGATATCTCTCTCCAATCTCTATCATTGTTTGGTGATAAACTCTTGTTATATGCTTTATCTCTCCAAACTATCATATTGGATTAACCGAGCACGTACGTTACACACAGTCAATACAAAATGAAGTATAGATTAAAAAACTGAGAGTATATAAATATGAATAGCATCAAAATAAACATAAGATAAATGAAATGGAATAGAAACTAAATAAATTAGTTTGAATTTGTTACTAAAAAATCATACATCCTTAATCACATGTTTTGAGAAAATTTTAAATGATCAAAACATAATTTAGTTATTTAACAATACAAATTAAACATTAAACTAAATCTTATGTAGACAAATTTCTAAGGAGACTGACTCACTAAACTAACAAAATGATATGAACTAAAATAAAATAGAATAATTAAGTGACCCGACAACTACAATATTAATTAATCTATAGTAACCAATAAAATAAAAAGGGCATCAAATAATTGAATAACTAAAATGAGCCCATAAATTAAAATAGTTTACATCAGTTATTTTTTTGAGAAAGTTAATATTAGTAATTGAAACAAATATAAGAAAGCCAACCGATCAATTGAAAAAAAAATTACAAACTTTTTTTGAAATATATTTTAGGAAAACAAATATTTTCAAATTCATTACTAAACAAATAAAGCCAACCGATGAATTTAAAATAAACAGTCCTTCATTTTGGATCAGTGACAGTATTAAAATAACTAATCAATTTAAAAGATCTACAAATTCACAACAAAAAATTCAAATTTTAATCAAACACTCGCCACACCCACTATCTTCCACACTTCCACCTTCTGCAAAAAAAAAAAAAAAAAAAAAAAAAAATCTCACCTTCAATAATGTAAGAAGAAAGAAGAAGTAAAAATAACTGGAAAAGAAGAAAGGTAATTGCGTAACCTCGAACACAACCACAACCGCATGTGATGGAGCAGTTTGTTTTCTTTGGGACATTTTTTCAAACACCTTGTGCTCCTGTCCAACAATGTGCAAATCTGGAAGTGTGAAAAGCTTTAATTAAATTTTTATGTATTAAGAAGAGAAGGGAGCATGCAAATCATTGGAAAAAGTTAACTTAAATTAATAGCAAAAAGAGCAACACTTAAAAAAAAAGAAAAAAGAAAACGAAAATCCAATTAACGCTACTAGAAATTTTTTTTTCTAGCAAACCAACATTAAAAATAAAATAAAAAATGAGATGACCAACATTCTCAGATTATTTACGCACCATGAACAATTCAAATCAGATTCTCATAGTTCTATCTCAGAGTCTCATCCCAAACATAGAAGAGTTTAATCAACGAAGAAATGGAAGGGTGCATTGCAATGTTGGAGCTATTGACTTGGTCTGCAACGTGATAGCTAAATAATAGGTAGGAATTGTTGTTTAAACTGTCAAGGAAGCTAGTTTGTAGGAGTTGATTTGTTCAATTCTGTTTAGATGTGTCTTCCTTGTATTTAGATTTTCCTGTTTGTAAGGCTTTGTAAAAGCCCAAGTTATCTTTCTATTTCAATAATAATTTTCATCATCAGTTTCCTTTATTTGGTATCAGAGCCAGCAAGGACATGATAAAAGAAACATACAATTTGAGTGTTTGAGAGGAAAAACACGAAAACAGGAAATGACAACTGATTCAGGAAGCTTCACAACACCATGTGTTCCAAAATTCGACGGAGACTATGATCACTGGAGTTTGATTATGGAAAATCTCCTGCGTTCTAAGGAGTATTGGAGCGTTATTCAATCTGGTTTCGAAGAACCAAAGGGAAATGAAGCCGTAAACACAGCACAACAAAAGGCAATCGACGAAGCAAGACTCAAGGATCTCAAAGCAAAGAATTATCTCTTTCAATCTATAGATAAGAGTATCTTGAAAACCATCACTCAGAAGGAGACTGCCAAGCAATTGTGGGATTCAATGAAAGTCAAGTATCAGGGAAGTGCTAGAGTGAAGCGGGCTCAGCTGCAACGACTTCGCAGAACATTTGAAACTCTAGAAATGAAGTCAGGAGAAGGTGTGTCTGAGTATTTTGCAAGAGTTATGTCTACTGCTAATGACATGAGGAATTGCGGAGAAGATATGCCCGATGTCAAAATCGTTGAGAAAATACTTCGGAGTCTCACAGAAAAATTCAACTTCGTAGTATGCTCAATTGAGGAATCCAAAGACATTGACAAACTCACAGTAGATGAATTACAAGCATCTGTGCTTATACATGAACAAAAGGTGATTGAGAAGAGGAGTGAAGAGCAAGTTCTACAGGTGGAGAACGAGCCAAAGAATGCACAAAGAAGAGGCAGAGGGACACTTCAGAAAGGAAAATGTCACTTTAGAGGACGGGGAAGAGCTAGGCCTTTTGTCAACAGGTCAGCCATTAACTGCTTTCGATGCGGAAAGCAAGGACATTATCAATTTGAATGCTCAAGCTCGGAAAAGGGAGTCGTCAACTATGCTGAATTTGACGAGGAGGAAGAACTACTCTTGATGGCGCCCACAGAAGTCAGTAAAGCTGAAGGAAAGAGCATTTGGTTTCTCGATTCTGGGTGCTCAAATCATATGACAGGAGACAAAACCTGGTTTATGGAGCTCGATGAAAATTTCAAACACTCTGTCAGATTGGGAAATAGTTTGAAAATGGCAGTTGAAGGAAAAGGCAGCGTCAGATTTGAAGTAGAAGGTATCACACAAACCGTGTCAAATGTGTATTATGTCCCCAATCTCACCAACAATTTGCTAAGCATAGGCCAGCTACAAGAGAAGCGCTTGGTGATCTTAATCAAAGAAGGAACCTGCAGAATCTATCATCAACAAAGGGGCCTGATAATAAACACACAAATGACTGCAAATCGCATGTTCCTGGTTTATGCGAAAATGAAGCCGTTGCCTAGTAACTGCTTGAGGATGGAAGAAGAAGATTTGCAGATTCTCTGGCACAGGAGATATGGGCACTTAAACAACAAGTCTATTCAAATTATGCAGTAGAAACAAATGGTGAAAGGACTGCCAAAATTAAAAGAAGTAGACAAAGTTTGCAAAATATGCAATGTGGGAAAGCAGCAACGACAAGAATTTCCAAAGAAAAGCAAGTGGAGAGCATCAAATAAATTGGAATTAATTCATGGAGATCTTTGTGGACCAATCACTCCAATCTCCCACAGTGGTAAGAGCTATTTGTTGGTGCTTGTAGATGATTTCTCTCGGAAAACATGAATTTATTTTCTTGCAGATAAATCAGAAGCTTTTGAAACATTCAAAACCTTCAAAAACTTTGCTGAAAAAGAAGCAAAAACAGCCATATGTGTATTCAGAACTGACAGGGGAGGAGAATTCACATCAAATGAATTCAACAAATTCTGCAAAGATAATGGCATAAGAAGACAACTAACAGCAGCTTACACTCCACAGCAAAATGGAGTCGCAGAAAGAAGGAATCGGACCATCATGAACATGGTACGATGTCTGTTGTCTGAGAAGGAGATGCCGAAATCATTGTGGCCAGAAGCAGCTAGATGGACAGCTTATGTTTTGAATCGCAGTTACACAAAGGCAGTCAAGGACATGGTACCTGAGGAGAGGTGGACAGGAGTAAAACCAAATGTAGAATACTTCAGAGTATTCGGTTCGATTGCACATGTGCACCTCCCTGAACAAAAGAGAACTAAGCTTGATGATCGAAGTCACAAATGCATCTTGCTTGGAGTTAGTGACGAATCTAAGGCCTATCGTTTGTATGATCCGGTGACGAAGAAAATAATCATAAGCAGAGATGTCATATTCGTAGAAGGTGGAAAATGGGATTGGAACATGAGTACAACAGAGGCAGAGCAGAATGTGTTGGCTTGGGGAGACGATGATGATATAGCCACAGAAGAGTCTGAAGGAGAAGAGACTGATGGAGAACCTAATGAAGTAGAAGACAACAATTTAGAAGCAATTCCAAAAGTTGAGGAATCTTCAACAGAATTTCCACAACAGACAAGAAGAAGAAGAGAGCCTGTTTGGATGCGCGACTACGAAAGTGGTGAACGCTTGTCTGAAGAAGAAGAATCAGACGAAAGCTTAGCCTTTCACATCTCCAACGATGATCCAATAAACTTTCACGAAGCGGTGAAGGAAAAGAAGTGGCAGGAGGCCATGAAGCTTGAAATTCAAGCTATTGAGAAAAATCAGACCTGGGAACTTGTGCCATTGCCACATCGAGCAAAGAAAATTGGTGTCAAATGGGTTTTTAAAACTAAATTAAATGAAGAAGGCAAAGTAGACAAATGTAAAGCTAGACTCGTCGCCAAGGGATATTCACAAAAAGCAGGAGTAGACTACAATGAAGTGTATGTGCTAGTAGCACGATGAGATACAATCAGAATTCTGTTGGCACTAGCAGCTCAACGTGGATGGTGCATCTATCAACTTGACGTTAAGAGTGTTTTTTTGTACGGTGAATTGAATGAGGAGGTTTACGTTGATCAGCCGGAAGGGTTTGTCAAAAGGGGAGAAGAAAACAAGGTGTATCGGCTGAAGAAGGCTCTCTACGGCTTAAAGCAAGCTCCAAGGGCCTGGTTTAGCAGAATCGAGAGTTATTTCAAGAAGGAAGGATTTAAGAAAAGCAATTACGATCACACCTTGTTCTTGAAGAACAATGGAGATAAATTGTTGCTAGTAAGCCTTTATGTTGATGATTTGATTTACACAAGAGATGATGAGCATATGTGCACAAATTTTAAGTTGTCAATGCAGAAGGAGTTTGACATGACAGACTTGGGAAAAATGAAGTTCTTCCTTGGAGTTGAAGTCTATCAAAACAAATGAGGAATTCATCTGTGTCAAAAGAAGTATGCCAAGGGAGTCTTGGAGAGGTTTAATATGTGGAATTGCAATGCTGTAAAGAATCCAATAGTTCCTGGCACTGTCTTGTCAAAGTTAGGCAGCAAAAATGTTGATACAACACTATACAAACAGCTGGTAGGATGCTTAATGTACCTAACGGTAACTCGTCCTGATTTAATGTTTGTGGTATGTTTGATTTCTCGTTATATGGCTGATCCTAAAGAAGAACATATGATGATTGCTAAGAGGGTACTGAGATATTTAAAAGGAACATTGGATTTTGGAGTCTATTACAAAGGGAGCACAGATGTAAATCTGCTGGGATACACAGACAGTGACTATGCGCGAGATATAGAAGATAGAAAAAACACTTCAGGCTATGCTTTTCTTATAAGTGGAGCAGCAATATGTTGGAGTTCAAGGAAGCAAAGAATTGTCACTCTATCATCCACAGAAGCTGAATATGTGGCTGCCACTGCATGTGCATGTCATGGAGTTTGGCTTAAAGGAATTCTGAAGGAGCTGGGCGTCAAAAACTGTGAGTGCATCAATATTATGTGTGATAATAGTTCAGCAATTAAGTTGTCAAAGAACCCAGTTATGCATCGAAGGACAAAACATATTGGTGTTAGATACCATTATTTGCGTAATCTGTCAACTGATGGGGTTGTGAGGTTAGTTTTTTGTGGAACTAAAGATCAAGTGGCAGACATAATGACTAAACCAATTAAGTTGGACCAATTTGTGCAACTCAGAAGCTTGCTTGGTGTTCGACAACTTGAGAAGTAAACTGATGCTGATTCAGCATATTTCAGTTTACGGGGAGGAATTTGTTGGAGCTATTGACTTGGTCTGCAACGTGATAGCTAAATAATAGGTAGGAATTGTTGTTTAAACTGTCAAGGAAGCTAGTTTGTAGGAGTTGATTTGTTCAATTCTGTTTAGATGTGTCTTCCTTGTATTTCGATTTTTCTGTTTGTAAGGCTTTATAAAAGCCTCAGTTATCTTTCTATTTCAATAATAATTTTCATTATCAGTTTCCTTTATGCAATGCCTCTAACTGTAAGCCCATTTGATTCAATATTATCTTGCTAGAACTTCTCATTGTCTAGATCTCTGATTGCTTGTTGCTTCTCTGATTGCAATGAGAAATGAAAGTCGCGTAAACGTGTAAACTGAATAGTGACGCGTTGAAGTGGAGGAGTTGTTGAAAAATTGATATAGAAGACGTGAAGAGGTTTATTCTGTTTAAAAAACTGAAAAGAGGCTACATGTTGACAATAGTTGAGTGATGAAAACGTGAGAATTGAGAAGAGTATTTTCTTTTTTAAAAAAAAAATTAAAAAATTAAAAAATTAAAGAGAAAAATGTGAGTCTCCTTTAAAGTAGGATAGGAAGTTACTTTAATACCTTTTATATTATCGACTCATTGTTTTTATATAAAGTTATATAGACATTTTTGGCAGTTGAACCGTCAGCTAGTATATATACTAGTGGGTGTGGATGTGCATTACATGTAAATTAATTTGAGTTTTTTTTTTTGGACAATACAAATGATTTTATAAATTACACTAAATAATTAAATACATTAAAAATTCATTAAACATGAATTATACATTAAGCATTAAGGACATTAAGTTAATTAAAAGATCGTATATTGGACATGAATACCAATAGAAGGAGACTAATCCAAACAATATAAGTGATTGAATACATAATTGTAAAGAGATTAAAATTTTGTAAAGAGGCAAATAATGGTTTAAAAATAGTTAATTATAAAAATAAACAAATAATTCCACACTCAACATTAGAACAAAAATAAATTTATTCTACTAATAATAAGAATACTTGGAGCTCCTCACCGCGTGTCTGGAAAAGTAGAACAAATTGAACATAAGTGTAAAGAGATGACAAGTAATGGTTTAAAAATCGTTAACTATAAAAGTAAACAAATAATTTGACACTCAACATTGAAACCATAATAAAATAAGAGGGTTGTTATTTGGACCCTATTTATGGACTATCATCACCTCAATTACTAACATAACCCCACTCTAAAATATATACACTATTCTTACCCTTGACAAAAAAACTAAAAACCCTAAACTACCCTCCCATTCATACCCCACCCTAAAATTAAAAAAACCAAACAATTCCCTTCCCTCTTTTTTCACTAACCGCCACTCGTTTATCTTCAAAAGAATTTCCTCGTTTGATTCGTTGAATCGATAAGAAATGGATATTTTATGATTTTTTTTTGTTTCAATGCACTTTAAATCATGAAATGGAGCATATACGGGTGTTTGTCGTCGTTTTTTTGTGGAAAAAAGAAAAACGAAAGCTCGTCCATTGTGGTGAGCTTCTGCATCGGTCGACCACGTAGGGTCGAATTGACGTAGTTGGGTCGGCCACAGCAACCGACCCAACTATTTACAGGTCGACCCTGAGTGGCCAACCTGAGTGAATAGGGTCGG
Organism: Paratinospora sagittata; assembly: GCA_035771175.1. Taxonomy (NCBI): domain Eukaryota; kingdom Viridiplantae; phylum Streptophyta; class Magnoliopsida; order Ranunculales; family Menispermaceae; genus Paratinospora; species Paratinospora sagittata. Next base: position 6,212,197 of record CM069613.1, read on the forward strand.
CCATTTGTGGCCAACCCTATTCCATCCCTCAGATATTCAATATTTTGTTTTTATAACTTATTAATTAACCATTATATTGTATACAAATATATCGAGGACATGCAACACCACTTCTACTGAGCAAAGTGGGTCACGCACTCAACCTACAACATCAGAGAGAAGATGTTGGCGTATGAAAACCAATTTACCAGCCATCGTAGACAATGTTGCACAAGAAGAACAAGTAGACAAGATAAACATGCAACACATTGGCCAGGAGAACCAGTACATTGAAGAAGATGAGAGTGCCCCTGTCTCATTTTCGGGAGGCTCTACTGATCCTGCTATCCTTACTAATTTTAAGAACCATGTTGTTGCAACTATATGGGTTGACAATGTAAGTATTCATCCCTTTTTATAGTAATCCTGTTGATGACGGTTATTTCTTGTTAATATTAACCATTCATATTTGTTTTGGTTTTCTTTTTTGTTCACATCATCGACCCCTACTTAAGTGTATAAATCATGGAACACAGGTGAGTGAGTGGGATCTCAAATGCCACTCCAATCAACAAAGACTCCAAGAAATCATACATGGATATGGGTTGATCTCCTGATTGGTTGCTCGTACACGCACACCAACAGACACTAATTTCTGCGTTCGTGGAGCGACGAAAACTAGAGACGAATACATTTCACCTTCCTTTTGGTGAAATGGCAATGACCCTTGACGATGTTGAAATGCTTCTCAACATTCCTGTCACAGGCATAACCGTCTCAGCCATACCAATGGATAACAACGATGCAATTGATTTACTAGTGCAAGGGCTGTGAGTTTAATTTGATGATGCATTGAAGGAGCTCAAGACTGGGAAAGGGCAATTCGTGACTAAGCACAGGCTAAAAGCCCTATTTGGTACCCCCAAGAAACAAGGCACCCCCCAGGGGACTGCACAACGAGGGAATTTTTATTATTCATGTTAGGTTGCATACTATTCTGCAACAAGATATCAACGCGATTCCTCGTTGTTTATCTTTAATTGCTCATGCACGTGGACATGATTCGTACGTACTCATGGGGTGCCGCATGTTTTGCATATTTGTATCGTCAGCTTGGATTTGTGACGAGGATCTCGAGGTGTCAGATTGTAGGGTATCTCACCTTACTTGAGGTATGCATCATTTTACACTTAATGCTTGTCCATATCAATTGCTATCAAGATGTTTTGATCATGATTTTAATACAAAATGTGTATGATAGGGTTGGTTGTATGACAATTTTTCAATAATTCGTCTTTGTGTCAACCCTTCAAATCACAATAATCTGCCATGCACGCAAAAGTGGGCCCTAAAAAGGGAGATGAGATTACCTGTAGATTACGTGGTAACACTACATGGGGCACTCGACATCTTACGCCCTTACGAGGTCAGTCAAAAAGTTTAGAAATTCAACATAGTTTTAATACAATTGAATTTATAACTAAGACTTTGAGTAACATTATTTTGTTTGTGTAATTATTTTTATTGAATTTGTTCAGGTTTATTGGGACCCTTACCATGATTTGAGAGAGACTCGCCCCATTTCGGAGTTTTTTTTTTTTTTTTTTATGGTTGTATTAAATGCATGGACATTGTGAAACCCTACCATCCTGATAGGGTTTTTCGTCAGTTATGCCATGTTCAGACAATTCCCCCATGGCATTTTCGTCCATTACGAGCAACCAGGGGGTTCAATAGCGAAACAATACCAAGTGAAGTATTTGTTTTATGATCAAATATGAGAGAGATGGGATAGTGGGGTACTTTCTGCTCGGGCACATGGTGAGTGTGTAAGAAATTCATGGGATGCGACTCTGAACTACCTCGAGTTGTTTACCTCTATATCTCATCCGATCATTAAGAACCCAACATGCCAAAACCCTACCAACCCTCAACAAGGATATCTGGTTGATGATGATGCCACCCAGGTAATATAGTTTTCTTTCTTTTTTCTTTATAACGAATTGCATTTATATGTTACTCTCATGTAATTGTTTATTTGCATATAACAGTGAAACAAACAAACCCTAGATATCGCTTTACAGTGGAGGTTCACGCCTGAAGCAGATTTAATAGTTCGTAATGCGATGGTTTGCGTAGATTCCATTATTGATGTTCTTTCTGGGGTGAACATCTAGACAGATGAAGCTAGGCTTTCCTCTATGATGGATGAAAAAACTGGGCCATCGAATCCAATGATCGATGAAGCTGGTCCGTCAATTCGAGCATATTCATACAAGCGGAGAGGACAATAGCTTCATCAATGTTTGTTTATTATTTTTCTTTTTTTTTGGAGGGTGCTTGTGTATGTACCTGATGAAGAAACTTGATACTATTTTGAATATTTGGTGAATAAAATTTGTTCATGTTGATACTATTATGCATGTTTATAAGTGGTTGTTATATTTTTTGTATATGTGTCCAGGAAGTTGTCTTAATAATGGAAATGGTACCTCGCCACCCAAAATACCACGGAATGTTTGTGAACATGTCAAAATTGTAATGAAATGCATACCAATGCAAAAATGAAATGTTAAAATCCAAAAAAAAAAAATGAAAAAGAGGAGAATCGGCCACATTAAGCAGACCCTACTGTGTAATGGTTGACCTACCATGGCCGAACCTCATATTTGTCATTTTTCACGTGCATATGAACATTCAGAATTAATTTGGGTGGTGGGGTATCGTTCCCCACCCGTACCCCACATAAGGGTTTAGAGTAAGAAATGGTACCTCACTGCCCAAATTTGACATTTACCTTGACTTCTACTTCATCATTATTCAACCTTCCAGCGTATGGGTGCCCTTTAAAGTACTTCGTAGCGGGATGGTTACGGGTGTCGCATGCAACTTTTAACGTCCACTCACCCTCCCGAGGGTTCTTTCCATTTAACGGAAAAAATCATCTGCACTTCTTTGTGCTAGTTTCACTTCTCTTCGCCTTCTTACTAGTAGAAGATTGCTGAGCAGTTGGTTTATAATGGCCATATCTCTCGCAAAAGAAATTGACTTGAGTACGCCTACCATTACCCCCGACATCTGAATTTTGGATTATTATCACAAATCCATTCCTCCTACCAACATCTTCGACCTAGGAAACGAGTTCGTCCAGTGTACTGGACTCCCTATTGGGGGTGAAATGTTTCGTGTATTGCTAGACATGGTTCTTCACCCTGAAATTATACCAAATTTTATAATTAGACAAACAATAACCAAATAAGATAATAAACAACATCAAATAAACCCAAATGCACAACATAACAATTGCATGCATAAATATTTGAAAAAAAAGGAAATATATGGTTTGACCATGGCTTGCCGAACTTCAACATTCAGTTTGGCCAAACAGGGACGACCATTACTATATCTTTCGACTCTCTGTGGCCGACCCTACTATACAAGGGTCGGCCACGCAGGGCCGACTTACATCACATTTTTTTTTAAAAAAAAGCACAACTAGCCATTCACATACAACAAAAAATTACCTCTCTCTGATATTCGTCGTCACGAGAGCGTGCTCCTTTGGCTAAATGCTTGTAATGTGTGTTGATGGTGGTACTTTTGGAATGTTCTAACCTATTAAAGGAAACAAAAATCGATTCACTTTGAAATCTTCTAAAAAAGCTTTAAACCTTGTAAAAGACCCTAAGAAGACGTGATAATGTACTTACAACAATTAAAATATGTAGGTGTTGAAGATGGTGAAGGCGTCGAAGAGAGACCAAGGTTGAAGAATATGAGGCGTTGAAGAAGAACGAAGGAGAAGAAGAAGATGAACAATGGGTAGTGGGGTAGGTTTAGGGGGTGGTTTTTTAGTTGTTTTTTTTTTGAAATAAGGTCATTTGGGTAATTTCATTTGAAGGTAGTTTAGGAATTAGATTATTTAAGTGGACTGGGACGATGATAGTCCATATATTAATGGGGTCTAATTAGCAACCCTCTAAAATAAAATTTGAGTTAAAGTATTTTACAAAAAAAAAATAAAAAAAACAGTTACAAACAAAACTATCCACACTTAACATTAAAACAAAATAGAAAAGAATTAAGTTAAATTATTCTATGTAATTGATGCATCACAAAAGAAATAAAATTGAAACCATATCAATAGAAATAATGGAAAAAAAAAGAAAAGAAAAAGAAAAAGATTGATTAATCATATAAAGCATGAGGAAGTCAACTTCAATTAGTGGAGGAGCACAAAATTGACTGCATATAAGTAAAATATTGTAAAACAACCAAATTATAATAAAATTAAACATTATGGATTTTTTTTTAGAAGAAGGAAAGTAGTTTGTTTAGAGGGAAAGTAGTTTGCTCGATGTGTCCAAAAAACAAAAAACAAAAAAAAGAGAGAAAAACCCAGTAAGATAAGGTAACTTCCCCAGTTAAGTTAGAAAACTTGGTTTCCCCTCCCCGCTTCCCTATTGACTTAAAAACACTCCCAGCTAGTCGCTCATTTTTTGAGCGCTAGCTACGAGGTTCCCAGTGACTAAGAACAAAAAAAAAATGAGTGTTTCCCCCTCCCCGCTTCCCCTGTTGACTAAAAAAAGTTAGAAATCTTGGTGAGTGATTTTTGGAGTAAGTTAGGTTAATTTGGTAGAGTTCTTTTGGGAAAATCAAGAGGAAGAAAATCCAATTCTTCCAAAATGAATGTTTTTTAAAACTTCAACGTTGTGGGTTTAATTCTCTTTCTTTAACGCATTTTTCTCTTCTCCCAATGGTTAAATTGCTTTGTTTCCACACTCTCTACCTCTTTTGTAATTGAAAACATAAATAAAGCTTGCAAAAAACAAAATGGAACTTGAAGTTGCAAAGATGAGTTGCAAAAATGGAGATTTTCATTACAGAAAGAAGAAGATGATCAGTTCCTTCTGATTAAATAAATAGATGTTGAAGCGTGGCAGATGAGTTGCGGAGGAAAGATTTTAACATTATTGGCGAAATGTTTTCCTTCTTCTTCTTCTTCTTGATCTTCCTTCTTCTTTCATGCATGGCTTTTGCAGTGGAATCCTTGAAGCAATTGTGAATCTTCAACTTCTAATTCCTATTTTTTGATATTGTTTCCGATGAGAAAAGCAAAACTATTATTATTTTTGATGCATCAGTTTAAAAAATGTTAAAAAAAAGGAGGGGGAACAAAGCAGTAAGCATTTTATAGTGCTCATCTTTTATCAACGCGCATGAGTCTTTTTAAGACTAATGGTAGTAATTAAGGATCAATGGTTGATATCTACAGCAAATGAAATCCTTCCTTTGGCCCTCTTTGAAACTGAAAAGTGTTGGGAGAAATCCAATGACAATCATCTTACAATCTAACATGCATTGTCCGCACCAAAATAGTTTTTAATTTCTCAATGCACAAACATCCGACATAAACACACCCTTACAAAGGAGAAGAAGAAGAAACATTGAACATTTGGAAACGAAATGAACTGCTGGAGGAATGTGTGGTTGAATAATAGTTAGATAACCATAGCAACTAATACACTCATAACCACTTTAACCCACAACCCCCACAACCCACAAACAGATGGAAAGGTGATGGGTAGCAACCGTTTGGAATGAAATGGCGCATTTTGTTGTGCACAGATTATAAACATGGATTAGTACTTATAAATGTAAAATATCAAATTTACCCTTATTTTTTAAATATCTATTTTTTTTTTTGCAAATAACAAAATAGAAGGATAATATGGAAAAAAGCTAAAAATGGTACACTGTGAGGGCCCTCAAGAAAGATTTCATTACTACTTTATTAATGAACTCCATTATGGAAGGGTTTGGTGGATATATATGTAATCACTAATTAATATTCAAATATCCGTGCCACTCTTCATTAATACAACTATTTCTGAAATCTATTGATAATTACTTCAATATTGCCCACACACTTATGCAATACTTAAAGAGGAGTGGTAAAACGACCTAAGACATGTACGCAAATCTATACCCAAGCTGATTTTGTAATACACCACATTATGAAAGAGAAAAAAGGAAAAGGAAATAGTGCCACACCTCGCCCGGATGCGCCTAAACCAGCGGAACACTCACAGGCGGGGCACGAATGCATTATAACAGTTACCGAGTGCGCAGGTACACAATTGAATACAAATCAGATTTCATTAATTTCAGAATGTATTTTGTACAAAAATGCAATTGGGGGAAGATCCTCCCAAAACTCCCTAATAAATAAGCAAGGGGTACAAAATGAGGGCCTAAACACCTCCACCCAATCCACCATAGACTCCTATAAAAATGGTTAACAACGGGGTGAGCTATTGCTCAGTGAATAAAATAGTTCGTGAATATGACAATTAATAAATAAGACTTCATAATCAAACATCACATATACACAACATAGCATCATAAACAATACAACGTGAATGTATGCATAACACCGTCTCGTAATGGTTCTGTGATCGTTCATTACCTTGGATTCACGTACAAATGTCCATCCCCACGTAATCCTGGGTTCACATTGTACGTCCATCTCTAGGGGAAACATCAATAATAGTGAGCACTGCTTCAATAACTATTCCATAGATCAAAAACCACTTACGTCCCTTGGTGGTTCTTATTTCATGTATGATGACTATGCGTGTGTGGGTTCGGTCTTTCCTAATATTAGATAGGATTTGGCAACGTCAGGTGATACTTATCAGGGACGACATCACCACATGCGTTGTTAGGACGTCTAGTATAACTTATACACACAGACAACTTTTAATAGGACCAACCAGACCAGTCTACAGGTCGAGAGGTGGGAACACAAGGTCCCGCTTAAATACCAAGTTTTCTAGAGCAGCAAGATGCCTTCCATTCATTATTCAAAGTTACTAAGGAAAAAACTAAGTCTGGTTGAATCAAATTGACCACTAATTCGGTGTAGTAACAGTGCAATACTTGGACTCCAAATATTAAGGCATAACTATGGCATGTATGAACATTATACGCAATAATGCAGTGTAAATAAATAATAAAAATAATGATAAATGAATGAAGATTTTATGAAAAGTCATAAGACACGCAAACATAAGTTTCATTCCCCACCTTTAGATGAAACTTCTTTCCAAAACTGGCGCTTCTTCTCGAGCAGAACCGCTTCGTACCGCAAAGAAGTCTCAAAAAGAGGAGAGAGAAAATCACAATAAGAGTGATGAAAACCAACAAAGGAGAGAAAGAGAGAAGAATGAATTAGGGTGTGAAAATGAGGGGGGGAGGGGAGGAGGGTCCTTTTATAGAAAAAGACATGCCTGAAGGTTCAACCTTTTTTTTTTGTGTAACCCAGGGGTATTACACTTTACCCCCCTTAAAAGAATTTCGCCCTCAAAATCTTAGTCCATGTAGTCATGATTACTGTTTTTGTGAGATTCACCGCCTTGGTCATCATTCATTAGATCAGGGTATTGCTGGTAAGGTCCCTGAATAATACTCTAGTCGGTGGAATCCTCGAAATCATCAAACAATGGAGAGCAAATGAAATCGGATTCGTCCGCAGAAGGTTCCGACATTTGTTTAAACGATGGTGGTGTAGGGCACTGCAAGTTGCAGCGTTTTATAGGAGGTAGGTTGAGTAGTGGAATGCTTTTAGGTGCAGTTGCCCAAATTCGGCCACCTTGTAAGTTTGGTAGGAGATCCTGCCAGAATGAGGGGCCTGGATTGTTTCAGGCAATTTCATTACGATATAGCCATACATGTTCTGGCGATAGGGATCGTTGCCGTTGAGGTGAGGGAGTTGGTGATGCAAAGAAATTGCTGTTTGTTTCTGAACTTGAAGGGGTCTCAACGGGTTACCAAGCAGGCCATGGCGTGTATGGTTCATTATTCCCGTCGGTGTTGTTTTTAGACATCTGCATGGCTATTTAAATGAAACAATATATTAAGATATCGTAAAGGAAGTTTCATAATTTTATTGATAAGTGAAATAGTATAATGTATCACATCATCAATTATTACAAGAAAACAATTCAGGGTAATTCTGTTTAATTATTTCTTTTAGTTCCCAGGTTGCTTCCTCTACTCCTTGGTGATTCCATAGTACTTTTACAAGTGGGATGCTACGTCGCCTCAGTTCTTGAGTTTTCCTATCTAGAATTTGTATCGCTTTCTCCTGATATTTGTTTCCTTCTTCAACACGGACTTCGACCAGAGGGATGATGTGTGAAGGATGAGGACGATACTTTTGAAGCATGGATACATGAAAAATGTCATGAACTTTAGACATGGATGAGGGAAGGGATAGTCGATAGGCTAGTTTGCCAATATGTTCGACGATTTGAAATGGGCTGATATATCTTGGGAAAAGCTTTCCTTTGATCCTGAAGCGTTTGACACCTCTTGTAGGCTGAACTTTTAGAAAAACCAAGTCCCCCTTGTCAAATTCTACAGGCTGTCTCCACTTGTCGGCATAGCTCTTCCGTCGACTTTGTGCTACACGAAGTCGCTCATTTACTAGTCTGATATTCTCAGAAGTCTCTTGAACTAGTTCTGGCCCCAATTGCGATCGATCTACCATGTCTAACCAGCGTACCAGAGATCTGCAAGGGCGACCATAGAGAACCTCGTGTGGTGCCGTGCCGATACTGGATTGGTAGCTGTTGTTGTATGGAAACTCAGCCAAATGTAAGTGTTTTGCCCATTCGTCATGAAAGTCCAATATGCAGCATCGTAACATGTCCTCCAAGATTTGGATTAGACGTTCTGACTGCCCGTCGATTTGTGGGTGAAAGGTTGTGCTCATGGTAATCTTGGAGCCCATTCTACCCTAGAAGCTTTGCCAAAATTTTGATGTGAATCAAAGGTCTCGATCAAAGACGATCGAGAGTGGTATGCAATGAAGGTGTACGATATCTCTTTCATACAATTCGACTAGCTTGGCGGGGTTATCCGTGAACTTTATTGGTAAAAAGTGTGCAAACTTTGTAAGTCTGTCAATGTTAACCCAAATTGCATCTTGCCCTTTATTATTTCGAGGTAAGGCCGTAACAAAATCCATTGCTATGTTCTCCCATTTCCATTCTCAAATAGGTAAAGGCTAGAGAAGTCCGGAAGGAAGTTTGCGTTCTGGCTTTACTTGTTGGCAAACGAGACATCGAGCAACAAAGTCTGCAATAACCTTCTTCATTCCAGAGAACCAGAATTGTCGCTTGACATATTTGTACATATTGTCTCCCTCAGAATGCATAGCGAACCTAGAACAATGCATTTCGGTGAGCGCTTCTTTTTGAACATCAGGGTCGTTTAGTAGGCATAGACATTTTTTGTAAAAAATTGCTCCGTCATCAGAGACCGACCAGTGGGGAAGGTCCTGTCCGTTGAGGATTAGTTCTCTTTTTTCCATTAACACGGGGTTGTTGGCTTGAGCAGCTGAAAATTTTCAAATTAGCTCAGAGTTGGCTGATAATTGGGAGAGTCGTGATCTTCCTCTTTCCTCAATGAGCTGGAAGTTAAAATTCTCCATCTCCGTAGCCAACTTCCCCATTTCGAAGTTGAGAGTAAAAACAACAACATAAGATTTTCTACTCAGGGCATTAGCCATAACGTTGGCTTTTCCTAGATGGTATTGGAGCTGAGGTCATAATCTTTCAAAACTCCCAACCATTGTCTTTGACGAAGGTTTAGGTCTCTCTGAGTGTAGATGTACTTGAGGCTCTTGTGATCCGAGAAGACTTGAAACCTTTCATCGTATAGGTAGTGACGCCATAACTTCAGTGCGAATATGACAATTGCAACTTCCAAGTCATGCGTTGGGTAATTAGCCTCATGAATATTTTGTTGCCTAGAAGCATATGCAACAACTTGGCCTTCTTGTATTAGTACTGCACCTAAGCCTTGGAGAGAAGCATCGGTGTATAGTGAAAATCCAACTCCATTTTTTGGAGTGATTAGTACTGGTGCTGTCGTGGAACACTTTTTCAATTCCTAAAATGATGATGCACAGGCTGCGTTCCAGATAAATCGTATGTCTTTCCGAGTGAGCTTGGTCATAGGTTCAGCAATCTTGGAGAAGTCCTTGATGAAACGTTTGTAGTAGCCAGCCAAATCGAGAAAACTTTGAATTTGAGTTACAGTGGTAGGTTGCTTCCAGTTTAATACTGCTTTAACTTTTGAATGATCCACTTCAATGTCATTGTTTGAAACCACATGACCTAGGAATTGAACTCAATTCGCACTTACTCAACTTTGCATATAACTGATGGTTTCTTAAGGTCTGAAGGACAATCCCCAAATGTATCTTATGGTCTTCCTCTGTTGGTGAATATACCAAGATGTCATCTACAAAGACCACCACAAATCGGTTTAAATATGGTTTGAAGATGCAGTTCATCAAATCCATGAACGCTGCAGGTGCATTTGTTAGACCGAACGACATGACCAAGAACTCATAATAACCTTATTGAGTTTTGAAAGTTGTTTTATTTATGTCCGACTATCTGATCCGGAGTTGATGATAGTCGGATCGTAAATCAATCTTAGAGAAGTATTTGACATCTCTAAGTTGGTCGAACAAGTTATCGATCCTGGGCAATGGGTATCTGTTTTTTATGGTTACGTTATTCAACTTGTGATAGTCAATGCAAAGTCGTAACAAACCATCCTTTTTTCGAACGAACAGAATTGGAGCGCCCTAGGGTGATGAACTTTTTCTGATGAAGCCAATACTCTCCAATTCCTTCAGTTGTTTGTCCAACTCAACTAGCTCGACATTGGACATTCTGTATGGTGGAATTGAGATGAGTTCAGTCCCTAGTATGAGTTTGATCTCAAAATCGAATTCCTGAACTGGAGGTAGGCCAGGAAGGTCATTTAGAAAAACCATTGGAAATTCAAATATGATCGGGAAATCATGTACTTCAAGAGGTTATAGTGATGACGATTCATTGTCATCACCAAGGGATAGGGCTCGGAGCTGTGCCTTGAGGAGTGTGACAATCGAGTTGTGTATTCATTTCCGCGTTCGCTGAATTTTGACAAACTCCCCAGTGGGTAAGGTTAACTGAACCTGTTTCTTCAAACAATCAATTTTAGCATTCAATGGTGCTAGCCACTCCATACCGAGGATGATGTTGAAGTTTTCTATGTCCATCACTAAGAGATGTGCTTAAATTATCTGTTTTGACATTCGAAGTTCACAAAACACTTCAATTTCACGTCAGTTCTAGATCCTAATGGTGTTCCAAATCCAAATGTCTTACCAATGCAGAAGATATAAATGAGTGCGTAACACCCGAATCAAACAAGACATGCACCATTGTTGTCACGACGCCCCTGACGTAGGCTGACGTCATGACCGGCACAATGTACTATACACTGTACATACCCGTATACAACATATAATACACTGTAAGCCTTCACGTACTCTCACACTTTATCCCAAACTTACATAATTTTTTTTTTTTTTTATATACCACAAATCAAATCCAATCAACGAATTATATAGATGATCATTCCACATATTAAATTCCCAACTGATAAATACATTTCCTCATCCCAAGCATTATTACCACACAACCCATTTAGGTGATAGTATATGTATAGTATGTGATAATTATACATATCAAAATAACAAGAATATAATCTCTTGCCTCCAAGCATACGTACACGTACTAGACGAAGGTTCACGTGTCACGTAGTTTTCCTTTTCCCTTTGAATTAATACCTGAAATGTTGGAGGAAATGGGGTGAGCAATCAACAGCTCAGTGAATATAGTTCTTAAGATGACAATTATATACATTTATAGAAATATGACATTTAAAATCATTTCAAACATTTATTCAACACATGCATCATTTAATGAATATATTGTACATGTCAATATCATAAATTTCATGATTTTCAATAACATAATGCACAATCTTCCTCCTCCGCAAGGCAAGAGAGCGGGTCTATCCCTTGTATGGTCGTACAAGGTAGACACAACTTCTCATGACCCAATTCAATAACACCATGCACAATCTCCCTCCTCCGCAAGGCACGAGAGTGGGTCTAACCCTTGTATGGCCGTTACAAGGTAGCCACAACATCTCATTACCCAATTAACAGTCATTTCAAGGATCGCAACCCTTGTTAGGATAAACCTAACGAAATGACAATGAGGAATCGCAAAGCCTCATCATTAAAAACTCCAATGCTAAAATCAGTTTGCATGATCCATAAAACTCAATGCATTATATATAAATACAACATGGATACAATCAAACCTTTTATATGCGTACAATGTCATACAAGAACCAAATCAAGAAAACTATACTCACAGTGGTTACACGAGTTTCTCTAAGCCAACCTCTAAAATCAAGCAACAATGTTGCTTCCTCAGTGCCCTTAAGCTCTCAATTTAAACACTGAAATGACCGTAGATTATCATGAGAATCGTCATGTACCATTTCAGTAGCTACTAAAATATCAACTCACTATTTACAGTACTATTCATTTTTTACTATTTACTATTCACTATTAACTATTCACTATTAACTATTTACTATTCACTTTTACTATTTAATATTACTATTCACATTTACTATTTACTATTTACTTTTACTATTTACTATTTACATTTACTATTCACTTTTACTATTTACTATTTACTATTTACCATTTATTTTTACTATTCATCCGAAAGATGTAAATTGTATTAAAATTGTCCAACGGCTCCAAAAATTATAAAATTGAATCTAACAACATATTTAGGTTTCTAGCAGTCCAGGGAGCATTTTTCTAGCTTCCTAGCGGGTTTTCATTCACGTTGGGGTCAACACCCAAATTTGTCAAAACGCCGTAAAATGGCTCCCACAATCAAAATTAGTCCGCTAGAAAGGTTACATCTAGCTTAGATATCAATTTTACAAAGAAAGGGAGTGAAAATCACTTACCGCGAGTTCCGATTTCGCGTAATTTCCGAGTTCTCCCTTTCGTTCTTCTTTCCTTCTTTCCTCTGTTCGTTCTTCTCTGTACATCTCTTTCCCTTCTGTAAACTTCGTTTCATTTAGTTAGTTTATTTATTTATTTTAAAGTAACCAAATTTGCCCATCCTAGTCACTATGGACGAATTTGTCCAATTAGTCCAAGGAAATGATATAAAAACAAACTCTCTTTTTGCTCCACAAGGACCAAGATAAAATGAATATTCATTTCTTTCTATTATTTTTTTCTTCTCTTGGTCTACACGTTCTTTTGATTTCTTTCAAATTCTTTTCTTTTCTATTATTTTTTTATTCTCATGGTGTACACGTTGGAATCAAACACTCAAGCTTTTTATTTTATTCTTTTGTTTTTGTTTTTTTTATTCATTCAACGTTAAGAGATTGGTTAACATGATAGTTGATATTTATATATAAATATATACAAGTGATTCAATACACCTAGGCTCCCCTTAATAACCAACTCCTCCATCAAATTCCATTCAATTCAACTCATCTCATTCATATAAATCATTTAATAATTCAATTTCAATCTACACCATTTAATAATTCACTTATTTCACACGTATTCATTTATACACATGCATTACATCATACTATGCATTAAGTCTTTAAATCGTACTCCAATCCACATGTTTAATTAACCAACCTCATAAATGAATCAATTTAATTCAACTCAATCCACATATCTAATTAATCAACCCATTCAAATAATTTCATTTATCTGCTCACATTCCTTAATTATAGCATGTATTTCATACACGCGTATATTTAGATCATACGTATTAAATACGTGTATTATCACGTGTATCTTTAGCTCACACGTATAAAATACGTGTATTATACATCTCGATATACGTGTAATTTAACGTATATATGTAACTAAAATTACGGGGTGTTACAATTGTATTGAACAAAAAAAATGTATCTTCCACTACATTGTTTTCTGGAAGGGGTTGTTGAGTGACGACATACGTTCTGCCCTATTGCCTTTGCCCCTGGTTCTGCTGGTTATGCCTGGGCTGGGCGTTAGCAGCAAGTAGGGCTTGTTGGACTGGGACTGCGGGAACTGGCTGCCGCGGTTGTGAAGGGTGGGGAAGGAGACATTTTACATGGCCCTGCTGGCCGCAGTTGTAACAAGTCAGCCTCTGATGTTGAGGCGCTTGTTGTTAGTTTTGTTGGCCGTGCTGATTGTGGTGTTGTTGGCCACCTGCTGCTTCCTCTGTTATTATTATGAAAACCCTGATGGTCAGGGTTAGAAGTTTCAGCCGCAGATGCCATGGCCTCATGTTTTTGCACGGGGGCTGGGTTTTAATTAAAATATGACTTCTTCTTATTGCCTTGTCGAGTGCCCTATAGGGAAAAAGTTGCAAGCCGTTTTCCCTATTTTTCCTCTGTTCTTGCTCTATTTTCTTTTGCTCAAAGTTCATGGCCATATTGATTAGCTCTCTGAGTGCCCAGTATTAACCCTTGGGTTACACACACACACAAAAAAAAAAGCCAGAACCTTCAGGAGAAAGCTTGAACCTTCAGGCGAAAACCTGAACCTTTAGGCATGTTTTTTTTCTATAAAAGGACCCCTCCCCCCTCGCCCCCCCGCCGCTCATTTTCACACCACAACTCATTCTTCTCTCTTTCTCTCCTTGGTTGGTTTTAGGAGATTATTTGGGAGGTGGGCGTATGTCTTTTCAGTGTACGCTTTCTGGGTGAGAGAGTTGAATACCTTTTCATTTGATTTAGCGATCTGTACAACAGTCTGGGGTTCATGTGGATCAATGATCTTGTTTCCAATTGAAATTTCCATCCGTCGAGAAATTGTTTCAACGTTGATAGAAATTTTTACTCCCCTGATTAGTGTCTCCAAGACAGAGCTGATTCCTTCCTCCAGGAGTCCCACAATATTCATGTTGTCGTAAAACACCCTTGTCAAGTTGAGGGAGACAAAGCCCTCAACATTAGCTACATTCAGCCACCTCAACTTTGCGAGTTTGTTGTGAAGGAAAGGACGGAGGCGAGGATTTTTCATGTCGATATTCCTCATTAACACAACTCTCCGTTTGGAAAGTTTCGTAAGTCTTGTGGAAACTTGTTATGGACTACTGAAAGTCGTTTGGAAAGTTTTATCTAGCTGAAAGGAAGATAAAACTTGTGAAGTACACAAAAATATATTCTTGAAATTTTTAAGATTTATGCATTGTCTATTGAACAATATTTTCTATTTTCCACTTGATGTTTATGCCATCATTTCATCTAAATTTTTCATTAGCAACAAATTGTATATATATATATCTATATTATAAATCTTAACTATATATATATAGCTTTATAAATCTTAACTATATATAACTATATAGTTATATATATATATATCTAATATAAATCTTAACTAGATATATAGTTATGTATATATATCTAATATGTATTTTTTCTCCTAAGTGGTGGCTTTGCGTGGGCCGTTGACCTTTTTCACTAATATCATTAAATGTCACACCCCGCCCGAACGCGACTAAACCGGCGTAACACTCATAGGCGGGGCAAGAATGCATTAGAATAATTACCGAGTGTGTAGGTACACAATTGAGTACAAATCTGCTTTCATTAATTTCAGAATATATTTTGTACAAAAATGTAATTGAGGGAACATCCTCTCAAAATCTCCCTAATAAATAAGCAATGTGTACAAAATGAGGGCCCAACCACCTCCACCCAATCCACCCTAGACTCCTGTAAAAATGGTTAACAACAGGGTGAGCTATTGTCCAATGGGTAAAATAGTTCGTGAATATGACAATTAATAAAGAATACTTCATAATCAAACATCACATATACACAACATAACATCATAAACAGTAGAACGTGGCTTAACAAGAATGTATGCATGACACTGTCTCGTAATGGTTCTGTGATCGTTCATCACCCTGAATTCACGTACAGATGTCCATTCCCAAGTAATCCTGGGTTCACATTGTACATCCATCTCCATGGAAAACATCAATAATAGCGAGCACCGCTCCAATAACTATTCCATAGATCGCAAACCACTTACATCCTTAGGTGGTTCTTATTTCATGTATGATGACTATGCGTGTGTGGGTTTGGTCTTTCCTAATATTAGACAGGATTTGGCAGCGTCAGGTGATACTTATCAGGGTTGGCATCACCACGTGCGTTGTTGGGATGTCCAATATAACTTATACACACAGACAACTTTCAATAGGACCAACAAGACCAGTCTTCAGGTTGAAAGGTAGGAACACGAAGTCCCACTTAAATACCAAGTCTTCTAGAGCAGCAAGATACCTCCAGTTCACTATTCAAAGTTAATGAGGACAAGACTAAGTCTGGTTGAATCAAATTGACCACTAATCCGATGTAGTAATAGTGCAATACATGGACTCCAAATATTAAGGCATAACTATGGCATGTATGAACATTATACGTAATAATGCAGTGTAAATGAATAATAGACATAATGATAAATGAATGAAAACTTTATGAAAAGTCATAAGACACGTAAACCTATATTTCGTTCCCCACCTTCAGATAAAACTTCTTTCCAAAATTGGCGCTTCTTTCCGTGCAAAACTGCTTTGTACCACAGAGTTAGCCTCAAAATGAGGATAGAGAAAATCACAATAAGAGTGATGAAAACCAACCAAGGAGAGAAAGAGAGAAGAATGAGTTGTGCTGTGAAAATGAGGGGGGAGGGGCCCTTTTATAGAAAAAGACATGCTAGAGGTTTTGGGCTTTCGTGTGAAGGTTCCGCCTTTTTTTTTGTGTGTGTGTAACCCAGAGGTACTACAAATACCCTCCACTCCCTATATATCACATCAACATGGATATGATTTTGGGTAGAATTTTTGGGTCGTAAAAACATTTCTCTTTATGTTTCATCTTCTTCTTCTTGTTAATATTGCCACCGTTGTTTGTGTCTTTATCGTAGTTGCAGTTAAATATATGTTGGTATTGGTTAAAAAGATTGTAGACACACTAGAGATTTAGCGAGCTTGTGTGAAATATTATCTTTGATATACTATTTGTAATTGTTGTCATCATCAGCTTCATTTACCTAGTTAAAGTACATGATGATATTGGTTCTTAGGTCAGTAATAAACAAATCCTATATGAGGGAAATGAAGAGATCATTGAGCAACAAGGAGAACGAGAATGTAGGGGTCATTGAACTGAAATACTATAGAATAACAGTGAGGACTTGGGCGATGGGCACAAGATTTTTAAGTTCGAGATGATGGCCGACTTGTAGGGGTGTAAGCAAACTGACCGACCTGACCTGACCCGATTTATTACTAAACCTAATCGCACCCCCAACCCCCCCTGCGATTAATTTCTCCCCCCTTCATTTCTGCGCCCTCTTTATCTTCTTTTTTTTTTCTCTCGCCTCTCTTCTTCTTCTTTCTCTCTGGTCTGCAATCCGTCACCCACCCCTTATCCTTTTTTTTCTCTCTCTCTTCTTCTTCCTCTCCCGCCCCTTCTTCTTTTTCTTTTTTTCTTTTCCATTTTCTTTTTCTTAAATTGGTTTTTATGTAATTTGCTGAACATAAAAAAAAAACTAGATTTAGGATGAGCCCATAATTTGGGGGCCAACTCGACCAACCCGCCTGACTTGACCTTTATGGTTGGTCATGTTGGACTCCCCAAGCAATAGAAGTTGGGTGGGTCTTTGGGCCAAAACCCGACCTGCTTACACCCTTACCGACTTGCATGAGTAGTGAATGCCAACATGGGGTGTTATACCCTAAACAATGAAACAACTTCTATGGCGATTTTCTATGGTAATGGATGAAACAACTATTAATGTTGTTTACTACTTCACATCCTTACGCTTTAGGGAAGGATTTTCTATGGTAATGGAATGACAGGGCATCACAGGCTATGGAGTTCCTTTTACGCTTTTTTGTTGTGGGCTTCTTTTATGGTGTTAGGTTGATTTTATTATCGTTTTACCTTGTAACACCCTCTAGTTTTAATTAAATACATACGTTGAATTACACGTATATCGAGATATATAATACACGTATTTTATACGTAAGAGCAAATATATGCGTATATGAAAATACATGCTAGATTTAAAGGGTATTAGCAAATAAATAAAATTATTAAATGAAGATGATACGTATGGGATCATTCGATATGAGTACTTATAAGTTAAAAAATGGAGTTGAATTAAATTGATTAATTTATGGGGTTGGTTCATTAAATATGTGGATTGTAGTATGATTTACTGAATTAATGAATAGTATGATTTAATGAATGAAAGTTAAATATTAAGATGGATAAGTTGCTTTATTAAGTTAGATGAGGTGCATAGGATCATTTTATATATACATTTATCATCTCACTCATTTCTAATATATATCTCTTTCCACCGTTAAAAAAAAGAAAAAAAAGAAAGAGAGACGAAAGAAGAACGGAGAAGAAGGAAGAGGAAAAGGAGGGGGAAATGCGGGATTCGCGTCCAATCGAGACTCGCGGTAAGTGATTTTCACTTTAGTTCTTCGTGAAATTGATATCTAAGCTAGATGTAACGAGTCTCTCTGATTAATTTTTGATTTGGGAGCCATTTTATGGTGTTTTCAAAATTGGGGTTTTTACCCAACTTGAATGAAAATTTGTTCGAAAGGTGAAAAAACACTCCCTAGACTATAGAAGCCCCGAATATGTGGTTAGATTTCATTTATTTGTTCATTTGGAATTTTTATGGCTGTTGGAAGTTTGTTGGAAGTTAGAGTTTATATTGGAAACCTTTCGAATCATATTAAAACCCAATGAAACTCCAATTTAAGGCTATAGAGTGGTAGAATGAACTGTTGTGAGTCCATCGACGCTAATTTCATGATTTTTGGAGACCGTTTGACAATTTTAGTAAAAATTATCCATGTTTTTAATTAACTGTGACGTGAACAGTACATGAACAATATTGTGATTATTTCCGGTGAATAAAGTGGAATTGGAATCCAGTGAAACTCCTGTTTGAGATCATAGAATCGTAGAGAACTGAATTTCGGACATTTCGATGCTAAAATTGTGATTTATGGATAATGATTTGATATTTTTAGTAACTAAATATATGAATTTGGTGAGTAAAATTTACTTTCGTGACCTTCGCGAAAGTGTAAAACCTTAGTAAAATACCTGTTGAAGGTAGTAGCATGGTAGTATGACTAATTTTACACTTGTCGATGTGGACAGAATAGTTTTAGGAATGTATTATCTTTTTAATAAAATTTATATACGTTCCAGGAGAAAAATAAAACTGAGAACTAGTGAAAATATGAATTGAAAATCTATTTTCACTGTTCTTTCTTGTGGAAATATCTAAATTGACCACAGAAATGAGATAATAGTTTTTCAATTGTTTATGAGTCCTAAATTGAGTTCGAATATAAATTCACAGAACGTGTATAAGATTTTTCTGGTTGATCTTTATTATTAGTGATTTGAAGTGAGTTGAGAAATTAAATATGTAAACAGATATGAATAAATGAAATTGAATTATGGAGTAGTTGTGGCAGGTTGAGTTAGTTGGATTTAAATTGGAACTAGACTCGAAAGCGACGATGATTGTATTTAAGTTGAAAAGTTTTATACTGTGAGTATATTTTCTTGATTTGGTTCTTGTATGGCATTATATATATATATGAAATGTTTGAATGTAAATATGCTATGCATATATTGTTGCATTGTTGCATTGTTTTTTTGAAAAATCATGAAATCTATGTTGTTGACATGTATGGTATATTCGTTGAATGATGCTGTCTTTAATAATTGTCTTAAATGATTTTAAATGTAATGTTTCCCTATATGCATATAATTGTCATATCAAGAGATATATTCACTGAGTTGTTGTTTACTCACTCCATTTCCTTCAATATTTCAGGTACAGAGTTAAAAGGAAAAGCGCGAGAGTAGATACGTGATTTAGATTCTTATTTTGTTAATGTACGTGTATGCGAAGGAAATGGATTATATTATCTTTATTTTCAAATGAATATATATCACATCCTACATATATATATTATCACATAGATGGGTTGTAAGGAAACATGAATTTTGATTTGATATTTTGGGTTATACAATACTTGTGATGATGAAATGAGATGATCATATATATTTATCAGGTGAGAATTTGATTTGTGGAATGAATGAAATGATTATATATATATATATATTGGATTTGATTTGTGGTATATCAAGGAAAAATGTGAATTGTCCATTTTATGGGGAGATGCTGTCAAAATTTCTAAAAATTTTGGAAATTATTGTGAATGTTCGTTGAGGCTGACAGTGTATTATATAATGTATATGAGTATGTACAGTGTATAGTACACTGTGCCGGTCATGACGTCAGCCTACGTTAGGGGCGTCGTGACATGCCTGTACGAGGTGTCAAGGCCATTTTCCTCCATTGAAGAAGTTGAAGCACAACAACTTCATTCATTATCAGTTTTGGGGATGTGATTGTCTCTCACCACATGCTTTTGTTGTTTCATAAGTACGATTTTGCGGATTGTTGTTGGGATCAGGTAACTTCGCTTGTGTTGTGCATGTTGTTGACCTAAGTGGTTTTTCACTTAGAATTTTCCTAAGTGTTTCGTGTTGGCCCATAAATGTGTCAAAGAGGGGGGAGGGGTGAATTGGACAGATACAGATTTAGCAGGTTTTATGAGATGCAATGACAAACAATATAAATATGACAGATAAAGTAAGTGAACACATATGATTTATAGTGGTTCAGTTATATGTCTACCTCCACTACCTAACCTCTTAAGTTAGGATTTCCAAACTTCACTAAGGATCACTCTTCACAGGTGAGGATCAAACCTATTACACTTTCTCAACTTCACAGGTGTGAGACAACCTTCACAATACTCAACTTACACAGGTGTGAGTCTACCTATCCTACTCAACTTCACGGGTGTGAGTCTACCACTAACCTACTTAACTTAACAGGTGTGAGTCTACCTATCACTCAACCTTTCTCTAAGGATAATAATACAACTTATGTAGCTGCAGCAAAGTACAAGATATAAAATAATCTTGAGAGGTTTACAACAGAAAACCTATGAACCTTTACTCAGTCACGATTTCAGCAAAAGATAGATGTTAAAAAGGCTTCAAAATGAGTAAAAATAGAAACCTCTTTTTTTATTTGGATTTTCAAAAAGATATAAAATATGCTCAAGTAATCCAAGCTGAAAATCATTTTGCTAAAGATCTTAGAGTATTTGCATCTCATAAACGTTTAAAAATACTCGACAAACATTCAAAGAGTGCAAAATAGATTTTTCAAAAAGTCTAACTTCATCTTCAAGTTTGATATTTATAAGCAAGTGAGTGCCAATTTTAGATTTTGAATTTTCGAAACTGTTGTGAGAGTAGTTTGAATTTTGAATCAAACGGCTTGATTCTTTTATGAAAATGGCATGAAGATGAACATTGAAGTTTTCTGATCGAAAAGAGTTTACATGAAATAGGAAATGATCAGAAATACACTTTTTCAGAAAATCAGAAAAGACAATGTCAAGTTCTTACACAATGAACAATAGTTTCCTAAAAAGTTCAGCATCCTGAAAATATTGAGACCCAAAAGACTCAATTGGATATGAACATCTTATTGCAACAATAGCGTCCTGAAAGATGGTGAACTCGAGAGTTGAATTGTGCTAAGGGAGTTTCAGTAAGGCGCTACTGAGCTTGAGCGACCCAAAAGATTTTTTAGAAATCTTGAGCGTCCTATAACGATAGGAGCATCCTGTAGTAATAGGAGCGTCCTGCAGTGTAGGCTTGATTTTAAGTGACAGGCCACTGCGTAAGCTTTTTGAATGCTATGAGCGTCCTACTAGACACAGATAAAAATACAACTGATTTTTTTGAAAATCTTTTACTTTGAAATCAGATTAGATTGAAATGTTTCGAATGAAAATCATCAATTTAAGGAATCTTTCAAGAACATTTTGAAATTCAATGAATCAAAATGTATTTTGAAAGGTAAAGTGAAATTTGAAAACATTTTGAGTCAAGAATGAGCTGAAGTGTGATGAGTAAAGATTATACAATTTTAGACTAACTAACTGACAATAACACTTCCTCAACTTGAGTCTTGATTGATCATATCTTCATTTGAGCTTGATTTCTTTTCAATTGAATAAATCAACTTGAGATATTTAATCTAAAACACTCAATAGATTCATTAGTTCACAAGATGGAGTGGTTTGCAATCATGAAAACATTCTCCATGGAGTTTCTTAAGATAACATTTTGATGTTAACAAACAATATAATCATGGTGCTAATGGGTTAATTTAGTATGTTTCAACACCAAGGATAAGTCAAAAGGCCAATACAAGATTCAAGTGACCTCAAGTCAATTCAAGTGGATCAAACAAGGTCAAAGTCAAAATCTTGGACGAGTTGACTTGAAAACAAAAGGATGAGAGCTAACAAGTATACTTAGTATTAGGTTGTAATCTTTTTTGTTTCTATATTTCTCATTTACTTTCCAATCATTTCATGCATGTATTCATGTTTTTACTAATTTAAAATGTTTTAAATCATTCAAGTTTTCAAAATCAAACTGGTTTTCAATTTAGTCAAACATTTGACTTTCATTCAAAATGATTTGAATACTTGCATGAACTTCAAATTGATTGATTTCAAGTTTATTTAAATGTATTTAAGTTTGATTTATCAAGAAAACATATTTTGAACTTGAAATTTTAAAGAAAAATCAAGTTTCTGCTAACTGAACAGGCACCATTAGCCACAAGTGAATTTTCACTTAAAACAGATGGGAACACGTTTTTACTTACTGGAACGCGTTTCCACCTTTTTCCCAAAGAACAGGTTTTTGCCATCAAAAGTAGAAACACATTTCCACTTTAGGAAACATGTTTCCTCAAAAAGAGCAGAATGGTAAAAACATGCAGAAACGTGTTTCCTCAGGCAAAAACATGGTTCTGCCAATTTTGCACAGAAACATGGTTCCTCCTAAGGAAATGCAGTTCCTACTTTTTTTGGGATATTTGTTTTTATAAATACATGTTTTAGCTCATTGTGAGCAACTTTTGCAAAAATGTGAAACTTGTGCACATCATTTTGTTCTCCACATCTTTTCTAAAGATACAAGTTTCCTCAAGCTTTTGAAGTTCATTTTGAAAAAAAATCATTTGAAGTTTTCTTGTGATTTCAACAAGTTTTCAAGTAGGATCTTTGAAAGTTCCATCACTTTGAAAAAATCTCCGGTGCTTTCCAACTTCCTCCTTAAAGAAATACATTTCAAGAGATTTTAAGTGATCGAAAGGGTTTTTGATTTCAAGCTTCATCTTCATCATCTTCAAATCAAAATTCGAAGGGAACCTTTCATTTTATCGACTTGCACTTCAACTTTTGTATCATTCATTCAACCTTTTCAACAACATTCAAATGAGCAATATGGGTTCATGAGAGATATATGATTGTAAGATTTCTCAATCCTTGAGCTTCATTATTGATTGGTTTGAAATATTTGAGCTTCATTGTAATTGTTCCAGGGATTTGGAACAAACATGTATGGTTTAATTTTTATTATTATTTTGTTTGTAGTTGAAACAAGTCAAGTTAAGTGATTTTCAATCACTTGTGATTCCAAGGTTGGAATCAAAGAGATAATTTCACCCTATACCTTGAAAAGGGTCAAGTGGTTCATCCTTAGCCTGTTAAAAGGATATTAGGGTCTTTCTTATCTCACAAAAAGAAGTAGTCGGTTCATCCTCAGCCCCCAAAATGATAGGTTTGACTTGAACCTGTAAAAAGACACTTCTAACAGTTTGATTCCCACCCATGAAGTGAATCTGAGATAGTGGAATCCTAGAAAAGGTTTCTCTAGGTGTGAAGTAGGAAAGTGAATTTTTGAACCACGTAAAAATCATTGTGTTCATCTCTTTTCATTTTAGCACTTCATTATTTGATTGTTAGGTTATTGAACACTTAATCACCATAAAACAAAGACTTTTGAAAGACAAAGGTATATTAATCAAAAGGAATTTTTAACTTGCACATGATATATTTGAACAAATGCCTTAGCTAATTCAAGATTAACATGAAATAACTTAAAATTAACTTAATTGGCCGAAACACCCAATTCAACTCCCCCTCTTGGGTGTTCAATACATGTCTGTATATATCTTTATAGACAGCTGGTCCTAATCTCAGATAAAGAAAGATGGTTAAGTAATTAACAAAATAAATGTAAAACTTCGTTAGGTTAACTATGGCCTAAGTTAAGTTGTTGCGATTAGGTGTTGTAATTTTACTTTCATTTTCAATAAGCTTTATTTATTCTTTTTTGTATTCGTCCTTATATTCAATAGAAACAGTAACACTTTTTTCTGCTCTCTACTTCTCTCTTGTTTCTTTATTCGCAATGAGAAATATGGAATGCATTTGTCAACTCAAGAAGTTCAACAATGATAAAAAAAAGGTTTGATTAAAATTGGAAGTGTTATTTTCTGTTGAGACTTCTAAGGTGAATTAAGTAAGAAAATACCTTTCAAATGTAAATTGCAGAAACAAAAATCCAAGTTACATTGACAATGAGATTGAGGGCATGTTGTTAATTCTATGCGTGTATAGCTCTTAGACATAGGGTTTTCTTTTTTTCTCTTTGTGGAAAGAGCATTTTTTTAGTGTTAGAGTTGGTTAGTTTTTTGATAACTAGTTGATCTTATTTCAAGTGTATCAAGCGTGTTTGTTTGCGTTGTAAGAAGCAACAAAATCTTTTGTTTCTGATGTAAAACTTAACTATATAAAGGTTGTAAGCTCCTAAGCATGGTTGTAACTTCATTAATGTTTTTATGTTAATGAATATGTACTGCTTTAAACATGGAGAATATAACATCATGAAAGGATCATTGTTGTCTGCTTTAAACTTGACAACAACAACTTCCAAATGTGGTGACCGCAAGTTAATGCAACCAATAAAGGTCATAAACTTGAACTTTTATTTTTGGTTCTCCTTCAAAACTCTTAAGTGTAGTAGATGAAGATCAAGGTATATTATCCCGAATTTTTGTACTGGAAGTAGCAAGATCAATTACTTGTGTCATCGCTCTTCTTATCTATGTTAGAAAGCATCCTAACGGGAATGATTCGATGTAAAACTGTATCTCAGATTTGGAGCACTTTAAATTTGTATTTTGCCTTGTTGGTATAAGGACCCTCACCCTTGCGTCTTTTGATGATTGCAAATAACACTCCAACGATTACTAATCACTTTGGCTAAGTTGTTTCAGTGCTAAAATGATGAAATCATAAAATTCAACCAAAAAGTCAAAGTCAAAGCTCGAAGTGGATCAAAACATGAAGAACAAATTATAATTGTACTTGCTTAGATTTATCTAGGGCTGTAGAGTACTTTCCAATTGTTTAAGCCAAAGTCTTGCCATGTTTTTCAAATCATTTTTGCTTTGAAAAGTCAATTGTTTAACATGTAAGTCAAATTTTTACATCTTGATCAAAATGTTTTCAACTTATGGTTTAAACCTCAAAAGTATTTCAATTCTATTGATTTTAAGTTCATTTAAATGTGTTTAATGTTGGTTTATCATGAGAACATGTTTCGAATTTTAATTTTTTGAGAAAAAACTAAGTTTCTGCTAACTGGTCAAGCAAAAACAAGTTTCCCCTCGGACAAACTTGTTTTCTTTGGCCATAAGTGAGTTTTCACTTGTGAGGGCAGAAATGCGTTTCCTTCCCAGGAACACATTTTCACTTGTTTGTCCAGAATAGTTTTTTTCAAATTCAAGAGTAGAAACACATTTTGTAACACCCCGTATGTATGAATCAAACTTGTACGCTGACTTACACGTATTGTTAGAAGTAGTTATACGCGTATACGTATATACATGACCTTAGAATGATGAAAATATAAGTATGGTAGGGTTATTGATGCATTAGGATGATAGTTGTTTCATAAAATGTCACATACTTAGTGAAAATTTCAACTAGATTTCAAGGAACGCGCTCCTTTAGGAGGAATGCGCTTCTGTGGTGAATTCCTGAGAGCTCTGTTTTTCAGACTTTCTCAAGGAATGCGCTCCTTAGAAAGGAACGAGCTCCTCATGGAATAATAGAGAAAAAAATAAAATAAAATAATTTTTGGACAGGGAAGGAACACGCTCTTTAAAGAAGGAACACACTCCTTTGAGTTGCTGAAATTTTTTTTAATAGGTTAGTGTGGCGGTTTACATTTGTCAAAATGCCAAAACTCGACTTTTTTTTGGCTCATTTGCCCCAGAACTAGTTGGAAGAAAACTGAGAAAAAAGAGAGGAAGAAGGGCAACCAAATCCAAGGTAAGAATTCATGATTTTTAGTTAAAAATTACAGATTCTTGTTCCTCTCTTCAACTTGTGCAATATAAGTGAAATTTGTATGATTTCCATGGTTAGATTGGAAGATTTGAAAAATGGGTTTGAATTGGAAATCTTGCCAATTGCTAGGGGAAATCATGGGTAAGTAGTTTTTTGTTGAAATGTGATTAATTTGGTGATTAATTGACTAATTTTCCATGGTTGGAAACATGATTCTAGATTTTGTTGGATGTGGATTTTGAGCTGGAAAATCAGTGTGTTGAGTACAATTGGAAGGTATTGTTCTCTTGATTATTCTAAGTTCTATAATGGCTAAATTGAAGAAATTTGATGGCTGAAATGAAGGTTTCTACCAACCCAACTGTGCAGAAACAGTTGTGAGTTTGAGACCCCGTTTGAGTAATGAATTGTTATGTTTTTTATGTGTTTTTGAATGGAAAGTGACTATGGATGATTGACAATGTTGAATTGCAGAAATTTGTAGATGAAATTGATGAAATGAGATAAACCCTGTTTAATGAAATGTTAGCATGTATGATTGCTATGTTTTACATTATTCCTTAAATGCATGAAATCTTTGATTTGAATATCGAACATACTTAAACTTACCTGATGTAAGGAAAGTATGTGATCAATTTCATTGAGAAACGTTAGTAGACTAGACCTCAGAATGATCGAGATGGTGGTTTGATAAGTTGAATTCTCCCTATAAATGCATAATGGGGATACAAATTCACTTATATACCTGAGGGTGAGGATTTGTTATTTATGCATTGTATGACATGTATAGAGTGGCATGAAAAAGTATTTAAATCATGTATGGATATTTACATGAGTATTGCATATCGGGTTTATAATGTTGTTTACATGCCATGTTTTCTTAGTTATGTGTATATAATGCCATTATTAGATTGCTCACTGAGCTTTTTGTAGCTCACCCCACTTCCTTTTTATTATAGGCACAGTACAAAGACAAAGGCAAGGCTCTAGAAAAGTGATCTAAGCCTGTTTGTTGCCAATGTAAGTATGTGTGTACAAGGAGATGGGATTAGTACATTTTATTTTGGTTATGTATATATATAACACTACTTAAGATATGTATAAAATGGTAGTGAGTTGTATATATATATGGTTAGGGATATGTATTTTGTGGAATTTTGAACTAATGAATGTGAAAATGGAATGACTTGATGTTGATATTGTGGATATGTATACATGGAATTGGATTTGATATATATATACATGTTATGTGAGATCTTAACCTTGAAATATGTGTTTGGATTTGATAATGTGGAATATCAGGTATATGTGGAACCTCATATTTATGGGGAGTTCTGCCGAAAGTTTTAGTGAATTTTAAGAGTATTTCTTTCAGGAAGAGGGTGAAAAAGTAGTATATACGTCTAGGTATAACGTATATGGTATTTTGTGCCGGTCATGACGTTATCCCACGGAAGGGGTCGTGACAACTTTCCCTTCAAGAAACTCGTTTCCTATACAATTGGCAGAATGAGGATTTTCAAGCAGAAACACATTTCTTCAGTAGAAACGAGTTTCCATAAAGATTGCTAGAATGCAATCTTTTTGCTATTTTTGAACCGAAACGTGGTTCCTCTTGTAGAAACGAGGTTCCTACTTTTTCGATACATCTTTCCTATAAATTCATGTCTTAGCTCAACAACAACAACCTTTTGAAAAACTTGAAACTTGTGCTCTACACTTTGTTCTCCATGCTTTTGCAAGAAAAACCAAGTTTCCAAAAGTTTTTGATCTTCAACTTTGAGAAGAAATCTTTTCAAGTTTACAAGCGATTTCATCAAGCTTTCAAGTGACATTTTTCAAGCTTTCAATCACTTTGAAGAAATCTCCGATGTTGTCAATCTTCATCTTTGAGAAGATATTTTTGAAGAGATTTCAAGTGATCAAAACTGGTTTTTGATTCCAAGCTTCAACTTCATCATTCTCAAATCAAAATCCAAAGAGATCCTTCCTCCTTATCAGTTTGTACTTCATCTTTGCATACTTTGGCTGATCTACTCTTGGAAGGTATTCATTTAAATTTGTACACCCTTTGAGGGTTTTTTTTAGTAAAGAACACTCTCCTTATCATTGTAGTCATTTGATGTATTTTGAATTGGTTGGTTAGCCAATCGAGAAGTTTTTGTAACCGGAAACAATGTTTGTAATGATTTGATCCACACCTGTAAGTTGGATCAAGGTTAGTGAATGTTTAAAAAATCTTGACTGGGGAGGTCAAGTAGTGAAGGTAGGCTTTGAGTAAGCTAAACCACTATACATCGTTGTGTTCATCATTTATTTTGATTGCACCTTAAGTTTTGTTTATCTTTTCTATAAGTGTTTCTTAAGGTTTTTTGAAAATTTGCAAAGTCCAATTCACCCCCTTTTGGACTATAATTTGGGCCAACAAGTGGTATTAGAGCAGGTTTTCGCCTCAAAGTTATCTAAACCAGGGGTGGTATTTAAAGTGGATTTTGCCAAAGCGTATGATACGGTTGATTGGGGATTTCTCAGGCATGTTTTGCAGCAGAAAGGTTTTGGTGAGAAATGGATCAGTTGGATCATGGGTTATGTGAGCTCAGTTACTTATTCTGTGGTGATTAATGGAAGACCAAGGGGGAAATTTGCGGCCAAGAGGGGTTTGCGCCAAGGTGACTCGCTATCTCCATTTCTCTTCACTTTGGTGAGTGATGGATTAGGAAGGTTAATGTATCGAGCAAAACAATTCTCCATTGTGAAAGGTTTCCAAGTAGGGAGGGATAAAGTTGAAGTTTCTCACTTGCTAACGACACATTATTCTTGTTGCATGGGGAGGAGACTAATGTTACCAATGCTTTGAAGATTTTACATTGTTTCTGTGAATTCTCTGGTTTGAAAGTGAATATGGCGAAGTTCCAAGTGGCAGGGATTAACATGAAGTCGGAGGTGTTATTAAGAATTGCAAATTATGTTGGGTGTTCAGTTGGCGTATGGCATTTGAAGTACTTGGGCTTACCATTGGGGGGAAATCCACAATCCAAAGTATTTTGAGATCCGGTCGTCGGCACCATTTCATGTAGATTGAAGGGGTGGAAGCAAACATTTCTATCGAAGAGGGGAAGACTTGCACTGATAAGATCTGTCTTACGAGGTATCCCATCATACTTTATGTCATTTTTCAAGATCCCAAGTGGTGTGGCTAAATCCATTGAGAGGAAGATTAAGTCTTTCTTTTGGGGGGGAAGGAGGGGTCATGAGTCGCGAAGCTTAGTTAAATGGGAGATAATAAAAAGACTTGTGGAGGAATGTG
This sequence comes from Paratinospora sagittata, assembly GCA_035771175.1. NCBI lineage: Eukaryota > Viridiplantae > Streptophyta > Magnoliopsida > Ranunculales > Menispermaceae > Paratinospora > Paratinospora sagittata. The sequence goes on from CM069613.1 coordinate 6,241,807, forward strand.
GCTTTATGCGGGAAGTGGTTGTGAAGGTTTATGAACGAAAAAGAATCACTATGGGCAAGAGTGGTAGTTAGTAGATACGGGCTATTTTCTCTTGTTGAACAGGGTGGTGGGTGGAATAGAAGTGGAAGATTCACTTACAGAGGTCCGTGAAAGTTCATTATATTGTTAGCACCATCAATTATTGAGCATGTTCGCCCAGTGGTTGGCAATGGGGAGATCTTTCATTTTTAGAAAGATAAATGGGTGGGAGATGGTTCGTTGGAAATATCTTTTTCACATTTATATAGACTATCTACCAACCACAATCATCCTATTGCGTATTTTATTAGCCACATTCTTGCCTCTCAAAAGCTAATATGGAACTTTCATTTCCCAAGAGCTCTTACCACAAGGGAGCAATATGAAGCAATTAACCTATTAGTTAGATTAGAAAATGTTCGTCTGTCAAATTCATTAGATCTTTTAGAGTGGTCCCTTGAAGCCAATAGAAAATTCTCTTGCAAGTCTTTAACCCATGCACTACACCTTTCCCCCAATCAAAATCCCCCCTTTCCCTTAGCGACATTTATATGGAAATCACCAGTTCCATTGAAAGTAAAGGTGTTTTCTTGGCTACTGGCTCATCGGAGGTTAAACACATTAGACTTATTACAAAGGAGAGTGCCTAATATGTGTTTGTTTCCATAGTGTTGTATCTTATGTTTTCGGGTGTAAGAGAATCCAGATCATCTTTTCATTTCTTGCCCTATGGCGAGGAGGTTGTGGGAGGGTTGGTTTAGTTTCTTGGGGGGAAAATTCTATCCACCAACAAGCATTGATGACTGCTTATCTATGCCTCGTGTCTATATCATTTCTACTGTGGCGAAAGAGGTGGCCCTTGTTGCTTCGTTTGCCACTCTTTGGCTCATTTGGCTAGAGAGGAATAGTCAGATTTTCAATAATATATGTAAGGAGCCTACCAAACTTTGGGAGGACATTAGATTTGTTGCTAGTTCTTGGGTTCAAGCAACGAATATTGTTAAAGGCCCATCTCTTTCAGACTGGTTGCTCGATTGGGGTAGTTGCCTGTTTCAAGTGTAATGGATGACTCGTTCTTTCAACGCACAACATTTCATTGTGTCCTTTGGTTTCCCAATTTGTTTTCTCTCATTCTAAAGGGAATCTCTACCGTGATGCATATAGGGTGCCCTTGGTGGGTTGTATATTCTACTTTGTTTTTTATTCTAATAAAAGCATGTATTTGTTTCTGCTAAAAAAATAATAATAATAATTTCTTCGAGCCATGGCAAAAAATGATTGTGCTAAGTGTCTATTCAAGGAAGGTCCATCCGCTTACCGACCATCGGTATTTGAAGGAGATCACTATCTTCATTGAAAAACAACTCTATTAGAATTAATTCACTCCGATCTATGGGGCCCCTCCCCAGTGTCCTTTTCTTATGGATACAAGTATTGTGTACGTTTCATTAATTCTTTCTCTTGGTTTACAATAATAAATTTACTCAAAAACAAATTAGATGCACTTCAAACATATATTCATTTCATAGCACAAATTGAGTTACAATTGGGTCATAAGATAAAAAATATTCAAATTGATTGAGAAAAAGAATGTCAAGCTTCCACTGATTTTGTAAAAGTCATGGCATCACTCATTGGATTTCTTGTCCTCAAACTCATGAACAAAATGTCTTGTTGAGAGAAAACATATACACATTGTAAAAAAAAAAGAACGGTTTAAGACTTCTAGTTAATGTGTGACACCCCAGAAATTGAAACAATTAGATAATACATCATAAATGACATAAAAAAATAGTGTTAGCATGAATACTATACTCAGCATGAAACTAGAACTGAGGATGGAGGTTTCTCGAATTAAGCCCAATGAAATGCCTAATGAAGTACCCAACGAAATACCCAGTGAATTGCCCGAAAATGTGCCTAAGTACCCAGGCACATGCCTAACAAGTACCCAGGGAACTTCCCTCTATTTTTCTGTAAATTGAAAAGAGGGGGGGCATTTGGAGGGCAGAGGGTGGAGTTTACGCCTTCCCGTGTTGATGTAACGATTCTCACTCGATTTTGTTTGATGATTACGAACAACATACATGTGATCACTAATCTCTTTGACTTAGTTGTTTCAGTGCTACCTAGCTATATTAGATGGATTCAATTATATCGTCAAAGTGTGTGGACGGAACAATAATGCACGAAGCTTCAAGAGCTTTATATTTGTAATATTTTGTCTAGAGAGTAATCCTTACTCGTTCCAACCACAATATGATTTGCATCTTTTAAAAATCATGCATATAGGTTATCATATTCATGCACATACATTATCATGAAATCATATAGTAAACATTGTTTATCACGCACTCATATTACCAACTCTGCATGGTTTTTATCGTTTTACGTCTATCATATAGAACGTCTTAATCATCGGTATTAATCGATTATTGTACCCGTGTTTATCTTCGCAAATTGTGTTTCAATATTGTCAAATGTTTTCAAAGTTGGTTTATATGTTTGACAATGTCTTAAACTCATTTTGATAAAAAAAATTGAATTTCTATCACTTCAACTTGAAGGAACGCGCTCCTCATTCGAAGAACGGGCTCCTGTGCTTTTTTTTTAGAATCAAATTTTTTTTTATCTGAATTTAAGGTGCGCGCTACTATTGTTTTTCCCGAGACTCTGACTTTTCTGATCAAGGAATAAGGAACATGCTCCTTTTAATAGGAACGCGCTCCTGCAGTCAAGGAAAAAATAAGAATGTTTATAGAGTTAATGGTTCTTGATGAGGAACTTCGCTCCTATGACCAACAGACATATTAAAGAACGCACTCCTCCAATGGAGGGAAATCTAAAAAGTTTCAGATTTCAAAAGAGAAACACGTTCCTTTCCCTAGGAACGCGTTCCTGTGCCTCGGTTTGGTATTTTTTTATAAATACCACACTTGCTCATTTGAAGAGCAACTTTTGCAAAAATCTTGAACTTGTGCCGATTTTCATACTTTCATTTTTACAAGTTCAAAACAAGTTATTGAGTGATTTAAACATCTTTTCAAAGCAAAAGTTTACCTACATTTGAATCTTTGATTCATACTTCCGAATAGTTCACCTAATCTTTCAAACTCTTTGAGAAACTTGTGAGTTTCTCTTAAGCATGGATCAAGCCATTCTTGAGTGAGTTCATCACATATCTTGTAGATCTTAAACTTTCGTGAAGGAAAAATCTCTCTCAATCACCTTCACACATTGGAGAATCTTGTGTACTTCATCCTTCCCAAGTGATGGATAAAATCTCTATTTAAGATTCATGCGATTGTGTTTGTGATTGTTAAACGTTTTTTTGTTTGATTTATCTATCTTTAAAACTGTTTTGTTTAAGTGTTTGTTAAACCATACTTGATCTTCATAAGATATTATTTTGATTAGTGGTTTCATACATCTTATGTGGTATCCATTCATGTGCTAAACTTACATTATTTTGAATCGATTTCATTGATCATTACTTGAGCATATTGATTTTTGAACTTAACCATTTATCTATTTAGAATCAACAAGTCTTGATCATTTGTGCATATTGATTCTTATGCTTCATACATATCATCTTTAGAATCAATATTTGAATACATGTGCATATTCGATTCTTGATCTTACATTAGCACCATTTGAATCGTTTGCATGTATTGAAAACAAGTATTTCAACACTACACATCAATTAAAATATTGTGGTTGGAATAGTAGTGATTATTCATTCTAGATTGTACGCTTAAAAATGTTGAGAGTGTTTTTGGAACATCTCTCTCTATCATTTGTTATCTTGATGTATTGTTGACTTGTTAGTCAACCGGGGCTATACCATATTGTTTTACGGCTTGTAACCACGCCAGTAAGTTGGTTACAATGTAGCTTTCTAGCCAAGCCCTTATGTTGGTTAAGTGTGCGGCTTCTAGCCAAGCCCTTATGTCGGCTAGTGTATACGGCTTCTAGTCTCGCCGGTAAGTTACTAGCCAATAGTGCATTGGAAAATTCTGATTGTGGATGATCAGGTAATAGACTAGGTTCAAGGGGAACCGAACCACTATAAATCACTGTGTCTATTTATATTTTCCTGCACTTGATTATTTGGTTTGTTATACTGCGCATATATTCTGTTTAAATTAATTAACCGAAAGGTAACGCGAAAATTCACCAAGTCCAATTCACCCCCCCCCCCTCTTGGACTATAATACTGGGTCAACAAGTGATATTAGAGCGGGTTTTTGCATCAAAAGTTATCTAACAATTTCTTTGAGTAAGATGGCAGAAGAGTCCTCAACTAACTATAACATGGACGACATAAAATACACCGATAGACCACCGATGTTTAGAAAAGAAAATTTTTGTGAGTGGAAGATTCTCGTGAAAACCTTTATGAGATCCCAAGACGTTGATCTTTGGAGAATGGTGGAAAACAAGTTTACTCTTCCGGATAAGCCAACTGAGTTATGGACAACCCGAGAAAGAGAAGAGTATTGTGTTTGCTTTATTTTGTAGTCTCTTGGACAATGAATTAGAACAAGTTAGGGTGCGTTTGGTACACGGAAGTCTTTAGATGCGAATGAGAGTCAGATTCTTAGGAAAGTGATTGATAGGAATCTGAAGATTGGAATGTTATATTACTATGTTTCGTTATGTATGAGAATCTTACACAACTTTCCTTGAAAGATCGCGTTATTGTGTTTGGTAGCACATCAGAATCTTATATAATGAAAAAAGTTTTATTATAAAATATTAATTTTATTAAAAATAATAAAACTAATTTTATTAAAAATAGTAAAATTAATTTTTACTAATATAATAAATAATTAAAATTCATTATTAAACATATTAAAAAAGTAATTTTTTATTAAAATAGTAAAACTAGTTTTTTATTAAATATAATAAAATTAGTTGTGAGGAAAAATAATAATTAAATTATTTTAAAAAATAAAATGAATATTTCATAAAAATATAAAAAATATTATTATTAATAGAAAGTTATAATAAAATTAATTTAAAAAATAATAAAATGAATATTTCATAAAAATATAAAAAATATTATTATGAATATAAAGCTAGAATAAAACAAATCAAATAATAAAGAAACTTTTAATTAAAATAATAAACTCAATTTTAATAAAAAAATAGTTAAATTTTTTATTATTATAAATAATTAAATTAGTATGATGAAAATTAATAAAAAATTAATCTTAAAAATAATAAAATGAATATTTTGTAAAATATAAAAATTACTATGAATATAAAGTTAGAATAAAAAATAATTTTCAAATAATAAAGTATTTTTATTAAAATAATAAACTTTATTTTATTTAAAAAATAGTAAAATCAGTTTTTATATAAAATAATAAAATTATTTGTGATGAAAAAATAATAATAAAATTAATATTTGGTAAAAATATAAAAATTATTATTACTAATATTTAGTTAATAAAATCAATATATTTTATTAAAATATTATTTTTAATAAAAAATTAACGTATTATTTAAAAATATTACCATATGTGAAATAAGGGAGATGATTTTATTTTTTTGGGTTGTTGTGGTTTTTTTTTTTTTTTTCTCTTTTTGTCTTTTTTTAAAAAAGAAATAAAAACTTTACCACAGCGATCACTTTCCCGGAAAAATGAATACCACCTATCTCCATGGGAATCACTTTCCTATCTTGGGTGAGAATCCTACTTTCCTGAGAATCACTTTCCCACTCTTAAAAAAATGCAAATAATGAAACAAATACGAGAATCTTCAAGATTCCTATTCCCATCACATAGATTACCCCTTACCAAACACCTCCTTAGTGAATGTGAGTGTGACACCCCGAAAATTATTTCATTTAGCCCATAACTCGATTACACTTTGCCTAAACTCTATGCATTGCCTTGATATGTTTGGTGTTTGTTTGATGGTTGTTTAATGTTTGTATAGTTAATGCTTGATAATGTATATAAATATGTGTATCATAAATTGTATATGGGTCATGTTAAATTAAATTATAATGCATATGTTATTATTTATGCATGGGCCCATTAAACCATGAATTGATATGAGTTAGGATTGATTTAATAAAAGGATAAATGAGAATGAAAATTTGGTGTATTAAATAGATTGGACATCTAAAATACATGGAAGCATGAAATTAGTTAAAGTACATGTGGTTGGTATGGGTAGTATGATACCAACACATATGAAGGTTGGTGCATGAAAGTGGACAAGTGCCCCATGCCCTCAAGGAAGTGCTAGAATGAGTGGAGGGAATCAAGGAGAGAATCAAGGAGGAAATCAAGGAGAGAATCAATGAGAGAATGAAGGAGGGAATCAAGGAAGTGCTAGAAAGAGGTGAGTGGAGATAAAGGAAAAAAGAAGAGAAAGAAAAGAAAAGAAAAGAAAGAAGGAGGGAGTTGCAGGAGGAAGATCTCTGCGACATTTTCATCAAAATGCTGGATTTTTGGGATATAGGGTCAGATTGAGCTCAAAATTTGTCAGCACGTTCGTAGCTTATGGTTATTCATTCAGGTCGGTGGAGATCTTGATCAGAGGTTTCTTTTAAGAGATATAACCTCTCAAACAAAGCTGGTCGGAAAGTCTGGATTTCTCTCACCGTTTCTCTCAAACTTATAGATCTTCTTAATCTACCGTTGGATGGATATAAAATTTGCGTATGTAGTGTACAACTGATATTTCTGCATTCCAAACTGTAGAGATCTTGATTAGAGGTTTGTCTGAGAGATCTAACCTCTAAAACAAAGCTGGTCGGAAAGTCTGGATTTCTCGTGCTGTTTCGCTCAAACTTGTAGATCTCTTTAATCTACCGTTGGATGGATATCAAATTTTGTTATGTAGTGTATAACTGATATTTCTGTATTCTGAACGGTGAAGATGTTTATGCGTTAAGTATTTTGTGTGATATAGTCATCTGACTTTGAGTATTTGCAGCAGGAAAAGAGAAATTATCTGATTAGAGACTTGTTCATCAAAATACTTATCTTTTCGGTCCACCGTTGGATTGGGCTGATATTTGGGCAGAAGGTTTGTTTCTTCACATACGTCAGTCTGTACGGTTGATTTTGTGATTATATATTTCTGTTGGTATATTGATACATCTGAACAGAATAGTAAATGAAGAATTGGTAGGGTTGCTTGTATTAGACCTAAATTTAGAATATGAACTTAGACCTTTCCAAATAGCTTGCATGTCAACTATGTTGACCTAGTTGCCATTGTTGATGAACCCATGATGCAAAATTAGTGATATACATGGCTGAACATGGTGACCTAGTGTAAATTGACAATATGGCCTAAGTATGGAAAATTTCATATTTTAGGGCTTTTGATGCTTTTGGCCTAGAATCATTGAATTGATGCAACTTATGTTTAATTAAGCATGATTAGGGTTGATTATGCTACTGATTTGGTGGTTGTGACCATATCATGGGTTAGGCCTACTTGTGATCAAGTGACCCAATTTGGGCATGTTTATGCCTAAAGGAATTGAAAATCAGTATTTTTGATTAATAAAATGGTTTATGTATGAAAACTATGCATTAGAGGCCTAAGTCATGTGATTTGAGTTGAATGATGGGATTAGATGGGATTTAGGCCTATTGTCTATATGTGGGCTGATTTAGGGTTGATGTGTAATGTCTATGTGATTGAGCATAAAAATTGATGTATGGTAGGATATTGATGTATGTTTCAGGATCTTGATTGGGTTGATTCGGTTTGGTGGTCGTGTGTGGTTAAATACTCTAGCGAGGCTTGGTTGTGAGTAGACTTCATTTATGATTATATCTTTTATGTCATCATATCACTTATATATATTGTATGTTGAAAGCATGAATGTGTTCTAATGTTTTGAATGATGCATTAATTTGAGAGGCATTTTGATTGAACTGTGTTTTAAATTCTGAAGTATTGTATTTTGGATTATGTAATTATAATACTTACCACATTGTAGTATGGGTGAGTTGGGACTTGTTAGATAGACCATGTGGGCATATGACGATTTTTATTTGTACCCACAATTTTGGACTTTATGTGTATGTCAATTTTAATGGACTGTAGGGATTATGATTTTATTTATGGTTCATTTTTATGGATTATCTCTTGTCTTGGATGATTAATACGGTGGGTAGTTTTGTTTAGTACCTTTTGATATTATGTCGTTGTTTGAGATAAGGCTCGTAGGGTCTCAACCACCTCACGGGAGTTGAGGAGTGGTCGAAGATGCCTACGCCGGGCGTCCCGTCCCGGCATTCCGCATGCCATTCCCTGCGGGGTTGGTGGTCCGGGGCGCGGGGTTGGTGGACTGTAGAGATTATGATTTTATTTATGGTTCATTCCTAGTAAAGGGCCTTACTAGGAATGCGAAATCTAACTCCTTAAGGGAGGTTACGAGTTCGATTCCTAGGGAGACCCTTTACTATTAATGAGTGAATAATAGGGACAAATAATTGTTTCGATGTAGACCAGTTGCGGTTGGGTTGCTACATGGCGATAGTACAATATTATGTGGTACTATGGCTAGGCGTTCGCCCCAAGGGGGTACGCCCGCACCTGTGTTGGGGGCACGCTGTGCAACCCAGGGTGTGACAGTGAGACTGCAAAAAAAGCATGAGAATTGCTTCACTTGGTTCATTGTGAGGCACCATATAATAGGGAATCAAGACTTAAGGATGCAAAGAAAAGATTTGAAGATTTTATGTTTCTTGATGATGAACCAATTGAAGAGGCGTGCTCTAGATTCAGATTAATTCTTAAAGACTTAAAGAATCCAGATCAAGAGATACCAATTGAGATTAACATCGTTTGCTTTGTTGAAAAACTTTCGAGAGTATGGGCTGAAAAACTTACAAGCATAGCAGAAGTGTTTAATTCATGAGATTTCACCTTGGAAGAATTTTGCAACTTACTGATGTCTATTGAACCCATGGATGAAACCAAAGTTAGAACTGAGGTGCTAGAAAGTTTGATAAAAAATTTCAAGTTCTTACTTGAAGAATCTGTAGATGAGGGACTTGATAGGCTTATGGAATTAGCAAGTAATTTGCAATGTTTTGGAATAACCTATCCTCATCAGGTTTTGGTTAAGTATTTCTTAGAAGGTTTTCCGGACAAATGAAAGTACAAAGTTAACTTTATTAAAATGTTTGGTGATTCGTTTAACAGTAGCTTTGAGAAAATTCTTTATGTGTTAAGCGTACTTAAAATCTCTTAAGAAGAATGTGAAGCTTCATCTGAAAGAAGAGAAGTACTTGCTAATTTACCAAGTAATGATGACAGAGATATAATGGATGAAAGTGAAACATCATCATTGGTAAGTGTTTGGTATGATGAAGAAGAACAAGTTGAGGAAGATCAATCTTCAAGTACCATATCCAGTGATCCAATCATTTATACCTCAACTGATGAAGATGAAGATCCGAACATACAAATCGCGGTGCACTATGTAGTTGCTAGATGACTTTATACAGCACATGTACGTTGGTACTGGGGATGCTCCTGCATTTCATGATTGTATTGCTTGATGTGGTTTGAAATGCATTATTCTATGTACTGTTGTATTTATCTTTTTGTAAACGTTGCGTTTACTTTGATTGAACCATTAAGCTGTTGAGCTCAACTCGTTGATATTTTCCCCAGGCTCTTAGACGTTGCATACTAGAACGAGAGTCGTCGGTGCTACTTGCGAAAGAGGTGCGTAGAGAGCGGGACGTTGATGTAGATTTAGGTGTGTAGGTGTTTGTAGATGTATTTCCACTGCGTACTTGTGTAGGTAAAATAATGTACCCTTGTACTTGTACCCTCAATTGATGGAGGATGAATAAATGATCTATGTTGATGTCCAAAATTGTTCGCACTCCGGTTCTACGTTTTGTTGCGTATTATTTCTTGGTAATAGAACGGGGTGCGACATAATGCCTCCGTGCCTCTGGAATTTTGGGAGGAATCCTTCCGGATAATTGTCTTTCTTATCAACATATTACATACACCTTTATTAAAAGGAAAAACTCCCCTTGATACTCTATTCAAAACTAGTCCTGATTATTCAATGCTACATGTTTTCAACTGTTTTTGCTTCCCTAACCTTAAACCTTATAACAAACATTAGTTTATGTTGGCTCAGATATGTCCAAGAGGGGGGTGAATTAGACATTTAATAGGTTTATACATTTCTCTTAAAATAAATAATACAGTAAATGTAGCAGGTTTTGGAAAAGTGAACAAAATAAAAAGTAATGAACAATAAATAATAATACACAAGATTTATAACGGTTCTGCCGCGTCTACGTCCACTACCTAACTTTCTTAGTTAGGATTTTGTCCAAACTCCACTAAATGACCTTCTACAGTTTCTCAACTTCGTAGGCTTGAGAAAAACCTTTACAGTTTCTCAACTTTACATGCTAGAGAACAACCTTTATAGTTTGAGCAACACTTGCTCTATTCCAGTGACAACAGTCACTAATATCAATGAATACAAGATTGAGATATGATTTCCTTTACTCAGAATCAAAGAGATGCTTTCAAAGCTTTGGATTAAACCTTGAGTATCACAATATTCAGCAAATGATGGATAATGAAGTGCAGTTGAAAAATCAGAGGTTCACAATCCTCATTTTCTTTTCTGGAAAACTTTTGCAAATATGAAATGAAGTGCAACAATGCCAGAGAACGTGCTTTGAAGTATTTTAAAACAAATCAGACGTATTTGCGCAGTGATGAAGACCAGTATAACTTTCAAAAGTGATAGCACAAGTGAAAACTGTTAGATATATTAAAAAATGGATTCTCAGTTTTCTAGTTTGACGTATATTTTGTTCTAAGGCAACACACACACACATATATATATAGATGACAATGGCGCTTGAACTTGATTTTTAAGAATGTTCTGGCGCACAAAGTAATTTCAAATCAAACGGATAAATTCTTCCTCAAAGTGGATTGATTCAGTCTGTGCAATCACAACAGCAGCACCTGAATCATCTGTGTATACATGAGAATAGAATGTTTTGAAAAAGGTACTAAGATGTTCTGAAAAGGTTTCGAAAAGTTCTGAAAAAGTTTGTCTAAAAATTTGCACGATTATCAACTTTATGACAATGTTGGATTAGCATCCTGATAGTCAGTTAGCGTCTTGACGCATAATACCAACTTTTGTCGTTCTGTTCTTTGAGGACGTTCTTAGTCAATAAGCGTCCCGTTGAACTGTGAAGTGAGGGCTCTACTGAAACGTAAGCGTCCTAACTTACTTTAAAACTTTTAAATCCGAAAGTTGTGAGGGTGCTACTATTCAGTCAGTGTCATGATGTGTTCAAAAGCATTTAAGTTCAGAAAGCGATTAGCGTGCTAATATTCAATCAATGTCCTGACAGGTTCATACGGTTGATTCGATGAGGGTGTCAATGCATGAATAGCGTCCTGATAGACATGAATACTTTTCAACCTAGAGCATTGTCAGCGTTCTAATGTATCATTAACGTCCTACAAGATAGATGCAGGAGGACACTGCTGAGACATCAACGTCCCGATAGACACTTAAAACCATTTTTTGACATTTTTCCAAAATTTTAACACTCGATTAAACAAGATTAAAACTCAGTATTTTGGATCAAATCAATCATTAAAGATCCATCACGAGTGATCGAAAAAATCAACAAAAGTTATTTAAAAACAAATAGATTAAAACATGCAATTATGTAAATGCATGAACACTTGCTGAATTATGTAATACCAGAGATTTTACAATCTTATCAAATTCTAATAACATAAAATTTTATCTTCGAACAATTATGGTCTTCAACTTGATCTTGATAGCTTTCCCGCCATGCATCATCGAACCTTCATGCAATAAGATATACAATGTGTATGCAATATATATAATATATGAATGTGGTTTGTAATCATCAAAATATCTTTTCTCATATATGCGGGCCATAAGAGTAATTTGATTAACAGTTTCAATATCGTTTTATTGAGTGTAGTTTTGTGGGATATAGTCTTGCTCATAAAGGATATGGTTGTTTAGAGGATCAAATAGTAAGCAAGAATATCAAAATGCCGAATCAAAACAACCACAATCAAAAATAAGGATTTACTTGGTTCAGTTTCCCAATTTGAGAAACCTATACCCATGGTAGGGGTTCTCCCCTTAGTCCAATCCACTAATCTTGAAAAACATATTACAGACACAATTCAAATCCTCACACATACACTCTGAAAATTTAGTTTCTATTACAAGCACAAACACCCTGTGCAAACCCAGAAAACAACCTCTCTCACTAACCCAAAGAGACTCAATTACAAGTGTATTAGAACAAAGAACCTTCAAAATAGAGAAACAAAGTCTACAACCTTATTTTATATCCATAAAGTCTAACTAACTCTATCTAAGTTTAAGGTGAAGATATTGTTATATATGACAAGAAGTTAGTTGGTTCATAACATGCAAGCTGCAGTCTTAACAGTTATAACCAACTAACTACTAATTATAATACATCTCACAATTAAGAGTCAAATACCTAACAAACTCCACCTTGACTATAATTTGATAGCGGACTAAACTAGAGGACTTGCAATCACTAAATGTCTCAAGTTGGCAAAAACATTCAGCAAGTTCAAGCCTCTTGAAACTTGCTTACTTGTATTGCTTTAGTTAGCATGCTAGCTGGATTAAGCTTAGTAGCAATCTTTTCTACTAAATTTGTCCTTGTGTAATGATATCTCTTAAAAAGTGCAAATGGATATCAATGTGTTTAGTTCTCTCATGAAACACACTGTTTTTTGACAAATGAATTGCACTTTGAGAGTCAGTACACCTTAACCCCATGCTCCTTGAAACCCAATTTTTTAGTGATTCCTTGAAGCCGCATTGCTTCTTTTATAGCTTTGGTGAGAGCCACGTACTCGACTTTAGTTGTGAAGAGTGCTACTATATGCTGCAAGTTTGATTTCCAACTGATAACATCTCCTCCAAATGTAAAAACAAAACAAGTCAAAGATCTTCATTTATCCAAATCAACAACATAATCAAAATCACAATAGCCTTTAATCCAACATTTGATGACCCTTTAAGGTACCTAAGCAACCATTTGACAGCATGCCAATGATCTTAGAAGGTTTACTTATAAATCTATTCACAAGACTCACACCATAAGCAATATTTGGTCGAGTGCCAATCATTGCATACATGAGGCTGCCTACAACATTGGAATAAGGAACCCTTTTCATATATGCCTCTTCCTTTTTAGATAACTTTTCTACTGATTTCAGCTTGAAATGTGCCACAATTGGCATTGACGGCGGCGTAGCATCTCTTATGCCAAAAATCTTAATCACCTTTTTGATATACCTTAACTGTGACAAAGACAATGTGCCTTTGCTTCTATACCTTTTGACGTCAATCCCCAAAATTCTTTTAGCAGTCCCTAAATCTTTCATTTCAAACTCAGTTTTGAGTGTGCTTTTCAACTTTTGAACTTCAACTTTGTCATAACAAGCAATTAGCATATCATCAACATTGATGAGCAAATAGATATATGCATAAGTTTCCAACTTCTTAAAGTAAACACAATGATCAAAACTACTTCTTTGAAAACCATGTTTCATCATGAATTCATCAAACCTTTTGTACCACTTTCTTGGGGATTGTCTAAGGCCATACAAAGATCTTTGAAGCAAGCAAACCATGCCTTCTGTCCCTTTCTTTACAAGTCCCTCGGGTTGGTAGATATACATTTGTTCATCTAGAGTTCCATGCAAGAATGTAGTTTTCACATCGAGCTGCTCCAACTCAAGATTGTTGATAGCTACTATGGGTAGTATCAACCTTATTGATGAATGCTTAACCATAGGTGAGAAGACCTCATGGTAATCCACCCCCTCAAATTATGAATAACCCTTTACAACCACCCTAGCTTTGAATCTTGTTGGTTCTACTCCTGGAATCCTTGGTTTTCTTTTGAAGATCCATCTACAACCAATTATCTTCTTTCCTTATGGTTTTCTCACTAATTTCTAGGTTGATTCTTTATTAGTGAAGTCATATCCTCTTTCATGGCTTGTAGCCAACTTGATTTGTCTTTGCTCTTGCAAGCTTCAACATAACTTTTTGGTTCTTCAAGTTTTATCATATCTCCTATGTTGAGAGCATAGGCTATGATATCAGCATGAGCAAACTTAGAAGGTGGCTTGATGTCCCTTCTAACTCTGTCCCTAGACAACAAGTAATTTGAGAGATTTTCTATACCAGAATTTGTAGTTTTTGCATGAGGATTTATAGGTTCTTCAACTTTCTCACTTTCTTCTGGACTATCAACCTACTCGTTTTCTTCTAGATTACCAATTGCTTGAGAATTCAAAAAATTATCAAGCTTGTAATTACTAGTAAAATTCTCCACCTCAAGTTGAATTTTTTTTGAATTTTTAGAAGCTTGAGAAAACTGCAAGTTAATCTTATAGAACATATTTTCATTAAAAACAACATTCTGGCTAAGTACACACTTTTTCTCATCAACTAACCATAACTTGTAACCTTTAACACCTTTTGGATAGCCTAAAAACATAGCTTGTAAAGCTTTTGGGTTCAACTTACCCTGGTTCTTGGTTTTTATGCACATAGGCTATACAACCAAAAACTTTCAATTAAGTGGTAGCTTTTTAGTTCATAACTCCATGGGGGTTTTAAAATCAATGGTGGAGCTAGGTGACCTATTTATAATGTAAGTAGTTGTGCTAGTGGCTTCAGCCCAAAATTTTTGTGACAAACCAGATTCTTCTAGGATACATCTAACCTTATTTAGAATGGTCCTATTCATTCTTTCAGCTAATCCATTTTGTTGTGGGGTATCCGTGCATGTTCTATGTCTAGCTATTCCTTTTTGTGTGCAAAACTTGGCAAATTCTGCATTACAAAACTCTAGGCCATTATCTCTCCTAAGTGTCTTAACCTTCTTTCCAGTCTGATGTTCAACAAAGGTTTTCTATTTCTTAAATCTATCAAAAGCTTGGTTCTTATGACTTAAAAAAATATACCCAAACCCTTCTCGAATAATCATCTATAATAGAGAGAAAATATTGAGAATGTGAAAGAGAAAATAATACCTGAGGGGTGTTGGCCCAGATAAGTGTCCAAGAGAGGGGTGAATTGGACAAATTTGCAGGTTACACCTTTCAAAACTTAAATAAAAATAGAAGTAAAGTGCAACGGAAATGATATTGCAAATACAACAGATTTAGAGTGGTTCGACCCTTGCCTACATCCACTGCCTAATCTCCCCGATTAGGATTTGTCAAACTCCACTATTGATACCTATTCACAGGTGAGGATCAAACCTTTACACTTTTCTCAGCTTCATGGGTGTGAGAACAACTTTTTCACATGAGCTTAAACAAACTCCTGCTCAGTGACTCACTGTCATTTTATAATTTAAGTTACAGGTTTAGAAACTTGATTCTCTTACCAAGAATCAAAAAAGAAAAACACAACTTACAGAGTGTATTGAACCTCACTTAGAATTTGTTCAGTAATAAAATGAAATTTTTGGCTTAGTTGAAGAATGAGGTTGCTCCTCTTGGCCTCTTTGGATTTTCAGATGAATATGAAATCGAGAACATCAAATCTGAAAAGCCTTTGTCAGTTTAGAGAAATGAATGAAAGATTTTGATCTTTTTCAAAGAGAAAAGCAATTGATTTTCAAATAATTTTATGAGCGCAAAAATTCTCAAAGATTGTATATGTACAACGATTCTAAGTTGCAAATATATAGGTGTGTTTTGAGATTTCAATCTCCCAAAAACCCTAATCACTTTGTTTGAAATTCAAATGCAATTGATAAGTTCTTTCACCAAAATGGAGTTAACAAAGTCGTTGAAATATTTTGTCAAAACAGTGTTTACACAAGAATAGTAAAGTCTTAGAAAGTTGATAGTTCGCACAAGTAAGATAACTGTTTTTCTAACAAGTGTTTATGAGGGTCTCTTAGCTCTTACAACGTCTTGCAAAATTAAAGTCTAAAAGACTCAACTTGCTTATGAGTGTCCTATAGTAGCAATAGCGTCCTGATAGAATGTCAACCCAAAAAAAGAGTTGATCTCAGCCAGTTTAGGGAAGGCACTACTATACTAGAGCGTCCTACCGGAACTTGCTCCCAGATTTCCCAGAAATCTTGGTCGTTCTGTAGCGATAGGAGCGTCTTGCAGTGTAGGCCTAATTTTAAGTAAACTGGCCACTGCTTGAGCGTCCTGCTCGACATTAATAGAAATTCAACTGTTTTTTCATTTTGAAATCCGATGAATTAAATCAATCTTTATACACTTTAGATCAAATCAAATGAACAAAGATCATTTATAGAATTTGAAATTCATTTGAAAACATTTGAATTAATCAATCAAATTCATTTTCATCAAGATTCAAACACTTTGAAATTTATGAAAATTCATTTCGAAAACTTCAAGAACTGAGATGAAGTTGCTGGACCATCAGCTCGGCACGCCACGAGTTGATCAAGCTGGCAGATAGGTCCATTTAGATGCTGAGCTAGAGATGTCCAGGTCAAAATAAGCAACGCCCTGATCCGACAACCAAAGAGAGCGAGAAACACTAAATGACAATAGCTTGGCCTGACCGAGCGATGATCGTCCCATTGTGTATCCCAAATACGACGAATGGATCAGCCCATGCCAATCTAGTCAAGAAGAGATCCGACGTAGAATTTTGGGATATCCAGTTATCGATAGCTCGATTGTCGGACACCTCGGTTTAATAAGGAAGCGACGCCGAGGCGAATCTTAGTGTATATATTTTCTGGTACAACATGAAGAGGATCCCGAGATATTCGAGATAGACACGTATACGATAGTTATGACAAATCAGGGATAAACTAAAATCCACAGCTTGGGATGAGACCTACTTCATCTGGAATGGGGAAACCTATAATCCCAGAGTAGATGTGATTGACAGCTCATCATGCCTCTTATCAATTAATCGGGAATCGACACGTGGCACGTGCCTAAGGGGCAGCTAGCCACTCTGTTCAAAAGACTTCTCCTATAAATAGCCCATTATTCCCCTTGAAAAGGTATGAAAAAATACACACCCTAAATCCTGTGCAAGATTTCATATTGAAACAAGCAGCACTTAGGCATCAAAGGATCTTTGGCTGGCACCACACCGATGTTCCTTACGATAGCCTTTTTCTTTCGTTTGTATTGTCTCAGATTCCGGTGAATCACGGTCTCAGGTCGGCTCGTCTCCTCAACAAACCAATAAATTCGGTGTTGGTCAAATTTTGCACCAACAGGGTTGTTTAAGGGAGAACAATGGCTCTAAAGTTGAGAGAATACCCTTCTTTTTTCTTTCTTTTTTTCATTATCTTCTTCTCTTTCTTTTTCTCTTCCCATTCTCCTCTCTTTCCCTCGCATTTCGAATCTCTACTGGTGCAAGAAGCACAAGCAGGCCGTGGGTGGGTTCTTCACCCACGGTTTGCAAAATTTAATTCAATTTTTTTTGTCCTTTTTAATCTCTTTCTATCAATATTCCATAAAATGAAGAAAGGAAACATAATCTACAAGATTGAGAATATATCAATATGAAAGAAACATAATCTACAAGCAAGATGGTCAAACGGAATGAAATGAATAATAGACGAAAGGAAGCAAGATAGGAGGAGGAGGAATATTTACTTGCCTTATAGTTACTTGTCTACTTCTAATGGAGAATGAAGATGAAGAAGATGAAGAGGTATAAAATGACACTATCGCTGGAAAGAGTGAGCTTAATGGTTTTATAACTAGGGAGGGGTTTCTAAGAAAATTTGAAAAGTTTAAGGTTTGCATGTGAAAATTTTATCAAGCTCATGGGCGTCAAGTGACCCAAGTCGTGCATTGGGCACCTTGATGGTCCAATAAGAGAACGACACGTATCAAGCAAGTTGATGTGACATGTTAAAGTTTTTTGATTTGCATGTATATACGTTAAAACTTAATTTGTTCGCTACGAGTTCGTTTGACGTTCAATTGGAACGTGGTCAGTTGCGTTGGACTGGTAGCATTGCCCTGGTCGATTTGATGTCCATTTTATACTAAAATTCTTAATATTTTAAAATTTGATATTTCAATCCCTTTAAATTGTCTAAGAATTACAGGCACAAAACAACTGACCAAAAATATATGACTGATTATTTTGGGTCGAAAATGAATAATATGTGTCTAATATTTAGTGTGATGTCTTTTCAACTAAAAAGTTTGTGAGGTCTAACTAGTAAATGGCCCCAAAGCAACATAGCAAGGACTTAAACAACGGATAGGATGTCACACAATGGAGTCCAATATTCTAAGTGAAATTAAGTTCCTTCTCAATTCAGGAACCAATCACGCATCTTCTATCAATCTATAAGATCCATCCCACATCTTAAATCTCACTGCACCTATTCCAGTAATGGTGCAAGCTTAATCAGCAAACAATCCCTTCTTGGTGCCATAAGGAATGTACACCCCGAGTCCATGACCCATTCATCAACGTGCTTGAAAAGCATTCAACACCTCAGAACTATCATACCCATCTGAAAGATTTTCCGAATCAGATTTCTCGTTATGATTGTCTTAAGTTTTTTTTTTCATAAAGGACAAAATCTTTTTATGTGGCCTTCTTTATTACAAGCCCAACAAGTTTTCTTGCTTCTAGACTTTAATCTTGACTTTCTTCTGCTTTTAGATTGATCCCTTTTCTTTGATCTACCTTTGGCTTGAAGTCCTTCACCATTTGATCTTTTCTCAGCTCTAATTTCCAATTCTCGATACCTTAATGCCCCAAGAACATAGTCTAATGACAATGACTCGTTTCCATACTTGATTGTAACTTTCAAATCCTTGTAGGAATCTAGTAGTGAGTTAAGAATGATAATGGCCTAAATTTCATCAATAATTTTCTTATCGATGTTAGCCAAACTCACTGTTATTTTCTTGAATTCATCAAGATCTTCCTCCAACGATTTAGCAGAATAAATTTTGAAACCAAAAAGCTACTCCTTAAGGTAGATCTTGTTAGATAATGATTTTGTCATTTAGAGAGTTTCCAATTTCAGCCATATCTTGACTGCTGTATCTTCTTCATCAACTTGTCTCAATACATTATCAGAAAGATTGAGAATTAACAAACTAAAAGCATTTTCATTACCTCTTGCTTTCGGATTCAGACATCGAGCTGGAAAGTTCTTTTTCTCCATTAAAAGCCTTTGAACATTTCTAATGCACAAGAATGGCCCTCATCTTCTTCCTCCACAAATTGAAATTGCCCTTTCCATCGACTGTTTCAATTTTTACCTTTGTTAATCCCATTGCGACAGATTTCTTGGATTCTTGAATGGCGGAATTGACTTGATCCTCAATAGAGAACCTGACTCTGATACCACTTCTTGTTTAGAAGATCAAATAGTAACCAAGAAGATCAAAATGTAGAATCAAAACAACCACAATCAAAGATAGGATTTATTGTTAGCGTGAGCCGTAATTGTAGACAATCACGTTTGAAAATATATTAGCGTTAGTTTAGGAAACGTTTGAAAATAGATTAGCGTTAGTTTAGGAAATGTTTGAAAATAGCAAAGATTTGTTTAGATTTTATTCTTTTAAAATGTATATAACCTATGGAAATACATAGGAAAATATATGAAAAAAAAATGTGTTGACATGGTATTAGAGAAAGGTTACGAGCCATCTGAGTCGATTCTCTCTGCGTGCCGTCTTTCCTCGCCGGCGTTGCTCTGACGTCCGTTTCCAATTTCGTTCCCCGTTGTTTTTGCTGCTGAAGAAGAAGAAGAAGAAGAAGAGCGGAGGAGCAAGCAATAGTAGCCCCACCGTATTCCGGTGACGTCCGTCAGCCAAGACAGATCGTCGATCGCGATCGCAGAACAGATCTGTCTCGCAATCTCACTGAAACCCTCCTTTCTCTCTCTCTCGATCTGTCTCGCGATCTTGAGCGATCGTTGGCCATGAACACCGCACCGAATAAGGTGTGAGAATTGGCGGTGCTGGCGGATGCGACGACCTGAATAGTGGTCGGGTTCTTGCCGCTAACGGTGTCGTGGAAGTAGAAGTGCAGTTGTGTTATCTTCTCCTCCCGAGGTCGTCGAGGATATCAAGGAGGACGCAGCGGATCCAGCTCCGCTTCACGTCGAGGGAGTCGGACTCGCCGCCGTCGATGTCATCTCAACGCCGTTTGTTGGCGCCGGAGGAGGTTGTGGTCACCGTGACTTATTGGTCCATGGAGGATGTATCGAAAAGAGATCTTGAACAACAAGAAGAAGAAAATGAGTTTCAGAGACTCAGAGAGTTAGGGTTTGTGAGTTGTGTTATCTTCTCCTTCCCGAGGTCGTCGAGGTTGATGTGCCAGTGGTTCTGATCTGTTGCTTCATCAATGGATGTTGCTGCACAAAGGAAAAGGAAATTCTG
Source organism: Paratinospora sagittata (assembly GCA_035771175.1). Classification (NCBI taxonomy): domain Eukaryota; kingdom Viridiplantae; phylum Streptophyta; class Magnoliopsida; order Ranunculales; family Menispermaceae; genus Paratinospora; species Paratinospora sagittata. The sequence continues at coordinate 6,262,294 of CM069613.1, forward strand.
TTGAAGGAAACAGAGTTTTCCCTTTTTTCTCTTCTTATTGTTCTTGGAATACTACTGCAAGCCGGATTGTGAGTGATTTGAAAAACATTTCTTTCCTTTTTTTTAGGGCCTTGGGATTTACAGTTTGGTGAAGGTAATACATAGGTAATGACCCGACAAATCTGACCGTACCTGATGACCTGACCCAATCCTTTTCGACTTATAATTATTTTTTTTGTGTTATTTTGGTGAAATTTAAAAAAAAAAGAAAAAGCATCTCCGAAAATCACAGATCCGAGTATTGCACACTACCCTTCCTTCCATGGCAGATTCTGATGACCAGAATACTCCTGGCAACGCGTCCAATCTCTCTGATCCTATCCTTGAATTGACTACAACGATGACTGAAGTTTTGAATAACACTCGGACCCCGACCATCACCACTGAAACATCCGCTGCTCAAATCGACATTAAGTTGGACGGTTCCAACTATGCACTGTGGTCCCAGGTTGTTGAGATGTATATCTCGAGCAAGGACAAACTGGGGTACATTAACGGAGACTTTCCCCTGCCGCCATCAACTGATCCTTCTTTTCGCAAGTGGCGCACTGATAATGCTATTGTTAAAGGTTGGTTAATTACTTCCATGGATCCGTCTTTAATTGGTAATTTTATTCGCTTTCCTACGGCAGAAGCGGTTTGGGATGTTATTGCAACTACCTTCTTCGATGGTAGTGATACATTGCAGGTGTATGATCTTCGACGTTGAGTGAGTAGACTAAAACAAGCTGCGGGCTCGCTAGAAAAATATTACACAGCGTTGCTGGGTCTATGGCGTGAAATTAATTTCCGCCGACCGAATCCTATGGAATTTTCTGTTGATATTCAACACTACAATCGGATCATCCAAGAAGACCGTGCTTATGTTTTCCTGGATGGTCTTGATGATCGGCTAGACAATATTTGTGCTAATGTTTTACAGATAAAACCATTTCCTACGGTTGAACAGGCTTATGCGCATGTTAGGCGGGAGGCTATTCGACAACAAGTGATGACTACCCATGACACCGATGGGCCCCAGGGGGTTGTCTTAGCGTCGAAAGCTCTCTCGTTAAGCACCTCTGGCCATGGTAAATCTGCCAAGCACCGGCATTCTACTGAGGGAAAAAAAATTTCTCATTGTGGCAACCAGAAACACACATGTGAAAACTGCTTTAAGTTGCATGGGTACCCTGATTGGTGGCATGATCTTCAAGCCTGAAAGCGTCCTGATGACACCGGCACTAGTTGACGTTCAGGCACAGCTGTTGTTGCTAGTGCAGAACCTCATCTCCCTCTTATACAATCGGCTGCAATGTCCACGGATGCTCCTCCCAACTTAAACTCAGGTATCTCTCGTCTTGCTCTTTTTACCTCTCATAAAAATGCGGATTGCGGGGCATGGCTTCTAGACTCGGGGGCCACGGACCATATGACTTTTGCTGCTTCAGACTTCTCTCAAACTTCTCTTCCACACCGCACCCGCATAGCTAATGCCAATGGTGTTATCTCACCAATCACTGGAGCTGGTTCTGTGATTTTATCTTCATCCATCACTTTATCCAATTCTTTACTTGTTCTGTCTTTATCCCATAAACTGTTGTCTATAAGTCAGCTTACTCCAGACCTTGGTTGTGTTGTACTTATTTATCCAAACTTTTGTCTTATCCAAGATATTCTCACCAAGGAGATAATTGGACGTGGTACTAAGAGGGGGGATTATATTATGTGGATGACATCGGCCAGGCCAACAACATGAACAATCTGCATGTCAATAACGAAGCAACATTGTGGTTATGACATCGACGCTTGGGACACCCATCTTTTCCGTATTTGAAGCATGTTTTACCTTATTTGTTTAAGCATTTGCAGACTTCTGACTTGAAGTGTGATACTTGTGTTTTGGCTAAGAGCCATCGCGCTACTTACCCATTGAGCATGAATAAAAGTGACAGTCCATTTGCATTAATTCACTCTGATGTCTGGGGGCCCTCACCCATTGTTAATATGTCTGGCTTTCGTTGGTTTGTTATTTTTGTGGATGATTGTACCCGTATGACATGACTCTACTTGCTAAAACACAAAGATAAAGTTCTCGGTGTTTTTAAAACATTTCATGCTATGGTTGGTACTCAGTACGGTGCCACCATGAAGGTTCTCCGCTTTGATAATGGTGGTGAATATGTTAATAAGGATCTTCAATCTTATTTTTCCCACCATGGTTTAATTCATGAAACTTCATGCTCACAAACACCCCAACAGAACGGTGTCGCAGAGAGGAAGAATAGACATATTCTGTAGACTGCCCGTGCTCTGCTTTTTGGTGCCAATATGCCCAAACGTTTCTGGACCGATGCCGTCCCAACTGCCGTCCATCTTCTCAACCGAATGCCATCCAAGGTTTTATCATTTAAAACACCCCTTCAATCTCTTTCCGATCATGTGTCCATACCTACGATGCTGATGCTTCCTCCTCGTATCTTTGGGTGTGTCGCCTACGTGTATCTCCACAAAAACCAACGCAGTAAGCTTGATCCATGTGCACGTCAGTGTGTGTTTTGGGTTATGGTATCCATCAAAAAGGGTATCGTTGCTACGATCTTACTACCCGAAAACTCTATGTGACTATGGATGTTCAATTTTTGGAAACTGACACGTTTTTTCCATCTACGGCACCTCCTTCTCCTTTTCAGCGGGATACATAATGAAGAGTTGAATTGATCCCAGCATGAGACACCAAATGATTTTGATTGGTTCAGACTTGAGGGGTCGTATGAGCATGAGGAACAGAATCGGAATGAGAAGCCGTATGAGCATGATGGGCCGAATGATAACTCAGGCGATGTGAACTGTGAAATTGAGGTATTTTTGAATGCAGAGCATGCAACATCTGAAACCGAGCCTATATCCCCTTCCTCTGAAGTGCCAGCCGAATCCTGTCCTGAGAATAATCCTGAGGTAAGTACCACTATTACACCCTTACATATCAATGACATAGATGATTCTGTGGGATATGTTTTACCTCTTAGGTATAATCGCGGCAAGCCACCTAATAGATATTCTCCAGATATTGAAGAAAGAAGGTCAAGCTATCCGGTTGCTAACTATGTATCCACCGAGAAACTATCTGAACCTCTTAAGAATTTTGCACAGGAACTCTCCACATGTTAGATTCCTACTAATGTTCATGAGGCATTGGCAAATCCAAGATGGACCCGAGCTATAGAGGAAGAAATGAAGGCACTACTAAAAAATGATACATGGACTCTTGTTCCATTACCTGAAGGAAAACATACAGTAGGATGCAAATGGGTGTTCTCCATTAAACACAAAACAGATGGATCTATTGAGCGGTACAAAGCGAGACTAGTAGCAAAGGGATATACGCAGACATATGGGGTTGATTACCAGGAGACTTTCTCACCTGTAGCCAAGTTGAATACCGTTAGAGTGTTATTGTCCCTTTCAGCAAATCTTGATTGGCCTTTGCATCAATTTGATGTGAAAAATGTTTTTCTCAACGGTGACCTCCAAGAAGAGGTGTATATGGATATTCCTCCAGGTTATATAGCTTCTTCAGATAATGGAGTGGTGTGTAAATTGCAGCGAGCATTGTACGGACTGAAGCAATCACTGCGAGCGTGGTTTGGAAGGCTTAGCTTGGCAATGAAGAAATATGGCTTCCTACAAAGTAACTCTGATCACACTTTGTTCTTGAAACATCAGTTGGGTAAGGTAACGACTCTGATAGTCTATGTAGATGACATGATTATTACAGGAGATGATGAAGAAGAAATCTCTCTACTTCAAAAGCAATTAGCAACTGAATTTGAGATGAAGAATCTGGGAGGACTCAAGTATTTCTGGGGAATTGAAGTTGCTAGGTCTAAGCAAGGTATATTTCTTTCTCAACGAAAATACATATTAGACTTGCTAACGGAAGTAGGGATGTTGGAGTGTAGACCTGCAGACACCCCCATTGTTCAGAATCACAAACTTAGAGAATATCCAGACCAAATATTAATAGATAAAGGTAGATACCAAAGATTAGTTGGTAAACTCATTTATCTCTCTCATACTAGTCCAGATATTGCATACGCTGTGAGTGTTGTAAGTCAGTGTATGCATAATCCAAGTAAAAGCCACATGGAAGCAGTGATTCGAATACTTCGATACTTGAAGTCATCTTCAGGCAAGGGGCTTATGTTCTCAAAACATAACAGTCAGTTGATGGTTTATGGATATACAGATGCAGATTGGGCAGGTAATATCACCGATAGAAAGTCCACCTCGAGATATTTTAAATTTGTTGGAGGAAATCTTGTAACCTGGAGAAGCAAGAAGCAAAAAGTGGTAGCTTTGTCAAGTGCTGAAGCTGAGTTTAGGGGAATGGCTAAAGGTCTTTGTGAACTCCTCTGGCTAAGAAAGCTACTTACTGAAATTAGGTTTTGTGGCGACCCCGCACCCCAGACCACCAACCTCGCAGGGAATGGCGTGCGGAATGCCGGGGCAGGACGCCCGACATAGGCATCTCCGACCACTCCTCAACTCCCGTGAGGTGGTTGAGACCCTACGAGCCTTATCTCAAACTACGACATAATATCAAAAGGTACTAAACAAAACTACGAACCGTATTAATCATCCAAGACAAGAGATAATCCATAAAAATGAACCATAAATAAAATCATAATCCCTACAGTCCATTAAAATTGACATATACATAAAGTCCAAAATTGTGGGTACAAATAAAAACCGTCATATGCCCACATGGTCTATCTAACAAGTCTCAACTCACCCATACTACAATGTGGTAAGTGTTATAATTATATAATCCAAAATATAATACTTCATAATTTAAAACACAGTTCAATCAAAATGCCTCTCAACTCACATCGAGGCCTTCGATTCTCTCGCAGGCAAGGCCCTCAAGATATGACTATTCATTTGCCCTTATTCGGGACAGAAGGACCTGAAAGAGGAAAGTGAGGGTGAGCCAACGAAGCCCAGTGAATAGAATTCAAATATGCTATCAATACTCATCAATAAATATCATGTATTCATGTCAATGTGTAGCATGATTAAAAGCTCATAACATATAAATATCAAGCATTTATAATAAGATTGATGCAAGTAAAAGCTTATCAATTTAGATCCACATTCCATATGCATTGGGTTACTAGTGCACGTCTATTTCACCGTACCGTTGACCCCAATCATGTTTATTTGGGGTTACTAGTGCACGTCTATTTCACCGCACCGTTGACCCCAATCATTTCCTTTTTAAAACCCTCCTATGACAAGGTTAAGTCCCCCTATTAGCTAGATAGATGGGCCCAACCAAAGTCGTAAGGTTTTCTCAAATCAATGCATCATTTAAAACATTATAACACATTCATGCTTTCAACATACAATATATATAAGTGATATGATGACATAAAAGATATAACCATAAATGAAGTCTACTCACAACCAAGCCTCGCGAGAGTATTTAACCACACACGACCACCAAACCGAATCATCCCAATCAAGATCCTGAAACATACATCAATATCCTACCATACATCAATTTTTATGCTCAATCACATAGACATTACACATCAACCCTAAATCAACCCACAACAGGCCTAAATCCCATCTAATCCCATCATTCAACTCAAATCACATGACTTAGGCCTCTAATGCATAGTTCTCATTCATAAACCATTCTATTAATCAAAAATACTGATTTTTAATTCCTTAGGCATAAACATGCCCAAATTGGGTCACTTGATCACAAGTAAGCCTAACCCATGATATGGTCACAACCACCAAATCAGTAGCATAATCAACCCTAATCATGCTTAATTAAACATAAGTTGCATCAATTCAATGATTCTAGGCCAAAAGCATCAAAAGCCCTTAAATATGAAATTTTTCATACTTAGGCCATATTGCCGATTTACACTAGGTCACCATGTTCAGCCATGTATATCACTGATTTTTCATCATGGGTTCATCAACAATGACAACTAGGTCAACATAGTTGACATGCAAGCTATTTGGAAAGGTCTAAGTTCAAATTCTAAATTTAGGTCTAATACAAGCAACCCTACCAATTCTTCATTTAATATTCTGTTCAGATGTATCAATCTACCAACAGAAATATGTAATCACAAATCAACCGTACAGATTGAATTATGTGAAGAAACAAACCTTCTGTCCAAATATCAGCCCAATCCCACGGTGGACCGAAAAGATAAGTATCTTTGATGAACATGTCTCTAATCAGACAATTTCTCCTTTCCCTCTGCAAATACTCAAACGCAGATGACTATATCACACACAATACTTAATGCATAAACATCTTCACCGTTCAGAATACAGAAATATCCGTTTTAAAGTACATACCCAAATTTTATATCCATCCCACGATATATTGAGGAGATCTATAAGTTTGAGCGAAACAGTACGAGAAATCCAGACTTTCCGACCAGATTTGTCTGAGAGGTTAGATCTCTCAGAAGAAACCTCTAATCAAGATCTCCACCGTTAGGAATGTAGAAATATCCGTTTTAAACTACATACCCAAATTTGATATCCATCCAACAGTAGATTGAGGCGATCTATAAGTTTGAGCAAAACGGCGCGAGAAATCCAGACTTTCCGACCAGCTTTGTTTGAGAGGTTAGATCTCTTAGACGAAACCTCTGATCAAGATCTCCACCGACCAGAATGAATAACCATAAGCTAAGAACTTGTTGACAACGTTTGAGCTCAATCTGATCATATATCCCAAAGATCCAGCTCTTTGATGAAAATGTCGCAGAGATCTTCCTTCTGCAACTCCTTCTTTCTTTATCTTCTTCTTTCCTTTCTCTTCTTTTCTTTTATTTTTTTCCTTTCTCACCACTCACCTCTCTTTCTAGCACTTCCTTGATTCCCTCCACTCACCTCACTTTCTAGCACATTCTTGGAGAAGAGAAGTGGGCATGGGACACTTGTCCACTTTCATGCACCAACCTTCACATGTGTTGGTCTCATGCTACCCATATCAATCACATGTACTTTAACCAATCTCATGCTTCCATGTATTTTAAATGTCCAATCCATTCAATAGACCAAATTTTCATTCTCATTTATCCTTTTATTCAATCAATCTTAACTCATATCAATTTATGGAATAATGGGCCCATGCATAAATAATAACATATGCATTATACTTTAATTTAACATGACTCATATACAATTTATAATACACATATTTATATACATTATCAAGCATCAATTATACAAACATTAAACAACCATCAAAAAAACACCAAACATATCAAGGCAACACATAGAGTTTGGGCAAAATACAATTGGGTTATGGGCTAGATGAAATAATTTTTAGGGCGTCACAGGTTTGCTCCTAACTCTGAGATGGATGTTTTGTGTGACAATAAAGTTGTAATTACAATTTCCTATAATCCCATTCAACATGATCGTACTAAACATGTGGAGGTAGATCGACACTTCATCAAGGAAAATCTTGAAGCAAAAACAATTAGGTTTTCATTTGTGAAATCTGAAGATCAATTGGCGAATGTCCTTTACAAAAGCTGTATCGAGCAAGGACCTCTACAACTCACTTGACAAGTTGGGCATGCGAGACCTCTATGCATCAACTTGAGGGGAAGTGTTGGCGTGAGCCGTAATTGTAGACAATCACGTTTGAAAATAGATTAGCGTTAGTTTAGGAAACGTTTGAAAATAGATTAGCATTAGTTTAGGAAATGTTTGAAAATAACAAAGATTTGTTTAGATTTTATACTTTTAAAATGTATAGAACCTATGAAAATACATAGGAAAATATATGGAAAAAAAATGTGTTGACATTTACTTGGTTCACTTTTCCAATTTGAGAAACCTACATCCAAGGCAGGGGTTCTCCCCTTAATCTAATCCACTAATCTTGAAAAACAGATTACAGACACAATTCAAATCCTCACACGTACACTTCGACAATTTAGTTTCTATTACAAGCACAAACACCCTGTGCAAACCCAGAAAACAACCTCTCTCACCAACCCAAAAAGACTCAATTACAAGTGTATTAGAACACAGAATTTTCAGAATAGAGAAACAGTTTGTAGCCTTATTTTATATCCATAAAGTCTTTAACTAACTCTGTCTAAGTTTAAGGTGAAGATACTGTTAATATGACAAGAAGTTAGTTGTTTCATAACATGCAAGCTGCAGTCTTGACAGTTATAACCAACTAACTACTAATTATCACACATAACTCTCACAATTAAGAGTCACACACCTAACAGATCAAAAGTCGTGATCCTCATGGTAAAATCTATCTTCGATGAACTATCATAAAAGAAAGTATAATTCAAGAGTACGATCTTGTAAGAGAAAAGTCAAATAGATCCAATGGATCAAGAGCTATATTGGAAGGGGACTAAAGATCAACTATCTTTTGAGTTTTTGGATGTGTTACCGAGCTTTACAGAGAATTAGAAAGGAAAAGAACTGGATAAACAAAAAAAAAAAAAAAAAAACTAAGTTTTTTTTAACATTGAACAAATAACAAGTGCTTTATCTTTACATGTTTGCAGTGTAAAAATAACATTCCTTTTCAGTATTGTTCGCTTTAAAATATTTTGAGTGAAGAAAGGTTTATTCAAACAAAGGGTACCCCTTAGAGCAGTGTGGTAAAAGTTGCTCCATTTGACCTAGAGAGTTAGCAGTTTAGAATTTGTGAAATAATTGCAATGATAGTTGCGTCCTTCGACCCTTTTCCAAACTCTACAGTCATGAAAGCTTTGTGCATTATACATCTTTTTTTTTGTTTTTTTTCTCAAAAAAACATTAGAAGGAAATGACAAAGCTGACGGAGATGGATTAGGAACCTAGATTTTCAGGTTACATTCACTATGTCTGCAATTTGGCAACTTTAAATCTATGGGTCTGAATGTCTTCATGATTTTGTCCCACCTTTGTGACAATTTCTTTCGTGAGTTTGGTTGCCACCCATGACAATAATTTTGGAAACTTTCATGGAATCATGGAGTGTTTATAGTATTTGTATCATACTCGCCTTCTTGTGGCATCTTAATACAAGCAAATGAAATTATCTGTGAAGAGATTAACTTCAAAATCTAATTTATCAATATCAAAGATCTTTTTAGTTGAGAGCCAATGGATTTGAAAATATAAGAGATTAAATAGGGCCAGTGGGACGCACAAGCATGTAGGTACTCGTTGAATTTATGGTATGAGGCAATGCAATGGGTTGAGGATTACGTATCAAAATTTATAAAATAAATAAATATGCAAATTTGGGTGATTAACAAAACTTGTTATTGTTGTTGTTGGTTGAGTATCTTTAATTAATACACTATTGGGATTGCTTTAAATCATGTTTTGGTACATGATTTAAAATAATTTAATGGTGTATTTATAAAAAAATATTTCTATTAATAAGCTATAGATATCACTATAGCATTTTTCTTCTCTCCTCTAGAGAGATAATGGGTTTACAAAACCTTTCCAAAGATAATTAGGAAATACAAGTATTTAAGAAAAAAAGAACATCTTTTGAATTTAATTAAATAAATCTTCTTACATGTGAAAAACATATTTGCTTCCACTAACTTGTGACTAAGTTGCATAAGTTTTACCAGAGGTGTTCATTCTTTAGACTAACCTAATTAACTTGAGCAACTCAACCAAAATTATATGAATTGAGTTAGGTTTGTAAATCAAATTGGGTTTGGATGGATTAAGAATTAGCAATTCCATTAAATTTAAGTCGGGTCAAGATTTTACAAAAGAAAATCAATCCAAACCAACCTGAATGACCATTAAAAATACTAATTGTTGCTTTAGTTATTATTTTTCTTAGAATCACTTTCCATAATATAATCACATAAATTTCGTAATAAAAAACTTAAAGAAAAACATTATATAAATTTATAACTATATTCCTATTTAATTAAAAAATAGCTTAAAAGATGAGAATTTAAAAATTATGCAACAAAGTGGACCAAACTAATCAATATAACCCAAATCAATCCCAAGTTTATTGGGTCGAGGTGGATTGGTATTTTACCCCAACCCGAACTGTTGTGCGGAATCGTGGTAAAGTATTAAAGAAAAAATAAGACAACAAATTTAACGTGGTTCGGCAAATTGCCTACGTCCACGGGAGACAGCAAACTTGTATTATCAGAGAATATAAAGTACACCCTTAGGTGAAACTTACAGATTAGATCTCTTAAGTAGATCTCACAGAATAGAATTCTCTAACTCTCAGGAATTAATTTTGAATACTGGAGTTGAGCTCTATTTATAGGTGTAATCAGGGGTAATTTCGTAAATACAAATATATAATTTAATATATTTATAATATTAATTAAAACTAACTTTCGGCCAGACAACCACGCGGGTGGTCCCCACACGCATGTGCCACTTTCGACGGGTGGTCCCCACGCGCATGCGCCACTTTCGGCTGGTGGTCCCCACGCGCATGCTCTACTTTCGGTAGGTGATCCCCACGCGCATGTTCCACTTTTGGTTTGTCTGCCATTCTTGTCTGCCACATGTGAGTGGTCCCTACACGAACTAGTCCAAAGGTGTGAACACCTTTAAGTTTTACACATGTTTCTAAATATAATCATACATCGGGGTTGATTATAAGATTTTGGAAGGCACTGCTGCTACTCTTCGAAGGTATTCTCAGAGTGCCCATATCGGGAAGATGTTTCTATGTACTGCATAATGCAACATACAGTTCTTCAAGAAGACTCCTGTTACTTCCTGCAGGCCATATATAAATCATAATAATAACAATTACTTAAGATAGAGATAATAATCCGTATAACATTGTAATTAAAATCAAATATTAATGTGCTTGTAATTGTTACTTCCAAATTAACGTTGGTGATCCAGTTGAATTATTTATAATATATATACCTGTTGAGGAAAGTCTCCATTTTCCATTTGATTATTGATCAACACCTTCACAGCTCGGTGCAGAGGTTGTGGATCTCTCTCAGCCTTGTACCCATCATAAATCAATAAATTAATAATTAAGAGCCAAAAAAATCAAGAAATTAAAAATAAGTACAGATAATCCCCTTTTAGTTATATATTTATTTATTTTTACCCAAGTTTTTTTATTCAATAAAATTAATTCCTGGATCACATTCTTTAACTTAATAAATATATGCAATATAATACCAACCTGCCCTGCATTAATTAGACCCAAAAGAGCCCATGCAGTTTGTACCAAATGGGTTTTGTTGTCCTCAAGAGGAATGAATTTCTGTTTATCAAACAAAAAGAGGATTAAAATAAAAAAGACCAAGGGATGATGTAGGTAAGGAAAATGCTATTCTAATTATATATTAAAAAAATCATTAGACATGCATGTTAAACAACTGGCGCCAACATATATAAGTGTATGTGTATGTAAGTATGCATGTATGTGTTGGAAAATTTATGTTTTTTTTATGTGTGGACAACATATTTAATACAATTATGTTATTAGAGTTATTTAATTATAATGAGTTTTTGTTAAATGATCTATTTAAGAAAGCCCATAAACTTTTATCAGGTATAGGCTTAATGAGTAGATACACAGTATTGTTTCGTCTAGAGTTTAATGAAACTCTAGTGGAGTAATATATAAAGATATTAGAGGTTCTGGTTTCTAATACGTTAAATTATTCTACCGCTTTTTTATTTACCCATCTAGAGAGAGAACCCATTAAGGATTAAGTAGATTTGACTGAGGAAGACAATAATCCATTCATTAATAATCGTTGTTATTTTGCTAAGGTGTTGATTGTTGATGCCATGAATATAGGTAATTATTTCTCAATATTAAACCTTGATAATTTAACATAATTTGATCGTAAGACTATGTTACTGCTATTCTAGGGTTCTACAACATTAAGGATGTCTAGATTACAAATTTTCTAACATATATATATAATACATGATCCAATGACCAATTTTTGGTAGTTAAAATAGCATTTATCAAGAGCCAATGACGAAATAAATACTACAAAAAAGCATTTACCAAGTAAGAATCGCAACTTTGACTTAAAAATCATTCATTTTTTTGCACTACCTTTTCAGGGCATGAACGGTAGCTCTCTCCCCAACCCCCAGAAGGCAATTGTGTATTAGGCAAAAGTTCACAAGCTTTGCGAACGATTGGGCTATTGCTATAGTTCTTTCCGGCTGCTGATAATCCTCTTAGTGCAAGCCATATCCCATAGATGAAGCAAATTCCCCAACAACCATACCTGTGGAAAATGTCACTACTTGTATCCTTCATCTCAATGTTAATGAGCAGAGGAAAAAGGAAAAAAAATGGGGAGAAGAAGTGGGAGCTATGTACGAATTCAAAGTGTTTTAATTTGGAAACCTTTGACATTTGTTGGAGGGAGCAAAGATATCAAAAAAGTGAGCACTACGACAAGAGGGATATGAGAGCCATAAAACCTAGAGAGTGCTCGAAACAGAGTTCAAAGAACCATAAAAAGGCATCATATGGTCCATCCAATGCTTTGAAGGAAACTTGACTCCAAGACCACCTCAAAGACATGCATGGGTGTTTCGTAACCAGTTGAGCTACCACTTGTTTGCCTAGTTTGTTAATTTGTTTATTTTTATTTTATTTTATTTTTTCGGGTAATCCATCCATATTTAGCTATTAATTTGCAATAAAGGATAAAAATCCATACCATGAACCATCAGACATTTGACTATCTTCGAGAAAACGTGTTGCTTTCTCAATGAAAGTCTCAATTTCTCTTGTTCGATGTTCAGGATATAACTTTTTAAACAAGACTAAAGCTGGAATTGTTGATCCAGTGCAATCAACATACCTAGAGAACCATAATAATACACCAATTAGCATTTAATTATAAATATTATATAGTACTAATTAATTGCTGCATATATAATTAACAATAATGGTACAAGTAGAGGAATAATAAGAAGAATAAATAAGGATACTACTCATGCTCAATGATAATGTCTTGCAAAAACTCTGTAGGATTTAGCACCTGAAAACATAGTTGAAATTTCCATTAATATACTTTCACATGCTTAAAGGGCCTACAATCCAAGACCCTTAATAAAAGGTTTCAAATATAAATGATTTTTGAGAAATATTAATTTATAACTTTCAAATTAAAAAAAAAAATAGAAAATTTCTAAATAATTATCATAGAAGTCACCTCCAACCAGTCATGTCCTGTTGCTGGTTCCCATGCAGTCAAACCGCCATTTTTACTCTGCATCCACAGACACACATACACAAAACACACTAGATTAAAGACAATAAAAGTCCCAAATATTAATACAAAAAAAATGATTAGTTGACTTACTCTTTTGAGATACATTTTTTACATTATAAATAAAAATAATTTAAATTATCTTGAGTTATGTAATAATATATCATATCACGCGTTAACAAATGCATATGTCAAAGGTCCAATAAGATAAGGACACAACTCCTCACAATTAGGTTAAGTAGGGACACAAAACTTTCTCACCTTATTCAGGCTAAAAGGATTTGAACCCTAGCCCCACCTCACGTGAGGAGGAGCAGACACCTGACTCGGTAAGCATCCTATTATTGGCAGTCTAATAATTAACTAGTTGATTATCATGTGCACGTGAAATAATATTTATTATCAAATTTTAAAATTTTATATTTTTTTTCGTTTTCTGAAAGACTTTTTAACAATGTTTTAATTCAAACTAATATATGTCCATATGAAATTGAACTAACTGAAGCTCTTCCAACTTTTTGTATTATAAATGGTACAAAATTAATTACCTGTAGAGATAAAATAACATTAACTGAATCGTAGAACCGTTGTGGCTCCATCTTCTCCCCAACGAGTTCAGGTGGCAATAGTGAGAATGAGAGGCAACCTTGTAAAAAAGAGAATGTCATGTATATATTAAGGGTGTAATGGGTTAAAAAAATTGAAACTCAATCTAAATCAAACTGTCGTTCAACCAAATTTAGCTCAACTTAAACTAGTTCGGGTTGGTCGTTTGAATTGAGAATCTTGAAATGAGTTAAATTATATCTGTAAATTATATATATAAATTTTACGCGAATAGACATCAATTATGTAATGTTTCAATTTTAAATACAATTATATCAACATATAAATTCGACAACTATTTTAAATTAACCATAAATATCAAAATGTTTTAAATAAATCACATTCATCCACCACCATATAATAATAAGACAAATATAAATTGAGAAGAGTTTCATAAAAAAAAAAAATTAAGAGTTTCATTACAACCACAAATACAAATTTAAGACAGTTTAAACTAGCATCAAGTTGTTAATAACGCGAAAGATTGATGAGTTTGAGTCACTTCTAAGCTTCAATCTCCATATAAAACTAGAGGAAAAAGATATTTTTAGAGTTAGGGTTATTAATTGGTTGTCAGGTTTGGTTGGTTCGGGTTGAGTTGAGTCAATTTTTTAGGCTTCTAACCTGTGACCTAATCCCAATTAGTTAAAATTGAGATTTTTCAACCCAACTCAACCTAACCTAGACACCTAGCCAACCCAACCCAACCCAACCCTTCAGGTTTGGTTAGGTTGGCTTACACCCCTAGTATATATCATAATTATGTTTTGTTGTAGTTGGATCAAATGCAAAATGTTTAATTAAAATATGATTAAAACACTATTAATATTTTAATGATGGGATATGTACAATTAGTGCTTCCGCGGTGCTATCCGAGACTTGCCACCCATTATCTTGATCTGAGAAAGTCCATGATCCTTTAGAAATGTGACGGAACATTCTCCAAAAATTACCTGATGGATTGTCTTTAACCTTCAAAATAAGTTTTAAGCCAATATATATTAGTTAATTAAATTAATTGTAAAAAGAAATTAGCTTCAAGTTCAAGATGGAACCTTGCGACTGTTTGATAAAAATGTGTGCTTTCTTAAGAGTATCTCCAACTTCTTCCTAAAGATCACTTGCGAGTAGTGCTTGAACAGCAAAACTAGTGTCCCACATTTGACTTCCAAAGCTCTGTCACAAAAATGGTATTAAGAAATTTTACTACGTCCTACAACATTAATCTTAATTATCATGCATGTATAAGAAAGTGAGATGATAAGAAGAGAATTTCTTAGTATATATCAATTAATGTATTAATTATATAAAGCTGCCTTAAATATATATATATATATATATATATATATATATATATATATATATATATATATATATATATATATAAACCTGCATTTTCATTCCATCTTCAGCCACCCACAAATAATCTTGGACCCTAGCAAGATGTTTCTTGAATGCATTCCCATTTAAATCTTCCACCCAGCAAGCAAGCATACACAACGCCTATATATAAATATGTGTACGTGTGAGATAGATACTAAATTAATAGGATAATTGTATCACAACTTACTATATCAAACAATATAATGGTCAATTAAATATATAAGTTAATTTTTTTTCACAAAATAATTCTCTTTTTCAGAGTACATCTTATCGACAACGTTATGATAAATTCTAAAGATCATGCAAACACATAAAACGGGCGGCCTTGTAAGGTGGGTGCATTAAATTCCATATAGAAGCGGGTAGAGGACCAGGGATAAAAAAGCAAAATCCTCACAACTATTGGCTCATCATATATAGAACCCGACAACAAAGGTCATAGGCTTATAACAATAACATAGAACTCAACCATGGTTGCCTGATTTAATTTTTCTTGGTAAGGAAACTTTATTCTCAGCAATTTTGAAAAGAAAAGGGTGCAAGTTGGATACTTAATACCTTTTCAACACATCCAATTGTAACGTAGCGGCTAGCTTCATCTTCATAGTGAATGTACTTCATTGTGACTTGTAACGCCTTCTTTCTACACTTTGAGACGGGCCAACGGGTTAAGAGAGGCTCGATTAAAATATAAAGAGAGTTCCATATCAAGTTTTGTACTAGGGGGTGGGGATAATATAGATCCTCCTGCAATACCAATTCATCATATACATTATATGAACTCTCAGGTTCATTTTATACCATAGCCAGCATCCATACCTACATATATATATATATATATATATGGAAACAAATATATAATGAACTTACCTTCGCACATATATGGAGTGTTTTATTCCACTTAATTTGATGGTAAGGTTGAACATGAAGTTCCTTCCTTAGAGCTAAAATGAGATCCGTGATGGGACCAACAAACCTCTTCCCATATAAGTATGACATTGGCATATAAACCAAGCGGCAGAAACACCACATTTTTGCTGCACGACATACACAGCCAACAATTAGAAATTAAAGAAGTCCATGCTCAAAGTAACAAAATATAAAGTAATGCTTTATTAATTGATTGCATGAAAACTTCAATATAAACTACATTACTCCAATACTTTTGAATTGTATTGAATCACATGTTAATACTTAATTCAATGCAATCACAATACAACTCAAAAGTCATGGGGTGTTTCAATTTACACTGTAGTAGACCATCACAACTAATTTAGCATGATTTCAAAATATATAGAAGACTAGGTTATGCGTAAATGGTGCAAATTAATTAACTAAATAAATTAACCTGGATGCGTTGGGAGAAAGGAGGGAAGAAGCCAAAACTCGGGTGGCATTAGGTTGCAACCTGACCACTCATACAATCCAAAGATCTGCACCAATTAAAAATGACGGGAAACTTCGTCACAAATATTGCACCAAATTCTTTTTTATTTCATTTTTTTATACAACTATAAGTACATACTCGGAGTAGTGACTTAGGATCGTCTTTTCGTCATTCTTTCACATTTATTATAATCATCTCATAGTTATTTATTATATTTTTTAAGTTCATAGAGTACAATAACTATTGAACTCCTCTCCAATCCTTCACACCTTATTAAGTTTTATATGTGTTGGGTTCCTTACCTTAAATTCATACCTTTATATATGATGGCCGATAGGCATGAATTACCGATATTGTCCCTAAATTAATTATTTCTAGGTTCAGAGTAAAGTTTTACTCTAAAAAGGTCTTATCACTAATAAAGGTAAGATCCTAACTTATATTTTATATGTTGTGCTGAATTATATCTGAGGTGCGATTATTATTCAAGACTATACGTGCCCTATAACATATTACAGGAGCTTACTCTAATCATCCCCTTCCTTTATCACACTTAAATTTTAAAAATAATACCCCATCAAAATACCAAAATCTCTCCTCTCGTTGTACCCACACCCGTATTCTTCTTCCTTGTTCAATTGATCCATCCACCAAACTCTCCTCTAAATTATCCATTCTTCCTTCTTCAAATCATCTCTCTCTCTCTCTCTCTTGTTTTTGAGTCAAATGGGTTTGGAACTAAAAGAAGATCATCATTTTTCCTCCTCATACCCTCCTCATATTGAAGTTAAAATGCGTTGATGAGTGTGGTTTTTAGAAACCTCGCTTTCCACCACTTTAACAAGGGTTTGTGGATTCTTTAAACTCCTCCCACAATGTTCTTTTAAGTCTTTACTAGAAAAGAAACTAAAGAAGAAACAGAGGAAAGTGTTATAGGAAAGAAAGAAACTATTGTATTAAACTCACTGATCTACAACTACATGCTATTTATACAGGAGCGTGTAACTAACTCCTTGACATACTTAACACAGTAGTAAGAAGCTAACTATGGTACTAACTAACTAACCATAACAGTGTTAACTAATTAACTTACAATACCAAAGAACTAACGACATTACTTGTTTCCTCATTAGCCCCCCTCAAACTCAGTGTGGAGAGGGAATGAACACTGAGTTTGGAATAAAAATCTAAGAACCGAGAGCTCGATATAGCTTTAGTTAAATCATCTGCAAGTTGCAGATGCAATGGAACATGCTGAATAACAATCTCCTTCTACATCACTTTTTCACGCACAAAATATAAGTCCAGTTCTATGTGTTTCGACCTAGCATGTTGTACAGGATTTGCAGCTAATAAAACTGCACTCAAATTATCACACCACACCACAGTTGATTGAGCTAGAGAGATATGCAACTCACTCAAAACAAGTCAATTATGTTGTCACACTTGCAAGGCTGCGATACTCAGCCTCAGTTGAAGACTTGGAAATCGTAGGTTGCTTCTTTGATTGCCAAGTAACAAGGTTTGGCCCAAAGAAAACACAACTTCTAGAAGCAGAATGCCGATCATCAGGATCTGATCCCTAGTCCACATCACAATATGCAGTGAGAAGAAAAGAATCAACACGCCTAAGTTGCAAACCATGGTCTAAAGTACCATTCAAATAACGAAGAATACGTTTTACATCATTCCAGTGAACCTAGAGAGGGTTTTGCATAAATTGGCAAACTTATTGACAAAGAATGCGATCTCAGGTCGAGTGATAGTAACATATTGAAGAGTTCCCATTGTTGAGCGACACAATTGCACATCAGAAACTAGGTCACTACCATATTTAGATAGCCGAAGTTTACTTGTCATTGGAGTTGAGTTTGGCTTAGCAAATTGCATTTTAGTTTTGCAAAGTAAATCCTTGATGTACTTTTTTTAAGATAAGTGTAGACTATCTATAGTATGAGATACCCGAACACCCAAGAAATAATTGATCTCTCCAAGATTTTTAAGAGCAAATGTAGCATTCAATTTGCAGATAAGATCATGAGTAACATTGTTGTCGACGCCCCGAAAATCATTTTATCTAGCCTATAACCCAATTGCACGTGCCCAAACTCTACCTGTTTGCCTTGTATGTGGTTGATGTTTGTTTTGTGTGTTTTTGCGTTGATTTTATGATAACTTTATGTTGAGTGCTTCAAATGGACTCGGGGATGTTAGAATCGAGTCCGACACGCATTTTTACATAGAAAACGTCTATGTAAACACAAAAATCGATGTGTATCGAGCGCTCCACGGCCAAATTGCCCAGAAAACTTTTTTTTTTTTGACATGTGGGCCCAAAATTGCCTATTTAAGCCAATGAAACCTATTTTTAGCTCATTTGCACGAATTTGAGATTGGAAAGAAGAGAAAGAGGAGGAGAGGAAAAGAAAAAGGGGAAAAGCTAGGTGTTCTTGGGGATCTTGCTCAAATTCCACCCAAAGTAAGTGTATTTCTCCATTTTCTTCCTAGTTTCTCTTTGTATATGGGTTTTTGTGCTTGATTTTGACCTAAGGAAGGGTGTTGACCACGGTTTTAAGTGATCCTAACCTAGGGTTCGCTGATTTTTGGTCATTAATGATTGTTTATAGTTGATCCTACCCTTTAATACCTAGATCTACACTTGGCATGCATTTTGCATGATCTTCACCTCTTGTTTGATGGTGTAAAAGGTTAGGGTTTCGTGTGAAACTCTTAAGGACGAGGTGTGTTGCATGGATTTGGATTCCTTGGTGAATTTGGAACCCAATGACACCATTTTCCCCAATTTCTAGCAAGAAATGGATAAATCTAGTGTAAAGACCTAAACCCTAGAAATCGAACTTAGGGATTCCGATTGGGCTTGCATGTGAACTATGTTGGATAAGTGGCTGATCCTAGATGATTGATGGTGGTGTTCAGTATTTTTATCCATCGAAAACCCTAGTTGTAATGTAAAATTGGCCTAACGCTTGACTTTAGGGATTTTGCCCAAATTGGGGCTTTTGACCTAAACCAAGTCAATTGATCAAATTGACTTGGGGATTTTCTAATTGAACCTAAATTGAATGGAATCATGAGTTTAAAATGTGTGAACCTATGTCAATTTGGTATAACTTAGTGCAATTTGGCTTTATGCCTATTGTAGAGATTTTCCCAAATTGGGTCATATGTCATGTTTTGATTTGATTTGAGGAATTGACTTGTTTATAATCAATCTTGCATGGTTTTAAATGGTTTGATCTTATGTTAGGATTGATTGACCTAGACTAAGTGATTGTCTTAATTTTTGGAAATTAGCCTTATCTGTGGCTTGGCATGAATGTCGAGGTTGATCATGAGATGGGAGACTTAGTGGGAATTAGATGCACATGGACTTGTTGGATTAGGAATTGATAATGATTAGTATGTCTATGAATGGATGGTCATGATAATTGATACATGTGCATGAATCTATGTTTCCAAACCTTGATTTGGTTGTTTTGGTCTTGGATATCGTGAGTGGTTAATTACTCTCGCGAGGCTTGGTTGTGAGTAGACTTCAATTATATTTAAATCTTTTATGTCATCATATTATTTATATCTCGTATGTTTGAATGATGCATGTTTTTGAATAAAACCTTATAACTTTGGTTTGGCTCGTCTATCTGACTAATAGGGAGACTTAACATTGCCATAGGAGGGTTTTAGTATGAAAATATTTGGTGATGAGAACGGTGCGGTGAAATAAACTCACACTAGTAAATTCCAAATGAATATGATTGGGCATGGGAAAGGTACGGTGAAATAGACGTGCACTAGTAACTCCAATGCATATGGAATGAGAATCGAAATGATAGTCTTTTACTTGCATCGAACTATTATAAATGCATGATATTTATATGCTATGAGCTTTTAATCATTCTACACATTGGCATGCATACATGATGTTTATTGATGAATATAGATAACATGTTTTGAATTCTATTCACAAGGCACCGTTGGCTCACACTCTCACCCTCTTTTCAGGTCCTTCAGATAAGGGCAAGGGCGTTGTGATCGCTTGAGAAATAGCCACTGCCAAGCTAGGACTCTTATGTATGGTTTGATGTCTTCAATTACATATGTCTATGGTTTTGATTATTTTGATACATATGTAATTAATATAACCTTGTTAAACCTAGATGGTGAGAGGGATTGTGGTTGTGTGATGTATATTGGCTATATGGCCTTAGATTTGATGTACTTGGTTGTACATTTTGGATTTGATTTTGATGAGGGGTCTAGGCATGTTGCCTTAGACCATTTTGGGTTTATGTTGAGGACTTTATGATTATTGTCTTGATGTTTATGGGAGACTATATCTTTTGATTTATCATGTGTATGTGATGAATTAGAATTGTTAAGTCTATCAGGTTTGATGTGTTTCAAAAAACAATTTTAGGGGACTCTGTGTGAGAGTCTGTCTAAGGCTCGTAGGGTCTCAACCGCCTCACGTGAGTTAAGGGTGGTTGGAGATGCCTACGCTGGGAGTCCCACCCCGGCATTCTGCACACCGTCTCGAGGGGATGGTGGTCCGGGGTCTAGGGGTCATCACAAGTAAGCAGAATATTGTCAACATACACCAATAGAAGTATAGTATGTTGAGGAGTGATTTGAACAAATAATGAATGATCAGATTTAGCTGATGAGAACCCAAAAGACACCAACACAGCATGTAACCTGTCAAACCAAGCTTGAGGAGCTTGTTTTAAACCATACAGAACCTTGTGTAAGCGACATACACGATGCTTAGATGAGGGAGATACAAAACCAGGTGGTTGTTACATGTAGACTTCCTCTTGCTAGACCCCATTCAAAAGGCTTTGTTGACATCCAACTGTTGTACCCTCCAGCCATGAGTAAGAGCAAGTGTAAAAACAATCCTAATTGTTACTAGTTAGACAACTGGACTAAAGGTTTCGGGGTAATCAAACCTCTCTTGTTGATGGAACCCCTTAGCTACAAGCCTAGCTTTGTACCTGTTAATAGAACTATTAGCATTCTCTTTGATCTTAAAGACCCATTTGCATCCTATAGCCTTTATATTAGAAGGAAGTTCACCTAAACTCCATGTTTGATTTCTTTCCAATACCAATTGTTCATCAGACATAACTGTTTTCCTTTGTTCATGTTGCAGTGCATCATTAACTGTTTCTGGCTCTCGAAAAGCCATGTAGATTTTTGGTTTAAAGATTCCAGATTTTGCTCTAGTTTGCATGGGATGGACATTGATAGGAGAAGAGTGTTCAACCGAAGAAGGTGTGGAGAGATAAGGAACAATGGGCTGAGTAGGGGAAGGCAACTAGTTAGGAGTAGTCCACTGAGCAGAATAACTGAAGGGATAAGAGAAATTTGAACATGATTGAGGCTGAAAAGGGGATGATTGTGACAATGAAGAAGTGGTAATTGGGGAAGGAATCAAGCTGCTGGGATTTGAATCAAGCAAGGGAGGATTGGAGAGAGTATTTGGTTTAATTACTCAAAGGGAAATGTAAGTTCATCAAACTGAACATCTCGAGAGACACATAATCTTCCCTCAAATGACAAGCACTTGTAACCTTTTTCATCGAATCTGGACAATCCTCATCAATGATTTTCCAATCAACCACATATGTCGTATTTGGACATCCTTAACGAACAATCTAGATTCTACCTTTATGGATGCATTTGATTTGTCTGATCTGCCTCGATTTTTGAAAATAAAAAGCTCATCGACTCTTTGTAACAATGCGCATGTGTGAAGTGCAAAATGTTGTGGGTCTGGTGCTCCTTAAGTCGCCTTTTCGCACACGCATGAATATATATGTGAGCGTGGCGGGTTGATGCAAAACATCACCCCTAAGCCTTCTTTGTGTGTTGGTGAGCTAAGGCAAGCGAATGTCACTAGTATAGCTTATAAAGAAACATGTTCTCTTTTAATTTTCCCATGTGAGACTAAACAATGTTCACCAATATTCACCACTTTACACTTATCAAATAGGCTACTTTGGTCTTAATTTCTCATTTATATAAAAATGAGTATTGACAAATAATTATATATTCTTAATCTCTACGTATTAGAGATTAATGTTTAACTTGATCTACTAAAAATCACCTGTGGGTCCCACTTGAGATTTGAGCTCTAAATTGATGAAAATCATATTTAATACTCTCTTTGTTTACAATCTCTATTGTCAAGCTTCTCGCATTTTCTTTTCCACGAGGTATCCTCACACCTTTTGGGTATGAGACTAGTCTTTATTCGAGGCGGGAGCAAAATACTAGATCTTTCCCAACGAGGGTGTCTCTAAGAATCGAACCTTAAAAATTTATACAAGAACGACCTTGGTACTCAACCCGCTTCTGTTGAGCCAACCACTTGTTGGTAGCTTCTAGCAATTTGGTCTAGGTTGGAGTTTTCTGCCAAAACGGATACCCTTCTATTGATGTTCTGGAAGGTGATTGCACCTCCGTCTACGCCGCGTTGAAAAGTCCAAAGTATGACCCCGTTTGGGAGAGCTTTTCTAAAAGCTCTTCTTGAGAAAACACTTTTCTTGAAGAAACGTTTTTTCAAAAAGCTCTCTTCACGCATTTTTTTTCCACGAGGTATCCTCACACCCTTTGGGTATGAGACTAGTCTTTGTTCGAGGCGGGAACAAAATAGTAAACCTTTCTCAACGAGGGTGCCTCTAAGAATCGAACCTTAAAAATTTTATACAAGAACGACCTTGGTACTCAACCCGCTTTCGTTGAGCAAACCACTTGTTGGTAGCTTCTAGCAATTTGGTCTAGGTTGGAGTTTTCTGCAGAAACAGATACCCCCCTATTGACGTTCTGGAAGGTGATTGCACCTCCGTCTACGCCATGTTGAAAGGTCCAAAGTATGACCCCGTTTGGGAGAACTTTTCTAAAAACGTTTCTCGATAAAACACTTTTCTTGAAGAAACGCTTTTTCAAAAAGCTCTACCAAACATATCTAAAGAGTTTTTTTTGTGCATTAAAGTGTTTTTTAAAATTCCTTTTGCTTAATGATGACAATTTTATCCTTTTATAGTTAAAATATATGTATTTACATCAAATTACTTCATATTACTACTACCTTTAACACCAATGATTGATTCAATCATCAAATAATTTAATAATTTATTTGTATACAATATATTATCAAATTTTACACACTATGCCTGCCCACATTCACACATCTATTATGAAATTTTATACCAACAAATATCTTGTCTAAAAAGTAAAAGCAACGTCTAGAAATAATGAAGGACAAAATATAGGAAACCACACTGGTACAGAGCAGAAAATTATAATTTTCTGTTATTTTATTAATAAAAAAATTCTTACCTTGTAAGAGAAGGATGAGGCCTTTATCATAAGCAGAAAAGTAAAATAAGAAAGGGTTAATTTAGTTATTACGGAAAAAAAATATAAGGATTAAAAGTGGTAAATTAATCTGTAAACATTAAAGGTAAGTTTAAAAAACGCCCAAATGACTACTTTTGCAGAACGCGAAATTCTCGCGTTAGAAGTAGAAACGCAACACTTAAAACGACACATCAAATGTGTCATATTAGCGTTTCACTCTATTTCTCACCAAGGCCTTTGTCCATTTTGAGGAGGGCGAAATTGTAGAAGACTTTAAACATCTATTAAATACTTGGCCATATATTATTAAAAAAGGAAAACGCTTGATTACCGAGAGCCACTTCTTTCCCCAAGATGGAATGGAAGTGACGACGCCGTGATCTTGGATCCATTTTCGGCCTCTATCACATGCATTATCTTCACCTTCAACAGGTTCTACTCTTAGTAGCCGCATGCAAATGTAGTTTAGAGCAGTACCGAACATGGTACTATGCCCCTCAACGTGAAATCCCCACCCACCATCTTCATTCTGCGAAAATCTCACAAATATATTTATCATTACTTTACTATTAATTTAATTATAAGATTTTAGGGATTATTTAACTAATTTGCTTAGTTATTATTCCGTTACATACCTGATGATAGTACATATAGCGAAGAATCTCCTTCTTGTGTTATGGTGAAAATATAATATCGAGCATTCCAGTAATATATAATACAAAGACCTGCATTTTTGTCATCAATAATATGTTTTTAATTATATTTTCCATTTTCGAACAAATTTTATGTGGTATAATGTATAAAATGAACTACTATCAGCGGCCCAGTGGCCATCACTTGTTTGGAGGGTGAAAAAGAAATGAACGCCTCTCTTCAAAGTGGTCATGACAGAGTCATACGTTACGTCTTCATTTTCTCTAATAATCTTTACAGGTGGTATGCTTAGATCATATTTACCTTTATTTTCTCTCAACATCTGTAGTAATTAATTGGACAATAAGAAATAAATATATCCTAATAGATAAATTAGTAAGATAATAACATAATTAATTAATATCCATTAGTTTACTATTATTTATTTACAAATTTGTAAATAAATCTCTATCTATATATACAGAGACAAATCAATAAAGTACGTAGTACCTGTAATCGAAGAAGAACATCACCACTAGGCTTGACCTTAAAGCGATTTTTGTAAAATTCCTCACGAGCCTTGTCGACCTCAGCTCGCTCTTTATGGGTTTCTGCTTCTGGGTCAAACTCTCATGTTTGCCTCCCTACGAAGTTATTTGTACTAAAAAGATATGAGCCAAAAGGGCCGCCATACCTCTGTCCAATCTTTAGCTTCCACATACTCACTTGATGATCACTTCAATAACCTTACAAATAAAAGGTCCACTTGCTCGGACCGACCTGATATGAAAAGATCAGTTTAGGCAAAAATTTATACCTAAAATCATACCTATGTATATGTGTTAGGGAATTAACAGTACAATGGTTTAAGCACAATTCAGCTAACAGATGTCCAACTGTGACAGTAAGAGAAGTTACAAGTCAAATCATGTTGTTAGATTAGTTCTGATTATGTTAGAATAGTTAAGAGAAAGTCTCTCTCTCTCACTCTATTCAGATTGTATTATACAACTATAAATAGTTGTGTCCTGTATTCTTTAGATGTTGAATAGAAGAACTCTCACGACTTCGCTATAATGTTTCTCTGTTCTTGGAAGCTTTAACACTATGCAGCCATGCTGCTGAAGTGTATAGTGAGTGATGATTGTTACTTTTTCATTTTCTCTTTCATAATGTAGTGTATATAGTGACCAAGTTCATCAATGACCCTGTCCACACGAAATAAACTCAAAATAACATGAATTTATGAATTTCATTACATATTAAAGGACCTATGTTTTTCTAATCGGGAAGAACTCATGCCTAATTATATAAAGAGGTTTAATAAATTACCAGCTAGCAACTAATAATAATAGGAAAATGATTAATGTATACATTTCAACACTGATAATTAACACATAATTTCATAATGTATTTTGCATGTCTTCAAATCATGTAGGCACGTGTGACTCAAGAATATGTGATTTAAGAATATACAAGCTGCTTGCTAAACATATGTATGAATAGAACCCTTTAAAATAGTAATAATAATAATAACAACCACAACAATTTTCCTAATGATAATAATAGAAGAGGAAGAAGAAGAAAAAGAAGATGATCATATATAGTGAGATAAGGATGAAGGTGAGGGAGGAAGAAGAAGCACATCCTCTTGCCTCTTTTATTTCAGAGTGTGGTCCGAGAACTTCACGAACAATGGAGTTGGAAGTATGAAGAAGAAAGTGAGGTTCCCTTCCCCTAAGGCCTTTGTGCAGTACTTATATTGACAAATGAAGGATGAGCAGTTGGTTAATTGGGATGTGGAAAAAACTGGTGTCTTGCTAACTATTCCATTAATACAGTAATGAGATACTCACTACAGTGACAATTATTGTTGAGGAAATGTTAAGGAATTGCCATAAATCCCACTTGATAAATTCTGACAACTTTTATAACGTAGACAAGGTCATTTAAAAGCAATACGGACTGAAAATAATACAGCTATTGCTATAAATACTCTAACTTTAACTTTTAACATTACTTTATCAAATCAATAATTTTCTCAGTAAAATAATACAAATTTGAAATGGAGACTTTACATGTAATATTTGTAGTAATTGGTATACAGATTTAAATCTCGTTAGCAATTTTCATCATTACAAGCAAAAAAAAAAAAGTAGCTTTGCTAACATTTCCTTCGCAATTACAATAAACTATCAAACACCTCTAAAAGGAGAAAAAAAAAATTCATCCATGGTCCACGCTTGAAGAAAATTAATAATATTATTGTGGCTCTTTTATTTTGGAGGAATAAATTAATCATCCTATCTAAAAATCATTTTCACCATTTACCACTAACTAGGTAAAATACACATTTCACCTTCCTCTCTTCTTTTATGTTTCATTTTCTTTTTGAGAAAGTAAGTATATATAATGAGTCAGCGTGCTAGACAAAAAAATTAATGTTGTCCAACAATGCAGTGTGCGAATACCAAAGACAAAGTTCGGGTGTGAATAGGAAAGACAAAGTTTACCTTGTCTAACTCATTGATTCACAAGAATATAGAGAAAAGAAACAAAAGAATACTAAAATTTTGTCACACCCCGTCCGAACGCACCTAAGCCGGTGGGACACTCACGAACGGGGCGCGAATACATTATAACAATAGCAGAGTACGCGAAAGCACGATTAAGTACAAGTCTGATTTTATTAATTTCAGAATATATTTGTACATAAAATAATTAAGAGAACATTCTCCCAAAATTCCCAATAAATAATACAAAGGGTACAAAATGTGGGCTCAAAAACCTGCACCTAGTCCACCCTAACTTTCTGTGAAAATTTATATAACAACGGGGTGAGTTACACGCTCAGTGGGTAAAATAGTTTGTGAATATAACAATTAATAAAGCAAACTTCATAATCAAATATCTTAAATACACATCAGAGCATCATAGTCAAAACAACATGTATGTATGCATGACACCGTCTCGTATTGGTTTGATGATTGTACATCGCCTGAGTTCACGTACAGATGTCCCTCCACAGGAGTAGCCGGGTTCTCATTGTACGTCCCTCCTTAGGAACGATGCTCTGGATTCACGTACAGATGTCCCTCCCTAGGAGTAGCCAAGTTCTCATTGTACGTCTCTCTCCAGCGAAATATAATGAATAACGAATAACGAATATTGCTTCTAACTATTCTATGAATCATAAACCACATACATCCCTAGGTGGTACTATGTATGATGCCAATGCATGAATTGGTCCGGTTTTTACTTAACATTTAGATAGGGTTGGACAACGTCTGGTGATCCTTATCAGGGTCGGTATCACTACGTGCAAGGTTAGGACATTCAGAATTACTTGTATAAGCTGATCGCTTTGAAATAAGACCAACAAGATCAATCTCCAATTAAGAGGTGAGACACGAGGTCTACTTAAATTCCAATCGTCTAGAGCAGCACGCTGCCTCCCGTTCACTATTTAAAGTTACTGAGGACAAGACTGGGTCTGGTTGAGCCAGATTGACTACTAATCCGGCATAGCAACAGTGTAATACATGAACTCCAAATATACAAGTATAAGTATGACAGTATAAACATTATACGCAATAATGCAGTGTAAATAAATAGTAGACATGATGATAAATGAATGTAAACTTTAATAAAAGTTATAAGACACGCAAACCTATGTTTCGTTTCCCACCTTCAGATTAAAACTCCTTTGAGAACTGGCGTCTTCTCCTGGGCAGAACTGCGTTGCGCCGCACAGAGTCTCAAAAGAAAAGACAAAAACTTAAAATGAGTGAAAAAGATAAGGAAAATCACAAGGAGAAGTGATTTTGGTGTGAGAAATGAGGAGGGGGAGGGGTTCTTTACATAAAAAAATTTGTGCCTAAACGTTTGGGTACGTCCGCCTGAACAAATTTTTTTTTATGCAAACCTAGGGTATTACAATTTTTTTAATTAAATATTATTTTTTTCTTCTTTTTTTTTGGTTACCGATATTTGAGCACCCGAAAGATGTCTTTTTTAAGCGAGACTAATCCTAATGGACTCGGGCATGACAGAAGCGTTTGGGCTAGCCTTCCCAATAGAAACGGATAAATAAGGGCACGCCCAGACTTGAACTCGAGACTTATACCTCAACCATAGTTATACTCAATTTTTTAATCAACAGAATTACCATTTGTTGGTTATTATTGTGCCTTTAATAATTCATACAATGACCTTTAAATAGACAGAACTCATAAACAAACTTCTAAATAGACTCTAATTCTAAAAATAACACCGACCAATCTTCCAAATAGGCTTAAATCCTAGAAGTAGCAAATTTTGCCAAAAATATACAGTATCCTAAAGACTAAAATAGAAAGATCTCGAGTCCTAGATCGTGTAACAACAAACAAACTCATAAATGTGATACTCACCGGCGAAAATTACTCTTGAGGAATCGTTTGGCAATTGTCACATCAAATATCAATTGTCATAAATCCCCATGGCTAAGTAAGTTTGACAACTGTTATGAATAAAGACTGGATGGACGTGAACAAGTTATTAAAAGCATTCTTTAACACGACCTAACGTAGACAAGGTCATTTAAAAGCATAAGGGATTGAAAATAATAGAGCAATTGCAAATAAGGTATTAGTTTGATAGTTTGAGGGACGAAATTCTCTTTGAGGTAGGATTTTAAAGGGGTGAATATTAAATTTTTAAAATTTTTTTATTAATATAAAAGGACTGTGTAGACTGATTATGAGCCAGTTTTAAATGGGTATCAGGTTAAAAAAATAAAAATAACAGAACAATTGCTATAAATCACTCTAACTTTAACTTTTAACTTTAATTAATCAAAGTAACATTTTTTTCAATAAATTTAATCAAATTTTGATATGGAGACTTGACAAGTAAAATTTGCAGTAATTGGTACGAAGATTTAAATTTTCTTAGCATTTTTTTTCATTAGGAGCAAAAAGAAAAAAAAAACGAAAAAGTAGCTTTGCTCACATTTCCTTCACAATTATGACAAACCATCAAATACCATAAAAAGAAAAAAAAAATCATTCATGCACCCCGCATGAAGAAAATTAATAATATTCTTATGGAAGCATTCATCTTCTTTCTTTCTTCTCTTTTATTTTGGGGAAATAAACTAAAGGAGCTTCTATTTGTACCCCGCCAAAGCACTATCATTACCCATAAAATTAATTCCGACAATTCCCTTGAAGATTTGTCCAAAATTCCCTTATATTATTTTTTATTTGCATTTAACTCCAAATCATTTACTAGCCTTGTCCATCACTATTTTTATGTTCATTTTCTTTCATAAACCCTAAACACTTTTTCTGTTTTCATCTTTTCTTTTTTCCTCACATTTTTGTCATTTCAAATAGTCAATGAAACCTTTTAAGAGTCATTTTAAAAGGGTAAAGATCCTTTTTAAAAGATTTTTAAGTGTTTTAAACCTTATTTTGTTGGTCCTCGACTAGTGTAGTAGAAACCCAATCAAGAGCATTCAAAATATCAATTCTTCTAGTTTGAAAAAACACCGAAAACATTAGGTTCTGTAGGATCCCACCAAACCTAATATTTTTGGTATTTTTCAAAGATATGGTAATTTAAATTTATTTTTATGACTCTACAAAATATATGAACCCATTTTTTCACGTTTATAGCCTTGAGAACTTGGATCTAACACCTCTCAAACTCGATTTGAAGGTTAGAAGTGGAACATAATAGGTGTTTGAAGTTAGGGCTTGATTTGAGATTCTTAGAGAAGGAAAAAAATTAACAAAATAGTGGTTGCATGAATGTTTTAGGTCATTTTAGAGAAGAAGAAAGGTTATGACGGTTAATTAGGGTTTGAGAGAGTTTTTGAGAACAAGATAAAACAGTGGGAGAGTTTGGAGAAATGGGTTTTGGGTATTTTGAGGTTTTTTGGTGGTTAAAGAAAGTAGTATGATTTTAGGGGGGTAAAGTTAGTAGGTGGGTAAAGACAGAGTTTTAGTGGGTATATCTAGCAGCTCTCTAAATTAATCTATCTAAAAATCATTTATCATCATTACTGCTAACGAAACCATGTAAATTACTCAACTTCCTTTCTTTGTTTTTATGTTTCATTTTCTTAATGAGAAGCTAAGTATATATGTATAATCAGTTAGCTTACTAGACAAAGAAATTATATAATGTTGTTTGGTGACACAGGGTGTGAATAGGAAGATAAAACTCATCTCCTCTAACCCATTGATTCACTAGAATACCAAAGAAAGAGGCAAAAAAATATTAAAATTTCTTAATTCAATATTATTCTATCTCTAAATAACTCTTAAATAGGCAAAACCGATGAACGAACTTCTAAATAGACTCCAATTCTAAAAATTGCAATAGTCAATCTTCTAAATAGACACGAATTCTAAAAGTAGCAGATTTTGCAAAAAAAAAAAAAAGGTATTCTAAAAATTATCTAAAAAACAGATATATTAACATAGATCACGTAACAACAAACAAAATTAAAAACAAACTCTTCTAACTTGAGTTATACTTAAAACAAAATTTTCTTAAAAAAATAAATAAATATTAATTTGATGACCTAAACAATAAAATTTGCTCACAAAAGCACATTAATTATGAAGGTAGTGGTGAATATTGATTGACACGTCATTTTCCACCAAGAACAAATACTTTTTTTTCAAAATCTCATACATGACCTTGGACTCCTCCTCCAAGTACATTTTTTTGGCATGTTTATATTTCTTAAAATACTAACTCCTTATGTAATACATCACTGGGTTGGCTTTTATACATATTTATTTATTTTTATTTTTTTTGACCTTTTTACTGTTGGTTTAGCTCTTTATAAAGCTTTAGGTGTGAATGTAAGTATGTATAATTAAATGAGTAATTAGCTTGCTAGATAAAGAAATTAATGTTGTTAGGAAGCTAACTCTCTTTTATTTAATTTATTTAATTTTATTTTTTCCTTTTTACTCTTATTTTTATTTTTATTTTTGCAACTCCTTTTAACTATTGGTCTAACTCTTTATAAAGTTTTAGGTGTGAAGGTTAATATTTAATGCAAGAAGATGAATCATTAATACTATCAATGTGACATGTATTAAGATACCTATCCGCATGCGTTAGTTAGTTCTCCTTCTTAAAGTTAGGCACCCCCCTGCTGATGCCGACCATAACAATAATTAATAGGAAAATGAGGTCTCTTTCACCAACGCAAGTCAGAGTACTTGCATAGCAATTGGCGTCCCTGTTCCTATCCCATTTTAACTCATCCCTCTTAAAAAAGAAAAATACTAGGCTTGTACGAGATTGGTAACCATTCAATCTCTCATCTCAGCGACCCTTGAAAAATTCCTAAAATAATAAATTGATGCATTGCAAAAAGAGTTAGAATATTTTGAAAAGAGTAACGTTGTGTTAACACTTAAAATGTACATTTAAAGTGTACGTTACATTTATATATCATTAAATTATCTTAATTCATGTGTTAGTACATGATTCAAGGTGATCTAATTGTATTTAATGGTAATGTACATCTTAAATGTATATTTTAAATGTCATTTTGACATTTTTCTTTTAAAAAATATGAACATCCCAAGAAGGTGCAGTCGAGAGTCGAGTCTAATTGTCATTAAATTAGCATTTTTTCTATTTTAAAAAATATTTATTTTGAGTATAAGAAAAGTCCATTTATAATTATGTTTGTTGCTACTATAATGGCTAATATATATAGCTTATAGAAGGGTAGCATAATAACCAATATTTAGTTAGTTCGAATGGCTTGGCATCCGTTCCCCTTAAGCAAAGTCGTGAGTTCAAAACTCTTATCGTGATATTGATTGAGACTGTTGATCGCAGTTGAAAGAATTGATGTGCAGTAGATACGTTATTGTGTGATTGTAGTTGATTGAATATTAGCTTGATTATTCTCATTCATGAGAAGATTTGCTTCTAGTGATTATTTTTATTCACCCTTTGTGACTGTGGCATTGTGTGCATAAGAAAGAGTTTTGGTTTCGAAGATTGGGATTGATGTGACCATTGTGAATATCTACTTCTTGGAAAAAGAGGTAGCTGGCGTCGACTCTTAGGAATACTGTGTTGTGACTGGGTTGGAGAGACTCTTCTTGGTCTCAAACGTGAACGTGAGAAAAGAGAAACGGTGAAGAATACTTAGTGAGGTACTTTGTCATTCAACCATAGCCATGTCCACCTTCATGTTTTTAGGTTTATCATCATCTGGACTATCAGGTATATCTCAATCTACTTGGGTTTTTGACTTTGGAGCTTCTCATCGCATGTCATGCGACCTAAGCTCTTTTGCATTTTTTAATCCATCTACTTCTTTTCTACCTGTCATGACTGCTAATGGCACCCTTATGCCATTAGCAGGTGTTGGTTCCATTAGCAAACCTTATTTGTCTCTTTCTAATGTCTATTACATTCCTAAATTGAAATTGAATTTACTTTCTATTGGTCAATTATGTGATTCAAGATATTATGTTCACTTTTCTTCTAATTCTTGTCATGTGTGGGATCCTCGTAACCAAAAGCTGATTGGGACTAGCCGTAGAAAGGGTGGACTATATGTCTTGGAAAAGTTGAGTGCTCCAGATGTAGTAGCTTCAAGTATTGATTTGTCTTCCTTTCATTTATGACCTACTTCCTCTAACTTTTATTTGTGGCATTCTCATCTTGGTCACATCTCTCCTCGTTTAAGATTTTTAGGTTCTAGAGGTACTTTAAGAAAGTTGCAATCCCATGATATTTCTGATTGTAGTGGTTGTAAATTGGCTAAATTTTTTGCCTTGCCTTTTCATCGTAGCACTTCCACTTATCTAGCACCTTTTGATTTGATTCACTTTGATGTTTGGGGACCAACTCCTAATGCCACAAAAGGGGGGCGTAGGGGAGGGGGTCCATATATTATGTTTCCTTTATTGATGATCATACTCGATATTGTTGGGTTTACCTTATGAAACGTCGTTCTAATTTCTTTGACATTTATGTTGTTTTTCGTGTTCTTATCCAACACAACATTCTGCTTCAATTAAATGCTTTAGATGCGATTTGGGTGGGGAGTATACTTCAAATAATTTTTTAAATCTTATTGTTTTTTGATGGGACTATACACCAGACTTCTTGTACAGATACCCCACAACAGACCGGTATTGCAGAAAGGAAACATAGGCACATTGTTGAAACTACACGTTCTTTCCTCTTATCTACTAGTGTTCCAGGTGAATTTTGGGGTGAGGCAGTCCTCATTGTCGTTCGTTTGATTAATATGGTCCCTACTTCTCCCACTTCAGGTCTCTCTCTATTTTAGAGTTTATGTGTACAGGCTCCAGACTATTCTTCTTTAAGGGCTCGTTTGGTGTGTAGGATAAGATAGAATTATTTTTTATGAGACTGGATTGGATTGGATTGTCTGCGCGCTCTGCTATTTGTCTGTTTCTTGGTTATGGTGAGGGACAAAAGGGTTGTCGTTGTTTTGATCCTGTTGAAAATAAATTATATGTTTCTCATCATGTCTTGTTCCTTAAGCACATCCCTTTCTTTTCTATTCCTGCTCAACCTCACCATTTGACTAAGCCTGATGTCATTCATATTGATCCATTTTTTATGATAGTGATCATTCACAATCTTTTGTAGATGTTGCACTATCCTCTGTCACTCCCACTCATATACTTGTACTTCCCTTATCTCACTCTTATTTTCTCAGGGATGATAATGTGAATTCTACAGGTATTGATGTTCCCCATGCAAATACTTCTAATGCTACACCCTAAGAAGTTCATAATGGTTCATCTTCCTCTACGATCCCCCAAGCAATTCCTGTGACTACAGATCCCCCCCCTCATCGTTATCCTCAGTGTATTCGTTAAGAGTACTCAATTGTCAGATTTTTCTTATTTTTGTTATTCCGATTCATATTCTTCTTTCTTGGCTTCTATCCATAGTGTTTCTAAGTCTATCTCATATAAGGAGGCAGCTCTTGATCCACTTTGGCAACAGGTTATGGACAAGGAGTTTTCTGTTTTGCACAAGACAGGCACATGGAATTTGGTACCACTTCCTCTAGGTAAAAGCACAATGGGTTCTCATTGGGTCTATAAGATCAAGACCAAGTCTAATGGGTCCATTGAGTGATACAAAACGCGTTTGGTTGAAAAAGGATTCACTCAACAATATAGTATGGATTATGAGGAGACTTTTGCTCCAACTGCGAAGATGACCACGGTTCGCACTCTTATTTTTGTTGCCTCTATTCGTCAATGGCATATTTCTCAAATGGATGTTAAGAATGTCTTTCTAAATGGAGATCTTAATGAAGAAGTCTACATGGTACCTCCACCACGTGTTAATCATAATCCCGGGGACGTTTGCAAGCCCCTCGAGCTTGGTTTGAGAGATTTTCTACTATGGTTGCCTCTCTTGACTTTCGCCCTAGTGATCATGATTTCGCCTTATTTGTTCGGTCTACTTCTGTAAGACGTATTTTTCTTCTCTTATATGTTGATGACATGATTATTACTAGTGATGATAAAGATGGAATTGCATCATTGAAGGTCGCATTAGCACATCAATTTGACATAAAAAACTTGGGTTCTTTACGTTATTTCTTAGGAATTGAGGTAGCTTACTCTCCCAAAGGTTATCTTCTTTCCCAATCCAAGTATATTGTTGACATCCTTTATCGGGCTCGCCTCACTGACACTCAGAGTGTTGATACACCTCTTGAGCTTAATGCTAGATATACTCCATCATATGGTATCCGTTTGTCGAACCCCACCTTGTATCGCACTATTGTTGGTAGCTTGGTTTATCTTACTCTTACCTGCCCAAATATTGCATATGTTGTGCATGTTGTTAGTCAGTTTGTTGTTGCTCCTACTACAGTTCATTGAGTTGTTGTTCTTCACATTCTTCAATATCTTCAAGGCACTTTTCATTAGAGTCTTTTGCTTTCATCTACCTCTTCTTTGGAGCTTCATGCATATTTTGATGTTGATTGGGCTAGTGATCATACAGATCGTAAGTCCACAACTAGCTTCTGCATCTTCTTGGGTGATTCTCTTATTTCTTGGAAAAGTAAGAAACAGACTGTTGTTTTCATATCTTCTACAGAAGCTGAGTATCGTGTCATGGCATTTACTACCACTGAGATTATATGGTTGCGTTGGTTACTTGCAGATATGGGTGTATTTCTTACTATTCCTACTCCTATGTATTGCGACAATAAAAGTTTCATTCAAATTGCTCATAACTCAATCTTTTATGAGCGAACTAAGCACATCGAGATAGATTGTCATCTCACTCGTCATCATCTCTAGCTTGGGACTATTTCATTTCCTTTTGTCACTTCATCCTTGCAACTTGCAGATTTCTTCACAAAATCACTTTCGATGCTTGTTGCAGCCACATCATGAGTTTGAGGGGGGATATTAGGCTAATATATATATATATATATATATACGTATGTATGTATGTATATATTATAGCTTATAGAAAGGTAACATAGTAATTCTATTTTTCTTGTATTACATTATATATACTTCTATTATTTTTTGCTATAACTTTTGATGCCTTGAATATCATGAACCCTAGCCCCTTTATTTTTGCTCTTTGTATTATTATCAGCTACATGATCTATGTTCCGATATCTTTCTTTTTAAATAGTTTTTAGAATACTCTCTATTTTTGACAAAATTTATTATTTTTAGAATTCGAGTTTATTTAGAAGTTTGGTCATGGTTTTACCTATTTAAGGCTATTTTATGAGTTACTAAAGAACAAAATAATATAGATATTAGTATTTTTTTTCTCTTTCCTATATTTTGTGAATAAACGAGTCGAAGGTGTGCTTTTTATCTTCTCTATTTACGCCTTGAATCACAAACACTCCATGTGGGTTCAATCACAGGGGACTAGATTCTATACTTTAGAGCTGTGTATAATTTACCTAGGGGTGGCAATTCGGGCCATTTGGCCCGGCCTGGCCCAGTCCCACCAGGCCTACGAATAATTGGGCCTGGCCTTATAAAATTTCAGGTCGGGCCAGACCAGGCCAACATTAAAAAGCCTTGGCCCAAACCCAACCCAAAAAATATATGGACCGAGCCTTTGGGTCGGGCTTCTGGACTACTAATATAACCAAATATGTAACGACCCACTTTCGCACATAATGTCGTGATGACGTAAAATGCCCGACTATAGGTCTTGTGTATGTATTTGATGTATATAATACTCATATTTTATTTGTTTTGTGCATGTATTTGATGTTTTTGTTTGATAATTAATTATTGGTGTGTCAAATGTACTTGGGGATATTATAAATGAGTCCGGAATGCGTCTTTACTGGAAATCGACTGGCTATACGCGAAATTCCGATGTGTATTGAGTGCGTAATAGCGAAATGAAAAATGAGTGTTTTTGGCAAAAAAGAAGACGCTCATGCGCAAGGGAGGACGCTCATGCGCAAATGGGAGGGCGCTGATTAGATTTTTTTGGGCGTTTTTTTTTATGAAAAATGGCCATGAATCAGTATTTTTAAAGGGAAAAAGTTGCTACTATTCCCATTTACGTTGGGAACGAATTGGAGAATGAAGAATGGAGGAAAACTAAGGTTTCAAGAGAAAATCTTCACCATTTATACCCCAAAGTAAGTGATTTTCTCCATTTATTTTCATGAAATCACCATTGAAGGTAAGAGTAAGCTTTCTAATGGTGTAATTTTCTCCATAGGCCACAGTTTTGGGTATTCCTAACCTAGGGTTGGTTGGTTGGTATTTTGCTATTTCGAGCTTGTTTATGGTAGAAACAACCTTCCTTAACCTAAATCTATATTCAATGTGCATTTTACAAGCACTTTACCACTTTTTTGGTGGAGTTAAGTGTAATAGACCTAAACCTAGAAAATGAACTTAGGGTTTTCTATTCAAGTTGCCACTCAATTATGTTGAATAAATGATTGATTCTAAGTGATTGATGGTCCAATTCACTGATTTTGAATGGTGGAAAGCCTAGGTGTAGTGTAAAATTGGCCTAGGGCTTGATTTTAGGATTTTGCCCAAAATTGGGGGCTTTTGACCTAAATCAAGTCAATTGATTAAATTGACTTGAAACTTGTATAATTGAACCCAAATTAAGTGAAATTGTGGGTTTATAATGGTTAGACTAGTGTTATAATTGCATGAGTTAGTTCAATTTGACCACGTAGAGATTTATCTAATTTGGGGTTTCGAGGCATTTAGATTGGAATTGGTCAATTGAATGGTGTTAAGTGTTTCTAATTCAAATTGGTGTGGATTAGATGTGATTTGGGTAAATAATTATGTATTTAGACATAATGGACTGAAATTGATCATTTGTGTATGAAATTGATTCATTTCAGGTGTATGTGAGTCCATTGGCCAATTGGAATGTAAATAATGTGTAAAATTGTCTAGTGAATTGGTTGTGAGTATTTCTCACCTTTGTTTTCCATTATGGCATTTTATTTATATAAATTGGTTTGTGCAATGGCATCCATCTTTTATATATATGTGTGTCTGTGTGTGTGTGTTTGTGTGAGCATTGTGATTTAAGAGCATGAGCATGGAATATATACATTGATATTGCCTTGGTGTTTTGGGTTAAATACCTTGGCATTGTTGTCTTTTTATTTATTTATTCTTCGAGAAAATGTGCCGCCGTAATACTTGGATTGGTGTTCCGTGGAAAGGACTTTTCAAATCACTGAGGAATGTAAAGATAGAAAAATTAGGAGGATTAGTGTCGAGTAATGCGCCGGTCGAAACCTATTGGCCAATAGGGGAAGTAAAGGCATGTGTTATTCTAACATATCCTTTTGGTAAAGAGTCTGCATATTTGATTCTTATGGAAATGATGCATAATTCACATGTTTAGTTTAAACACATGTATAATATGATTTTTCTTGATGCATTTGGTTTAAAAATGGAATTTTCAATATCATACGTGTTTTTTATAAATGCATATATGAAAATATATAGTGAGAACTTACTCATTGAGCTAATTGAGCTCACCCCATTTTTTCCTACTTTTCTCAAGTTCAAATCAGAAAGGAAAAAGGCAAGGCTTAAAGCTTGCAGTCTTCCTTTTCTTCTCTTTTGGATGTATATTTTGATTCGTATATTTTTGGGAAAACTTGGGACTAGTGTAATTGTTTTGTTTCATCTTTGATTATGTATATAAATATCACAAATTCTCATGTATATAAAATATAGATAGTTGTGGTTTGTTTGGTTTTGAGGATGACTTGGGATGTGGATAAGTCATGTGAGAAAGCAAAATGATTGGGTTTGATATGAATGATGTTGATTATTTGATTATATGTCTCTATGTGATTGGATGTGATTATCAGGATATTTTGGGGAACCTCAGATTTATGGGGAGGTTCTGCTGAAAATTTTAGTGATTTTGTGGTATTGTTTTAAAAGGAAGAGGCTAACAAAGTATCATATACGTCTAGGTATGACGTATATGATATTTTGTGTCGTTCGTGATGTCACCCGAATAGGGGTTGTGACAATTTTGGTATAAGAGCCTATGTTTAGGATAACTATGGTTAGTATAAAAAACTTTAAGAAAAATAAAAGCCTTATAATGTTATGTTTGATTGTATGGGTAGTTAGATTATGTTAATGCTATCCATTGTATGCTACCCTGCTTGATGCATTCCTTTTTACCCATTGAAATTCCAGTTTTCTGAAGAATGGAAAAATTAAGGATAGCAATGGACCCTGGCGATCAAGATAGGCTAAAGAGGCTGGAGGAAATGTTTGCTATCCAGCAGCAGCAGAATGCTCAACTTCTTGAGATGATTACAAAGCTACAACAAGACAGGCCACGTGTTGATGCACCTGTTGTACAAGGTGTGGGCACTAGTGGTATTGGCGCCGTGGCTGTTACACCTCCTGTTGAGACTAGAGTACTGACTCCCAAGTTCGGTGAGGACGACGCGGAGAAGAAATAGTATGAGAAAGTGAAGAAGGCTTTTAAAATGCGAGAACCTCTAACATTTTCAGGCAGTTTGAAGCTTGAGGATGCTGAGAGTTGGATTCTGCGCATGGAAGTCATCTTCAACAATATGCAAGCTCTAGACAAAGATAAGATTTGTCTGGCTAGATTTAAGTTGGTCAATGTGACGCCCCAAAAATTATTTCATCTAGCCCATAACCCAATTGCATTTTGCCCAAACTCTATGTGTTGCCTTGATATGTTTGGTGTTTGTTTGATGGTTGTTTAATGTTTGTATAGTTGATGCTTGATAATGTATATAAATATGTGTATTATAAATTGTATATGGGTCATGTTAAATTAAAGTATAATGCATATGTCATTATTTATACATGGGACCATTAATCCATGAATTGATATGAGTTAAGATTGATTGAATAAAAGGATAAATGAGAATGAAAATTTGGTGTATTGAATGAATTGGACATTTAAAATACATGGAAGCATGAGATTGGTTAAAGTACATGTGGTTGGTATGGGTAGTATGAGACCAACACATGTGAAGGTTGGTGCATGAAAGTGGACAAGTGTCCCATGCCCACTTCTCTTCTCCAAGAATGTGCTAGAAAGTGAGGTGAGTGGAGGGAATCTTAGAATGTGCTAGAGAGTGAGGTGAGTGGAGAGAATCAAGGAAGTGCTAGAAAGAGAGGTGAGTGGAGAGAAAGGAAAAAAATAAAAGAAAAGAAGAGAAAGGAAAGAAGAAGAGAAAGAAAGAGGGAGTTGCAGAAGGAATATCTCTGCAACGTTTTCATCAAATTGCTAGATCTTTGGGATATATGGTCAGATTGAGCTCAAAATTTGTCAACAAGTTCGTAGCTTATGGTTATTCATTCTGGTCAGTGGAGATCTTGATCAAAGGTTTCTTCTAAGAGATCTAACCTCTCAAACAAGCTGGTCGGAAAGTCTAGATTTCTCGCGCTGTTCGGCTCAAAACTTATAGATCTCCTCAATCTACCGTTGATGGATATCAAATTTG
Organism: Paratinospora sagittata; assembly: GCA_035771175.1. Classification (NCBI taxonomy): domain Eukaryota; kingdom Viridiplantae; phylum Streptophyta; class Magnoliopsida; order Ranunculales; family Menispermaceae; genus Paratinospora; species Paratinospora sagittata. Next base: position 6,303,005 of record CM069613.1, read on the forward strand.
GGTATGTAGTTAAAAACTGATATTTCTACATCCTGAATGATGGAGATCTTGATTAGAGGTTTTTTCGGAGAGATCTAACCTCTCAAACAAAGCTGGTCGGAAGTCTGGATTTCTCGTGCCATTTCTCTCAAACTTATAGATCTCCTCAATCTACCGTTGGATGGATATCAAATTTGGGTATGTAGTTTAAAATTGATATTTCTACATTATGAACGGTGAAGATCTTGATTAAGGTTTCTTCTGAGAGATATAACCTCTCAAACAAAGCTGGTTGGAAAGTCTAGATTTCTCGCGCCGTTTCTCTCAAACTTATAGATCTCCTCAATCTACCGTTGGATGGATATCAAATTTGGGTATGTAGTTTATAACTGATATTTCTGTATTCTAAACGGTGGAGATGTTTATGCGTTTAGTATTTTGTGTGATATAGTCATCTGAGTTTGAGTATTTGCAGCAGGAAAGGAGAAATTGTCTGATTAGAGACTTGTTCATCAAAGATACTTATCTTTTCGGTCCACCGTTGGATTGGGCTGATATTTGGACATAAGGTTTTTTTCTTCACATACTTCAATCTGTACTGTTTATTTTGTGATTACATATTTTTGTTGGTAGATTGATACATCTGAACAGAACATTAAATGAAGAATTGGTAGGGTTGCTTGTATTAGACCTAAATTTAGAATTTGAACTTAGACCTTTCCAAATAGCTTGCATATCAACTATGTTGACCTAGTTGTCAACTCATGCATTAGAGGCCTAACTCATGTGATTTGAGTTGAATGATGGGATTAGATGGGATTTAGGCCTATTGTCTATATGTGGGTTGATTTAGGGTTGATGTGTAATGTCTATGTGATTGAGCATAGAAATTGATGTATGGTAGGATATTGATGTATGTTTCAGGATCTTGATTGGGTTGATTCGGCTTGGTGGTCGTGTGTGGTTAAATACTCTCGCGAGGCTTGGTTGTGAGTAGACTTCATTTATGATTATATCTTTTATGTCATCATATCACTTATATATATTGTATGTTGAAAGCATGAATGTGTTCTAATGTTTTGAATGATGCATTGATTTGAGAAAACCTTACGACTTTGGTTGGGCCCATCTATCCGGCTAATAGAGGACTTAACCTTGTCATAGGAGGGTTTTAAAAAGGAAATGATTGGGGTCAACGGTACTGTGAAATAGACGTGCACTAGTAACCCAATGCATGTGGAATGTGGATCCAAATTGATAAGCTTTTACTTGCATCGAACTTATTATAAATGCTTGATATCTATATGCTATGAGCTTTTAATCATGCTACACATTGACATGCATACATGATATTTATTGATGAGTATTGATAGCATATTTGAATTCTATTCACTGGGCACTGTTGGCTCACCCTCATTTTCCTCTTTCAGGTCCTTCTGTCCCGAATAAGGGCAAAGGAGTAGTTATATCTTGAGGGTCTTGCCTGCGAGAGAATCCAAGGCCTCGATGTGAGTTGAGAGGCATTTTGATTGAACTGTGTTTTTTTTTAATTTATGAAGTATTATATTTTGGATTATGTAATTATAACACTTACCACATTGTAGTATGGGTGAGTTGGGACTTGTTAGATAGACCATGTGGGCATATGACAGTTTTTATTTGTACCCACAATTTTGGACTTTATGTGTATGTCAATATTAATGGCTTGTAGGGATTATGATTTTATTTATGGTTCATTTTTATGGATTATCTCATGTCTTGGATGATTAATACGGTTGGTAATTTTTTTTACTACCTTTTGCTATTATGTCGTTGTTTGAGATAAGGCTCGTAGGGTCTCAACCACCTCACGGGAGTTGAGGAGTGGTCGGAGATGCCTACGCCGAGCGTCCCGCCCCGGCATTCCGCACGTCATTCCCTGCGGGGTTGGTGGTCCGAGGTGCGGGGTCGCCACAGTCGATGGAGTTAACAGATGGTGGGAAACTACTCAGAGATCCCCTATTGAGATTAAGCCTTGGACTAGATTCAAATAGTTGTTCTACACTACTTACTACCCGCGATCAGAGGTTGATCGGAGGCGGAATGAGTTCATTCAGTTGACTCGGAGTAGTAGATCAGTTCGAGAGTACGAATATGAGTTTAATAGACTCTTACTCTTTGCTCTAGAGCTAGTACCTACTAATGAGTTGAGGATGGCTAGACTTCGAGATGGATTTAGGGATCAGATCAGACAGGGTTTAGCATTGGCTGGTGTGTTGACTTATGATCAAGCCTTGAGGCAGGCCATGGATTTTGAGACTGCTGAGGCTGCAGCGAGATCTAAAACGACGACTATTCCACCAATACCTGTATTTCCTTCTGAATTATTTTCTCCATCTTCAGGAAAAAAGAAGAAGAAGTGGAACAAAAAGTTTTGGGATGATAGTAAGAAGCCCAAGACTAGTGGTAGATTTTCTGGGGCTGATTGTTTTGTTACTCCTGTTTCTGTGGCATCTGCTCCAGCAGTTTACAGTAAGGGAGATCAGACTCCAGTTAGATCATAGAGTCACTCACAAACTGCATCTTCAGGCCCGAGACCTCCTATTACTTGCTTTAAATGTGGTATGAAAAGACACAAGGCTAATCAGTGTTCTATTCCAAGGCAATCTTCTGCTCTAGCTATTTCTGTTACATCTAGTACAAGGGGTCAAGCTAAGGCAGTAACTGAACTAAATCCTGATGCCAGCAAAAATCTGATAAAGGGTACAATTTCTATCTGTGATATGATGATGCATGTATTAATTGATTCTAGTTCTACTTTATCATTCATATCTGGACATGTGGTAGATAGACTTAAATTGCCTGTGGTTAGAGCTAGTACACCTTTGATTTTGAGTACGGCTACAGGTGAGAGAATCTACCCAGATATGATTTGTATGAATTGTGTTGTCAAATATGAGGGACTTGAGATGATTGCGAACCTTAGGGTGTTAGAGTTTCTCGATTATGATGTTATTTTGGGTATGGACTGGTTGGCGGCATATCATGCCCAAGTAGATTGCTTCCATAAGCTAATTGTATTTCACATCCCTGGGCGGCCATCTTTTGTCTACCGAGGTATGACTACTACCAGACCACCTACTCAAGGCAGGCTGGATATTGATGTAGAAGTTGCACTCATGGCTAGTATTAGGCCGTTGGAGGAGAAGGATCATGGTATTCAGATCTCTATTTTTCCAGTTGTAAGAGAGTTTCCCAATGTATTTCCTGATAATTTACCTCGGTTACCACCCAAGAGGGAAATTGACTTCATCCTTGAGTTGATGCCTGGTACAAAATCTATCTCTATTCCACTTTATCGAATGGCGCCAAAGGAGTTGCAAGAACTCAAGGTGCAAGTTGCAGAGCTTTTGAGCAAAGGGTTTATTTCTCCTAGTATGTCACCTTGTGGTGCACCAGTTCTTTTTGTGAGAAAGAAAGACGGGAGTCTTAGACTGTGTATAGATTACCGTCAGCTGAACAAGGTGACAATGAAAAATAAATATCCTCTACCTCGCATTGATGATCTGTTTGATCAATTAAATGGTGCCAAATTTTTCTCTAAGATTGATTTGAGATCAGACTACCATCAGTTGAGGATTAGAGAAAATGATGTCCCGAAGACTGCCTTCTGGACAAGATATGGTCACTATGAGTTTCTGGTCATGCCTTTTGGGTTGACGAATTCACCTGCGATGTTCATGGATTTGATGCAAAGGGTGTTTAGACCGTATCTAGATCACTTCATCATTGTCTTCATTGACGATATTTTGATATATTCCAAAACACATGAGGAGCACCTCAAGATCACATTGCAGACATTAAGGGAGCATAAACTTTATGCTAAGCTCAGCAAGTGTGAGTTTTGAATTTCTGAAGTGAAATTTTTAGGTCATGTGGTTAGTGCAGATGGTATCTCTATTGATTCTGCTAAGGTTGAGGCAATTATTAATTGGCCAAGACCGACCACAATGACTGAGATTATGAGTTTTCTGGGTTTGGCTAGGTACTACAAAATGTTTGTGCAAAACTTTTCGAAGTTAGCTACCCCACTTACTAAGTTAACCCAGAAGAACGTTCCTTTTTGTGTAAACTGATGCCTGTGAAAAAGCTTTTGCAGAGTTGAAGAAAAAGCTTACTAACGCACCTGTTTTGATACTTCCAGAACGTGGGAAAGAATTGGTAATTTATACCGATGCATCTCATGCAAGATTTGGTTGTGTTCTGATGCAAGACGGCAAAGTTGTTGCAAATGCATCTAGACAGTTGAAAGTGCATGAGAAGAATTACCCAGTTCATGATTTGGAATTGGCGGCAGTAGTTTTTGCTCTAAAGCTTTGGAGACATTATTTATATGGCGAGAGGTTCTGTCACGACGCCCTTGACATAACCTGACGTCATTACCGGCACAATATACTATACACTTTACATACCCGCATACAGTAGATAATATACTGTCAGCCTTCACATAGTCTCACAATCCTTCCCAAAATTTTCAGAAATTTCGACGGCATTTCCCCATAAAATAGACATTTCACAAAATCTGATATACCACAAATCAAATCATATGTGTATATATATATATAATCATTTACAATGTCAACCATTCAATCATCATATATAACCATTCCATCGTCCAAGTATATATATCATCGCCAAATATCTTAACAATCCAAAATAACCCCTCTAGATGGTAATACATATATAATATGTGTGATAATTATATATATCAAAATATATAAAACATGTAACCACTTCCTCCAAAGCATACGTACATTAACAACGCTATGTCCTAGTCACGTGCTGATCACTCTCAAATTTTTCCTTTTCCTTTTGCTTTTGTACCTGAAATAGTGAAGGAAATGGGGTGAGCAAACAACAGCTCAGTGAATATAGCTCTTGACGTGACAATCGCATACATTTAGGGAAACATGGAATATCAAATCGTTTAAATTAAAATAGTTCAAAAGCTCATATACAACATTCATCAAAATATTATACGTGCACACAATATATAGTTTATGCTCATTCAATAAACCAGTGCACAATTTCATCAAAAATTTACCATCTCCCTCCTTCAAGGCAAGAGAGTGGGTCTTACCCTTGTATGGTTGTTACAAGGTAGCCACAGCCTCTCATTACCTAATTCATTGTCATTTCAAGGATCACAACCCTTGTTAGGACAGGCCTACTGATAATGAGGTTTCGCAAAACCTCATCCGGGTCTAATTCCTAACGAAATGACATTATTATAAGCTCCAACTGCTAAAAATCAATTTGCATGATCCATAAAAACTCAATGCATTACATATAAAAGAACATGTATACAATCAAACATTTTATATGTATACAATGTCATACAAGAACCAAATTAAGAAAACTATACTCACAGTGGTTACACGAGATTTCTAAGCCAATATACTCTCTAAAATCTAGCAACAATAAGCATCAAGGTTACTTGCATCATCAAATGTCCATTATAATTGCTTCCTCAAGAGCATTTATCCATGCACTTAATCCCTAAATTCAAACACTGCAGTTAGGTAATTCAAGCCATAGATCAGCATGAGAATCACCATTTAAACTCACCAAAACACTATTACTAACACTCAAATTTCCTAACTGGTTCAGCAGCTGAGATGGGGTTATTTCACCATGAAAATGCAACATTTAAATTAGATTTCAACACCAAATTACTCACATAAGCATATAGAAACATATGTCAATTTTATTAAAAATATAGAACATTCCTAAAATTATTTTGTTCACATCGAGACGTGTAAAATTCGTCATTCTATCCTTCTACTACCTTCAACAGGTATTTCACTGAGATTTTACATGCTCGCTGAGGTATCCAAAGTGAATTTTACTCACAAAAATCATATATTTAGTTACTAAAAATATCAAAGCATATCCAAAAATCATGATCTTAACATCGAAACGTACGGAATTCAGTTCTCTACGATTCTATGGTCTCAAACCGGAGTTTCACTGGATTTCAATTCCATTTTATTCATTGGATATTTATGGTACTGTTCACATCACTATTCATTATAAACATGTGATTTTTTACTAAAATTGTCAAACGGTCTCCAAAAATCTTGAAATTAGCATCGATAGACTCACAACAGTTCATTCTACCATTCTATAGCCTTAAACTGCAGTTTCATCGGGTTTTAATATGATTCAAAATGTCTCAAATATTAAATCTAACTTCCAACAGCCATAAAAATTCTAAATAAACACATAAATGAAATCTAACCACATGTTCGAGGCTTCTATAGTCTAGGGAGTGTTTTTCAACCTTTCGAACAACTTTTCATTCAAGTTGGGTCAAAACCCCGATTTCGAAAACACCGTAAAACAGCTCTCATAGCTAAAATTACTCTACTAGAATTGTCTTACACTAGTTAAAGATCAATTTCACGACGAAAAATAACAAAATAGCTTACCGACACGTCAGATTTGGCCGTGAATCCGTCGTTTCCCTTCTTTCTTCTTTCCTTTCTCTTTCTCTTTTTCTTCTTTCTTTCTTGTACTATTTATGGTACTGTTCACAGAACAGTACTCACAAATGAACAATACTTTATTTTTATTTTATTTTTTCTTACTTCATTCTTCTTCTTCTTTTTCTATACACTCAATTCACATGAGATATACACGTATTGTAAATCGATTTCTATTTAAAATCACATTCCAGACTCACTTTTGACATTTTCAAGTTCGTTTGACACATGTACACATGACTTTAAAGGTACTTATACGTGTATTATACTCTTCAGTGTACGCATAAATCAACCAAATATATTGATTAAAAGCACAGGGTGTTACAATCTCCCCAACTTAAGAAATTTCGTCCTCGAAATTTAACAGATAAGGAGAAATGTACCTCAAGTGGTAAAGAGATCAGGAAATGTCTCTCTCATCTGGTCCTCGCATTCCCAAGTCTGCTCCTCATTATCATGAAACTGTCATTTGACTCTGACCAAAGGAATTTCTTTATTTCTCAATTGTTGAACCTTCCTATCAAGAATCTAAATGGGCTTCTCTTCATATGTAGCATCCTCCCCAACTTGTAACTGTGTTACATCTAAAAGATGTGTCGAGGGTGGATATTTCGTCGAGTCTGTATGATACTTCCTCAATAGAAAAATATGAAACACATCATGAACACCGACTAATTGAGGAGGCAAAGCAATCCGGTATGCTAACGGACCAATCCTCTCTGTGACTGTAAACGGTCCAATAAAGCGAGGAGATAATTTTTCTTTCACCCCAAACTGCATCTAACCTTTCTGTGGCGAGACCTTAAGCAGCACGAGGTCATCTACTACAAACTCTAGAGGTCTGTGGCCGTTATCAAAATAACTCTTCGGTCGGTCTTGGGCAACTTTTAGTCTCTTTCTGATCTAATTAACCTGCTCAGTGTGATCAATAACAACTTTCGACCCCAACAACTGTGATTCCCCAACCTCATACCAACAAGTCGTAGATCTGCACGGCCTACCATACAAAGCTTCATAGGTGCCATGCCAATACTGGACTGATAGTTGTTGTTATAAGCAAACTCACACAATGGTAAACTTTCACTCCAAGTCCCACCAAACTCTAAAATACACGATCTGAGCATGTCTTCCAGCATCTGAATCACCCTCTCAGTCTGGCCATCAGTCTAAGGATGAAACGTTGAACTAAAGAGGAGATGAGTACCAAACCGGGTCTGCAGGGTCTGCCAAAAGCTCGATGTGAATCGCGGATCTCTATCCGACACAATAAAAATAGGTATACCATGCAACCTGACAATCTCCCGCACATACAATCTGCTCAGTCTATCAATCGAGTCTCTGGTGTTCATTGGAAGATAGTGTGCAGATTTAGTCAATGTGTCAACTATCACCCAAATGGCGTCAAATCTACCCTGAGATCTGGGCAGTCCTGTAATAAAGTCCATCGTGATATGCTCCCATTTCCATTCTGGAATAGATAATGGTTGCATCTGACCTCCTGGTCTCTGATGTTCAGCTTTCACTTGCTGACACACCTCACAATTCCGCACATACTCAGCTATATCCTTCTTCATCCCATGCCACCATATTGTTCTCTTCATATCATGATACATTTTTGTAAACCCTGGGTGAATGGTATACTAAGATCTGTGTGCTTTCTCTAATAACTTAGCCCTCAATGCCCTATCCACGGGTACCCATAATCTCTCCTGGTAACGCAAGACACCATCTGGACCTCTCTGCCAATCTGCCCTGTCGCACTATCCGCTCAAGACCCATACATACCAAGATCAGGATCATGCTGCTGCATATCCTTAATCTTTTGAATATAAGAATCTGTCAACTGTATATGCATCTGAGCACAAATCTCAACGTGTGGAGCCATGGAGAGAACACTCATTATAGTCGTTCTCTCTAAAAGTCGCCACTCCTGGACCATCTGACAAGCTACCACCTGGGTCTCAACCCGTTTTCGACTCAATGCATCAGCTACGACGTTGGCTTTTCTAGGATGATATTCTAGTGTGAAATCATAATCTTTTAGGAATTCCAACCATCTACGTTGTCTCATATTCAACTCTTTCTGGTCAAACAAATATTTCAGACTTTTATGGTCTGAGTACAGTGTGAGCTTTTCCCCATAGAGGTAATGTCTCCACAATTTCAATGCAAATACAACAACCGCTAGTTCCAAATCATGCACAGGGTAGCTCTTCTCATGTATCATCGGCTGTCTGGATGCATAAGCAATCACTCTACGCTCTTGCATCAATACACATCCCAAACCTAAATGTGATGCATCTGTGTAAATCACCAACTCTTTTCCAGGTTCTGGGAGTACTAAAACTGGAGTAGTAGTTAGTTTCTTCTTTAACTCAGTAAAAGCATCCTCACATGCAGAAGTCCACACAAATGGCACATTTTTCTGAGTCAGCCTTGTGAGTGGGGAAGCCAATCGGGAAAAGCCTTCCACAAATCTCCGGTAATAACCAGCGAGACCTAGAAAACTATGGATCTCAGTCACTGTGGTTGGTCTTGGCCAAGTTATGATTGCCTTAACCTTAGCAGAATCAACAAAAATACCTTCTGCACTAACCACATGACGTAGAAATCTCACCTCATGTATCCAAAACTCGCATTTACTGAATTTAGCATACAACCGATGCTCTCTCAGTGTCTGCAAAGTGATGCGGAGGTGCTGCTCATGATCCTCCTGATCTTGGAATAAATGAGCATATCATCAATAAACACAATAATGAACTAGTCCAGATATGGTCTGAATACCCTTTGCATCAAATCCATAAACATGGCTAGGGCATTGGTCAGTCCAAAGGGCATAACAAGAAACTCATAGTGACCATACCGTGTTCTAAACGCAGTTGTTGGTACATCCTCTTCTCGTATTCTTAGCTGATGGTATCCAAATCTTAAATCAATCTTAGAGAAAAATTTAGCACCATTCAACTGATCGAATAAATCATCGATACAGGGTAAAAGATACTTATTTTTCACTGTCACCCTGTTCAGCTGTCTATAATCAATACATAACCTCAAGCTACCATCCTTCTTCTTCACAAACAGTACATGTGCGCCCCAGGGTGACATACTCTGGGTAATAAACCCTTTTGCCATCAACTCATCTAATTGCACCTTGAGTTCCTGTAACTCCTTTGGCGTCATTCGATAGGGTGGAATGGAAATAGGTTTTGTGTTAGGTATCAGTTCAATAATAAAATCAATCTCCCGTACTGGTGGTAATCCTAGTAAATCATCTGGAAAAACATATGGGTACTCACATACTACAGGAATATCTGATATCTGAACGCCTAAATCCTTTTCATTTACTGGCTTTATACTAGCCAACATCCCTATCTCTTCATTAGTGGCCAGCCTGCCTTGAGTGGGAGGGTTTGAAGATGTCTTGCCACTATAAACAAATGCGGGTTGTCCTGGTATTTGAAAGACTACTTTCTTACCAAAGCAGTCCACATGGGCATGATAGGTAACCAACCAATCCATACCCAGTATAGCATCAAATTCCAGGAATTCTAAAACCCTAAGATTCACAATCATTTCATGATCTGCATATTTCACCACACACTTTTCACACAACATATTCGGGTAAATTCGGTCTCCTGCTGCAGTACTCAGAACCAGCGGTGTACTAATCCTAACAGGAGTTAAATGCAACCTATCTACCATGTGGCCAGCAATAAATGACAAGGTGGATCCAGCATCGATTAATGCATACATCATAGTGTCGCAAATAAAAATCATACCTTCTACCAAGTTCTTGTTCACCTCCGGATCTGGCTCTCTGACAGGCGTGGGAACAGTAACAGTAGCAAATGGATTTGTTGGAGTCCGCGGAGCTGGCTGAAAAGGACACTGGTACGCTTTATGTCCCTTGTTCCCACATCGAAAACATGTGATAGGAAGGCGAGGTGCAGATGAAGTTGTTTGCGACTCAGTGCCTGGCATGGGAAGCCAACCACTCCTGCTGCCTGCTCCCTTATGCGGCCACGGTACCCTAACAGACGATCCCTGTGTCGGTGGCCTCGTAGCAGACTGCGATCCTCTGCCTGCTGGTGGTGGTATCGCTGCTGCTGGAGGAGTAACTGGAATCTCCATAGTAGTAGGCATCTCAACTATCTTTGCTTTTTTCTGTTCACCCCACCATTTTCTGCCCCATCTTTGCTTTCTCTTACCCTGATAGGGTACCTATCAGTCATCTCAACTGCCTCATAATCCAGTGCCTGTCGCACTGCCTGATCATAGGTGTGAACACCAGCAAGAGCCAAACCCTTCTTGATCGGGTCATTAAATCCATCCCTGAGCCTCTTCATTCGCATCAGATCTGTCTGAACCATCTTAAGGGCAAACAAGGCTAGCCTATTGAACTCATGTTCATATGCTCTCACAGGCATGTTCCCTTGCTTCAACTCTATAAATTGCTGATGCCACTTATCAACCTCAGACGGGGGATAGTAAGTCTTGTAAAATACTTCTTTAAACTTATCCTAGGTATCTATGGGTCCCTGAGCTCGGTCTATTGTCTGCCAACATCTCTCAACCTTACTCAAAAATTTAAATCGAGCAAGTCTAATCTTGTCCCTATCTAGTGCATGCATGTCCTCAAATATAGCTTCTATCCACAGAAGCAAGTCCTCAGCAACCTCTAACTCTAGACTGCCATCAAATATAGGCGGTTAACGTCTCTTAAATGCTTTCATCACATCTTCGTATCTGCGAGTCTCATCTACATCATCATCGGTCTCTACTGTCTCCTGCACTGGCACAGGTCGCTCTACAGACGCACCCGCACTACTGGCACCAACCTCGGGTACCACAGGTGCTGTAGGCCCCTGTAAACTATCCTGAAGACGTGTCATCATACGCATCATCTCAACATTATGTCTCTGCTGAGCTGCAACCATTTCTTTCAGATTCTTTAACCTTTCTTCTTGTGGGTCCATGATTGTCTGATACTTCCCTTTCAATCTGCCATTCACATAGATAGAGGAGCATATATGTCAGACAATCCGATTAATTCTTTATACGATACTTTATTTACCCGTACATATACTCATACAAACAAACATAAGATAATAAAGCTTTTAATCTTTTAGGCTTTTAATCCTAAACCTGGCTCTGATACCAATATTGTCACGACACCCCTGACATAACCTGACGTCATTACCGGCACAGTATACTATACATTATACGTACCCGTATACAATAAATAATATTCTGCCAGCCTTCACATAGTCTCACAATCCTTCCCAAAATTTTCAGAAATTTCGGCTGCATTTTCCCATAAAATGGACATTTCACAAAATCTGATATACCACAAATCACATCATATGTATATATATATATAGTCGTTCACAATATCAACCATTCAATCATCGTATATAACCATTCCATCCATTTATACCATAATCCAAAATACCACCATTGTCATTCATAAATCAACCATTCCATCGTCCAAGTATATTTATCATCGCCAACTATCTTAACAATCCAAAATAACCCCTCTAGATGGTAATACATATATAATATGTATGATAATTATATATATATCAAAATATATAAAACATGTAACCACTTCCTCCAAAGCATACGTAAATCAACAACACTATGTCCTAGTCACGTGTTGATCACTCTCAATTTTTTCCTTTTCCTTTTGCTTCTGTACCTGAAATGGTGAAGGAAATGGGGTGAACAAACAACAGCTCAATGAATATAGCTCTTGATGTGACAATCGCATGCATTTAGGGAAACATGACATATCAAATCGTTTAAATTAAAATATTTCAAAAGCTCATATACAACATTCATCAAAATAATATACGTGCACACAATATATAGTTTATGCTCATTCAATAAATCATGAGGTGTTGGCCTATCTGTCATCTCAACTGCCTCATAATCCAGTGTCTGTCGCACTACCTGAAACTACAGTTTCATTAGGTTTTAATATGATTCGAAATGTCTCAAATATCAAATATAACTTCCAACAGCCATAAAAATTTTAAATAAACACAAATGAAATCTAACCACATATTCGGGGTTTCTATAGTCTAGGGAGTGTTTTTCAACCTTTCGAACAACTTTTCATTCAAGTTGGATCAAAACTCCGATTTTGAAAACACCGTAAAATGGCTCTCATAGCTAAAATTACCCTGCTAGAATCATCATACACTAGTTAAAGATCAATTTCACGACGAAAAATAGCAAAATAGCTTACCGACACGTCAGATTTGGCCGCGAATCCGTCGTTTCCCCTTCTTCCTTCTTTCCTTTCTCTTTCTCTTCTTTCTCTCCCTCCAGCAACTTCGTTTTTTTTTTTGTTTTTTTTATTCCATACGAGTACTGTTCACAGTACTATTCAGTGAACAGTACCCACAAAATGAACAGTACTTTATTTTTATTTTATTTTTTCTTACTTCATTTTTCTTCTTCTTCTATACACTCAATCTACATGAGACATACACGTGTTGTAAATCTATTTCTATTTAAAATCACATTTCAGACTCACTTTTGACATTTTCAAGTTCATTTGACACATGGCTTTAAAGGTACTTATACGTGTATTATACTCTTCAGTGTACGTATAAATCAACCAAATATATTGAGTAAAAGCATGGGGTGTTACAGGTTCACATTGTATTCTGATCATAAGAGTTTGAAGTACTTGTTTGATCGGAAGGAATTGAATATGAGACAGCGTACATGGCTTGAATTTCTTAAGGACTATGACTTCGCATTGGAGTATCATCCTAGGAAAGCCAATGTTGTTGCCGATGCATTGAGCCGAAAATGGATTGAAACAGGTGTTGTAGCTTATCAGATGGCCCATGAGTGGCGATTATTGGAGAGGATCTCGATGATGAGTATACGTTCTGTTGAACCATCTTTGGATATGTGTGCTCAGATGCTGGCACAGTTGTCAGACACTCATATTTAGAGGATCAGATATCTGCAGCATAATCCAGATTTTGGGATGTTTGATGCTTGGGCTGACAGTACTGATCGTGTTGATTGGTCGAGAGATGCAGATGGCATTCTGAGATTTTAGGGGAGACTATGGATTCCATATGATCTGGAGTTGAGAGATGAGTTTCTTCGAGAGGCACATAAATTGCAGTATACTATTCACCTTAGAGTGACCAAGATGTACCATGATATGAAACGTACAGTTTGGTCGCATGGGATGAAGAAGGACATAGCTGAGTATGTTCGAAAGTGTGGAGTGTGTCAGCAAGTGAAAGCTGAACACCAAAGGCCTGGAGGACAAATGCAATCATTACCCATTCCAGAATGGAAATGGAAGCATATTACGATGGATTTTATTATGGGACTATCTAGGTCTCAGGGTAGATATGATGTCATCTGGGTTATTGTTGATAGGCTCACGAAATCTGCACATTTCTTGCTGGCAAACACCAAAGATTCCATGGATCGATTGAGCAAATTGTACCTTCGAAAGATTGTGAGACTTCATGGAGTTCCTGTTTCGATTGTTTCGGATATAGATTCTTGTTTTACCTCGAGTTTCTGGCGTGTGATGCAGAAACAGATGGGAACTCAGCTTTGTCTCAGTACGACATTTCACCCTCAGACGGATAGACAGTCTGAGAGGGTTATTCAGATGCTGGAGGATATACTCAGGTCTTGTATTTTGGAATTTGGTGGGAGTTGGATTGAATATCTTCATCTGTGTGAATTTGCTTACAATAATAGCTTTCAGGCTAGCATTGGCATGGTAGCTTTTGAGGCTCTCTATGGGCGACCTTGTAGATCTCCTACTTGTGGTTTGAAGTGGGAGAGACACAGTTGGTGGGGCCAAAAGCAGTGGTAGCACAAACGGAGAAGATTAAGCAGATTAGGGCAAGATTAAAGGCAGCTCAGGATCAACAAAAGAGCTACTTCGACAGACGCCACAGACCATTAGAGTTTGCTGTGGGAGATTAGGTTTTATTGAAAGTCTCTCCACTGAAAGGGCATATGAGATTTGGTGTGAAAGAAAAACTTTCTCCTCGTTTTATTGGGCCATTTAAGATCCTTGAGATGATAGGTCCTTTGGCATACAGGATTGCTCTACCATCTCAACTTGCTGGAGTTCATAATGTATTCCACGTGTCTATGTTGAGAAAGTATAATGCAGACCCCACACATGTACCTATGCTTGATATTTCTCAAACTCAAGTTGGAGAGGATGCTACTTATGTGGAACAACCAATTCATATTATGGCTCGCAAAGTTAAAAAGCTCAGGAATAAAGAAATTCCTTTGATTCAAGTCAAATGGCAGTTCCATGATAATGAAGAGCAAACCTGGGAGCGAGAAGATCAAATTAGGGAGATGTTTCTGGATTTGTTCACCGCTTGAGGTAACATTTAATTTTATATTAAATTTTGAGGAAGCAATTTCCTAAGTTTGGGAGATTGTAACGATCCACTTTCGCACATAATTTGATTTGTATAATACTCGTATTTTGTGTGTTTTGTGCATGTATTTGATGTTTTTGTTTGATAATTAATTATTGGTGCGTCAAATGGACTTGGAGATATTAGAAATGAGTCTAGAACACATCTTTACATAAAAATCAACTAGCTATACGCGAAATTTCAATGTGTATTCAACGCATAGTAGCGAAATGAAAAATGAGTGTTTTTGGCAAAAAGGAGGGCGCTCATGCTCAAATCGGAAGGCGCTTATCTGATTTTTTGGGGCGTTTTTTTTATGAAAAATGGCCAAAAATCAATATTTTAAAAGGAAAAAAGTTGCTACTATTCTCATTTGATTTGGGAATGAATTGGAGAAGGAAGAAAGGAGGAAAACTAAGGTTTCAAGAGAAAATCTTCACCATTTATACCCCAAAGTAAGTGATTTTCTCCATTTATTTCCATGAAATCACCATTGAAGGTGAGAGTAAGCTTTCTAATGGTGTAATTTTCTCTATAGGCCAGGGTTTTGGGTATTCCTAACCTAGGGTTGGTTGATATTTTGCTATTTCGAGCTTGTTTATGGTAGAAACAACCTTCTTTCACCTAAATCTATACCCAATGTGCATTTTGCAAGAACTTTACCACTTTTTTGGTGGAGTTAAGTGTAATAGACCTAAATCTAGAAAATGAACTTAGGGTTTTCCATTCAAGTTGCCACTCAATTATGTTGAATAAATGACTGATTCTAAGTGATTGATGGTCCAATTCACTGATTTTGAATGGTGGAAAGCCTAGGTGTAGTGTAAAATTGGCCTAAGGCTTGATTTTAGGATTTTGCCCAAAATTAGGGCTTTTTACCTAAATCAAGTCAATTGATTAAATTGACTTGAAACTTGTCTAATTGAACCCAAATTGAGTAAAATTGTGGGTTTATAATGGTTAGACTCGGGTTATAATTGCATGAGTTAGTTCAATTTGACCATGTAGAGATTTATCTAATTTGGGATTTAGATTGGAATTGGTCAATTGAATGGTGTTAAGTGTTTCTAATCCAAATTGGTGTGGATTAGAAGTGATTTGGGTTAATAATTATGTATTTAGACATAATGGACTGAAATTGATCATTTGTGTATGAAATTGATTCATTTCAGGTGTATGTGAGTCAATTGGCCAATTGAAATGTAAATAATGTGTGAAATTGGCTAGTGAATTGGTTGTGAGTATTTCTCACCTTTGTTTTCTATTATGGCATTTTATTTATATAAATTGGTTTGTACAATGGCATGCATCTTATATATATATATATATATCTGTTTGTGTGTGTGTGTGTGCATTGTGATTTAAGATCATGAGCATGAAATATATGCATCAATATTGCCTTGGGTGTTTTAGATTACATACCTTAGCATTGTTGTCTTGCTATTTACTTATTCTTCAGGAAAATGTGCCGCTGTAATACTTGGATTGGTGTTTCGTGGAAAGGACTTTCTGAATCACCGAGGAATGTAAGGGTAGAAAGATTAAGAGAATTAGTGTCCGGTAATGCGCCGATCGGAACCTATTGGCCAATAGGAGAAGTAAAAGCATGTGTTATTCTTACATATCCTTTTGGCAAAGAGTCTGCATATTTGATTCTTATGGAAATGATGCATAATTCACATGTTTAGTTTAAACACATGTATAATAAGATTTTTCTTGATGCATTTGGTTTATGAATGAAATTTTCAATATCATACGTGTTTTTTATAAATGCATATATGAAAATATATTGTGAGAGCTTACTCATTGAGCTAATTGAGCTTACTCCATTTTTTCTTACTTTTATCAGGTTCATATCAGAAAGGAAAGGGCAAGGCTTAAAGCTTGCAGTCTTTCTTTTCTTCTCTTTTGGATGTATGTTTTGATTCGTATATTTTGGCAAAAACTTGGAACTAGTGTAATTGTTTTGTTTCATCTTTGATTATGTATATAAATATCACAAATTCTCATGTATATAAAATATAGATAGTTATGGTTTGTTTGGTTTTGAGGATGACTTGAGATGTGGATAAGTTATGCGAGAAAGCAAAATGATTGAGTTTGATATGAATGATGTTGATTATTTGATTATAAGTCTTTGTGTGATTGGATGTGATTATCATGATATTTTGTGGAACCTCAGATTCATGTGGAGGTTCTGCCAAAAATTTTAGTGATTTTGTGGTATTGTTTTAAAAGGAAGAGGCTGACAGAGTATTGTATATGTCTAGGTATGGCGTATATGGTATTCTGTGTCGATCGTGACGTCACCTGGAGAGGCGTTGCGACAAAATACGTATTTTAAGGTTAGATTGGTTACAATAAAATATAAATTTTAGTTAAGTAATTAAATAAAATATACGAATTAAAAATATTATATATTTAATTTATCTTAAATATGTGTTAATTTATTCCAAATGAATTAGTTTATGTATGTAGTTGGATAATATATTTCTTTTTTTCATAATTTTAGCTCATCCCTTATTATAATTTAGTTAAATTCATTATATATTTATATCTAGCCCTACTACATACTTTTAGATAGAGTATACTTAATAAAGTATATTTTGTATATATATATCTATTTGTGCGTGTGTATATGTATATATAATATATTACCTAATTATATAATACTCTTGAATCTTAATTATATTTTGTTTTTCCTATTTTATACAATAATTGTATACTATATATACTCTTATTAAGAAATAGAATAGATATATAGATTATTTGTTTTATTAAGAAATAGACTTGGTATGTGGATTATTAGTATTATATACTTAATTGAACATATTATTAATAATGTATATATAATACAAATATAAACCCTTAATTAAATATATATTATGCACATTTTATACACTCTTATTTGTAATAATACACTTGATTATATTTTTTATCATTATATATACATTATATTACTTTTTTGACATAATATATTATGTATGTGGTACGTATTATATTTATATATACTATATATACTTTAATTATATATTTAGATAACACAATGTTAATTATGTTTCGTTTTTTTATTTTATACTCTTAATTACGTGCACATATATATTTTATATTTATTATAAAATATATATATATATATATGTGTAACTTTGTATTAAGAATATATTACAATTTACACATACATATATATTTTAAAGTAAATCTAAAATATATACAAAATATTATATATATAATCGGGCCCAATTTTTGGGCTTCGGGGCAAGGCCTTTGAACCGGATTAGTGGGTCGGGCCGAATCTAGCTATGTGAACCAAAATCCATCCAATAAATTTTGAAACCGGGCCGGGACGACCCATGTAATAGTCAGGCTAGGATTTTGACCAAACCATTTATAACAGGTCTGGTTAGATTCATGGGCCTCGGGTCAAAATTTCACCTCTAAATATACCTCATGATTAGATGGACACAGGGCATTAGGTAGGTTGCCTTTGATTTTGGATTGGAAAGCAATGAGACAATTCAAAAATAAAATTAAAATTAAAAATGAAAATTCAAAAATGACTTCATTGTTTTGAAAAAAGGTTAGTATTAAAGTAAAATATTAAAACACTGTTTTGAAATTTGATTAATCAAATGCCTTTTTTTTTTTTTGTTCCCTTTATACTCTCCGCCCCCTCAAAAAGTGTTGTTTTGCAAATAATTGTTTTCTTTGCGAGTTTGTCAACAACTGAATTCTCAACTCTCAGAATATGCATAATTAAAGGAAGAGCCACTAACATGCCTGTATGCCTCTTAGCGCATATGTCTATAGGGTTTGAGATTCAGTATGCCCTATTTGGCTTTCTCATGATATATCAATGAAATAGCTTTGTTTTGTGACAAAAAAAAAAAAAAAACTATTTATTCTTGAACAAAATAAATAAATAGATCAAACTCAAACTCTTGTATGTTTATGTTTACTTACAATTAGTTTTATAATAAAAATTGAAGGCAAAGAATTTCATATCTTGCAATATTGGTATTAAACTCTTGTTTACGCTTTCAATTTTAGAGATTTTAATGTGCTTCTATAATAATATGTGTTAGAACATATGTTGTTGAATGTAAAAATTTATAGCAATTCCAGAGCCATAGCTCTATAAAGTGAGTGACGCGACTCTACATTAGTAAGAATTTAGTTAAAAATTTCAGTAAGTCGAGTGTCGTTGTCGCAACTCTACACTTACTGAAATTTCTACTAAATATTAGAGAGTCAAATGCTCTAGCACTAGAAAGTGAGCGTTACTGCTCTAGTGCGATAAATTTAATTTTTTTTTATTTTAATGTGATTTTTCTTCGTGCCTTTTTGTAGAGACACGATTGCACAAAGGAATTTCGTCCCTTATCGTAGAGGTGAGATTTTGATTACGTAGACTCAAACTTTTTTTCAAAATATATGAAATTTTTCCAAGATTTTCTTTCTTTTTACTCTCTCTCTCAATCGAATTTTCCTAAAATTTTTCTTTCTTTCTACTCTTTTTTTCTATCAAATTCTTCTACAAGTTTTTCAAGAGAGCAATATTGTTACTTAAGGTCCTATTGATGATCCACTTAGAGAACCCTTATCGATTTGATTGTTATAGCCTAAAATTATGGTACTGAACAAAGGCAATTTTCACTTTAGGATAGTGTGTGTGTACGCTTCAATCCATTTACCGTCTCATTCAATCTCACCGGGTACTTATATTCCTACAATATGTACAATCACTAGTACTATCACCGGTAATAAACTCGTGTACTCTCTCTCTCTCTCTCTCTCTCTCTCTCTCTCGTGATAGAAGGTCCTTCGCCAACATGGCTACTCCATTATTGAAAGGTTCGGAATTAATATTCATATATTCATTAGACGCTTCATGAATACAACTATATCTAAACCGGTTGATAATTCTTTCAATATTGTCCACACACTTATGCAGTACTTATATATATATATATATATGATCACTAATAAATATTCATATCTTCGTGTGACACTTCATGAATACAAGTATTGCTGAAACCTGTTGATAATTACATCAATATTGCCCACACACTTATGCAATACTTAAATATATATACACTCTAACTTAAATAAGTCTTTTTCAAATTACATGAAATTCACTACATAAATCTGTTTACTGGACTCAGACTTTATTAAAGACTAAGGCCTTGTTTAGGGGAGTCTTTCCAAAAGTACTTTTTGTTAGGATATGTTCTGAGTATGTAACTAATTTAGTTAAGTCAATTGAGTTGTTAAACAGTTTCAACTGTCTAGTGTCAGTGGTTGTTAAGAGTTTGTTTTAACTAATTCTAGAAGCTTCTTCTTCCTCTATAACTAGGCTTGTATACTCTGTTTCAGAATACATTGAATACAACAGATTATTCAGTCTTTCGTTTCTTGTTTTCTTTCTTTCATTCATTACTCTATTTCATCTTTGTTAATTCCTTACATGGTACCAGAGCTGCAATGGCAGAATCTCGTTCATCTTCTTTGCTAGATAGATCTTCATCATTTGTGAAATCAACTCCAGTAATGTTTAATCATTCCTTCTCAATCAACCTTGATGAAGGAAACTTTCTGATCTGGAGACAGCAGGTTACGAGAACAATTAGAGGGCACAAACTTCAAAAGTTTATTGATAATGAAGCTAGATCTCCTTCAAGGTTCTTGTCTTCAGTCACTGTTGATCAAGGAGATGTTAATCCGCGTTTGTTGATTGGGAACAACAAGATCAACCGTTGTTCTCATGGCTCCTATCATCAATGTCTCAACCAATTCTTACTCGTCTTGTTGGTTGTGAAACTTCATCTAAACTTTGGAAAACACTTGAGACTTTCTTCACAACACATACTCAAGCCAAGATCTCTCAGATCAAGGCCAAACTTCAACATACTAAGAAGGTTGATCTCTCCATTAAGGATTACTTGCTAAAGATCAAAGAACTTGTGGATCAACTTGCCTCTGTAGGCCAGGTTTTATCTCCTAAAGATCACATTGAAGCTATATTTGAGGGATTACCATCTACTTATGACTCATTTATTGTATCAGTTTCTTCACGATCTGGCATACACTGTCACTGAAATCGAGTCTTTACTTCTTGCTCAAGAACATAGGATTGAAAGACATCTTAAAGAATTAGATTCTAATGTTTTACCTATTGTCAACATTGCTCAGTCTCAGAAATATGGATACTCTAATGACAGATCTGGCAATATGTCTTCAAGAAATCAGAATTTCAATCCTAATTCTAGTAATATTGGTCCAAGATTTCATGGTAATGGCAAGAATGGTGGAAGAGGAAATAGAACTCAATGGAATAATCAAAACATAGCACAATGTCAGATCTGTGGTAAATTAGGTCATATTGCAGTCAAGTGTTATCATAGATTCAATGTTGCTATATCAGGACCTCAAGATTTCAATTCTCAGTCATCAAAGCATGCAAAACTTGCTACTCTATGTGTTTCACCTTCTACAGTTGCCGATGCAAACTGGTATCCTGATTCAGGGGCTTCAAATCATTGCGCTCCTCACTTGGAGAATTTGATAAACAAAGACTTCTATCAAGGGACTGATCAAGTCCATATTGGTGATGGATCAGTTATTTCCATTCGACACATCGGTAATTCTTCTTTTAAGTCTTGTTTTCACTCTACATTATTGTCCTTAAACAATCTGTTACATGTTCCATCTATCTCCAAAAATCAGCTCAGTGTTTCTTGCTTTGCCAAAGATAATAATGCTTACTTTGAGTTTTATCCTGATCGATGTTTTGTGAAGGATCAAGACACAAAGAGAGTGTTGCTTCAAGGGAAGCTTAATCATGGTCTCTATGTCTTTGATGCTACAAATCTGAAGTTTCAATCTCAGTACAAATTACCTGAAATGACTTTTTCTCCTTCTTGTAATTCTTGTACGACTTCAGCTCATACTTGTAATTCTTCTACTTTTTCTTCTTTTGCTAGTAGTTCACAATCACTAGCTCAGTTTTGGCACAATCGTCTTGGCCATCCAGCTGCCAAGGTACTATGCAATGTCATGTCTCTTTGTAACGTTTCTATTTCGAATAAAGACTTCTCTGATTTCTGTCTGCTTGTTGTCTTGCTAAATCTCATAAACAACCCTTTTCTTTGTCTAATACTGTATACACCAAACCACTTGAATTAATTCACTCCGATGGGACCATCTCCCATTACATCCTCTAATGGCTATAGTTACTATGTTCACTTCATTGATGCCTACTCTCGTTATACCTGGGTTTATTTGTTAAAACAAAAGTCTGATGTGTATCAAACCTTCTTAAATTTTAAGTCTCAAGTTGAGTTGCAACTTGGCCATTCCATTGAAGCTATACAAACTGATTGGGGTGGTGAGTATCAAGCCCTATCTCCATTTATAGAGAAAGCTCTGTCTCTTCTTGCCCATGCTTCACTTCCATTGAAATTTTGGGATGAGGTGGTACGTACGGCAGTGTTTCTAATCAACATGTTGCCTTCTCATCTAACAAAAGGAATTTCTCCTTTTGAGTTGTTGTTTCATTAGTCGCCAGATTATACATGTCTCAGGACGTTTGGTTGTTCTTGTTATCCCAACCTCCGTCCATACAACAAGCATAAATTACAGTTCAGATCAGTGGAGTGTACTTTCCTTGGTTACAGCTTGAATCACAAGGGATTTAAGTGTTTGGATCCTTCCAGTCGCATGTACATATCTCGTGATGTTCAGTTTGCTGAGCAGTTATTTCCGTATGGAAGATTGGGTTCTACATCACCTGATAATCTAACATCCTCTACCATTTCGGCACAAATTCGTGTTGTCTTCTGCACCTACTGTTACTGTTGAGCATCCTCAGTCACCTGCACCTGTTGTTCTTGTTGAGCAGTCCACTTTTATTCCTGTTGAACAATCCACTGTTGTGGAAAACTTTATGCAAGCAGCACCTATGGAACCCCCTGATTTAGATGATATTCAACTACCATTGGTCTCTTCTCATCCTATGCAAACCAGGTCGAAGTCAGGTATCTTCAAACCAAAAGTTTTTCTGTCTACCACTACACCAACATCAGTTAAAAATGTTCTTTTCCAACCACATTGGAAGGATGCAATGACAGATGAATACTTGGCTCTACTTCGAAATAACACTTGGAAGCTTAGTTGATCCGCCTTCAGATCGTGCTGTTGTAGATTGCAAATGGATTTTCAGAGTTAAGGAAAATGTTGACGGAAGTATTTCCAAGTACAAAGCCTGTTTGGTTGCAAAAGGCTTCACTCAAATTCCAGGTTGTGATTTTAATGAGATGTTTAGTCCTGTTGTAAAACATACTACTATTCGAATTTTATTAAGCATTGCTCTTTCAAAAGGATGGTCTATCAAGCAGCTAGATGTCAATAATGCTTTCCTAAATGGTGACTTGACTGAAGAAGTTTGTCTCTCTCAACCTCCTGGTTTTGAGGATCCCAACTTTCCTACTAAAGTTTATCGGTTACACAAAGCTTTATATGGGCTTAAGCAAGCCCCTCGTGCTTGGTTCGACAAGCTAAAATCTACCTTGGTTACTTTTCGCTTTTGTTCTGTGAAGACTGACAATTCACTGTTTATCCGGTACAAAGGGTCTCAATCTATGTTTGTTTTGGTGTATGTAGATAACATATTAGTAACATGTGACAGTTCATCAGCTATCTCTGATTTGATTATCCAACTTAATGCTCAATTTTCTCTCAAGGAATTGGGCGATGTGAACTACTTTCTTGGTATTCAAGTTGAAAGCACCTTAGATGGTCTTATATTGTCTCAAAAGAAGTATATCACAAATTTATTAGCTCCAACTCAGTTGCAGTTTGCCAATCCTATGCCTACACCCATGTCTGGGGGAGAAAAATTATTCAACTATGGCAGTGACCCAGTGTCAGATTCTCAATTGTACCGGAGCATTGTAGGTGCATTACAATATGTAACTATTACTCGTCCTGATCTCTCCTATTCGGTGAATCGTGTGTGTCAATTCATGCAACACCCATTACAGTCTCATTGGAATACTATGAAGCGGATCTGTCACACCCTGCGGATGTGATGGGTACCTCATCGAGTGTACCCCAGCCACTATGATCTCATAATATTGTTTCATCCCAGTACACAGCCCACTCAACAGTGTCTAGTACCCACGGGATCATTTGTCCACACTATTCATCATGAATAGTATAGGACCTCCCCCGGATTCGAACTCACAACCTCATAAGGTTTGATTTCGCAATCCGAGTAGCCACTGAACCATTCACACCTGGGTTGCACACAGTGCCCCTACCCAGGGTGATGAGTACCCCCGCAGGGCATACTCCAGCCACTATGATCCCATAATATTGTCTCATCCTAGTACACAGCCCACTCAACAGTGTCTAGTACCCTGGGATCATTTGCCCACACTATTTATTATGAATAGTGTAGGGCCTCCCCCGGATTCGAACTCACAATCTCATAAGGTTTGATTTCGCAATCCGAGTAACCACTGAGCTAATTGGTTCAATTGGTTCAGTGGCTACTCGGATTGCGAAATCAAACCTTATGAGGTTGTGAGTTCGAATCTGGGGGAGGCTCTGCACTATTCATGATGAATAATATGGACAAATGATCACGGGGGTACTAGACACTGTTGAGTAAGCTGTGTACTGGGATGGGACAATATTATGGGATCATTGTGGTTGGAGTATGCCCTGCGGGGTACTCATCACCCTGGGTAAGGGGCACTGTGTGCAACCCAGGTGTGAGAGGATCTCTCGCCATGTTATTTTTTTATGAATTTAACTTTCTTTTTGCTCAAAGACTACTATCTCTGTTGTTATTGAATCCCCTTCTCTTAGACCTACCTATCCTGTACATATATTAGTCCTTACTGCTACATCGTCTAATAATCAACTTGTTTCCCCTCCTCTGTGTGCTCCTCTTGGTTCCCTTAAGACTAATTTGATTTCTACCACCTCCCCTGCGTCTGATTCACCACCCTCCTCTTCTACACCCACTATTTCTTCTTCAAATTTGCCACCTTTTTAGCTCATGTTGCCCTTCAATCTAAAACTGGTGTTTTTAAGCTCAATAAGTTATACAGTTATGTCACTTCATTGGACCTCAAGGAACCTACTTCAATCCATGACACATTGCTCCATGACAAGTGGAAGACAGCCATGAATGAAGAATATCAAGCTTTGTTGAAGAATCACACTTGGTCTTTGGTTCATTACCTCCTGATAGAAGTGCAGTTGGCGGTAAATGGGTGTTCAAGTTGAAGAAAAATGTTGATGGAACGGTGTCTAGATATAAAACACGCTTAGTAGCCAAGGGCTACCTTCAGGAAATTGGATATGATTTTACCGAAACCTTTAGTCCGGTGATAAAATTGACATCTAGTTGAGTGGTTCTTACTATTGCTCTTGCACGTGGATGGGAGATAAAACAGATTAATGTTAAAATGTTTGTTTAAATGGAGATCTCTTGGAAGAGGTTCATATAGAGAAGCCCTCTGGGTTTGAAGTGACGAGTGATCACAAACTTGTGTGTAAATTAAATAAAGCTAACAAGCTCCGAGAGCATGGTTTGACAAGATGTGGTGCACTACTTTCTATGGGGTTCTAATCGTCTAAAGCTGATCATTCTCTCTTCATTAAATTTAGTCCATCTTCTATTGTTTTTCTAATAGTATATGTTGATGATATTATACCTACAGGCAGTGATACATTAGACTTAAAAGCATCTTCTTCATTGGTTGAATATGATGTTTGCCCTCAAAGACTTGGGATCACTTTGCTACTTTCTTGGCATAGAGGTGAAACCCATGACAGATGGTATTTTATTGTCCCAACAAAAGTATATCTCTGATTTACTTAACAAAGTTCATATAAGTGATGCCAATTCTATGCCCACTTTCCTATGGTGAGCGGCTTGCAATTGTCAGCCTTGGTTGGAGACCCAATAACAAATGTTCATGAATATAGAAGTGTTGTTGGTGCGGTGCAATTAGTCAAGCATATCTTGAGACACCTTAAAGGTAGAGGTGTAAACAACTCGACCGAACCGACCAAACCCAACCATTTAGGGTCGGGTATGGATAATAAGCCGGGTTGGTTGGGTCATTTTTAAAACAACCCAACCAAATCGAGTCGGGTCACGGGTTTTAATGATGTCCACCCAGAAATACCCAACCCGCCCCCCTAATATATTTATACATTCACACACTGTATATATTTAATATTATTTATATGTACTAAATAAATTCATCATGTTCAAAGCCTTTTATTAAAAGGACCTACAATAAGGGAACATGTGAAAGCACTAAACCAATTTATATAGGGAGAGTAGATTGTTTTTGTCTTCTTCTTTCTATATGGGACTAAAAGAAGCGAGAAACAATTTTAAAAGGGGAAGTGGCTCGAGAAACAATTTTAAAAGGGGAAGTGGCTCGCTCTTGTCTCTTCCCTCTCTTCTTCTATATAGGATTAAAATTAAAGGTTTCTCATTCATTCAAGTTTGAAATTGTGGATGTAAATATATCATAATGAATTAAATTGACAATTTAATATCTATTCTATTTCTAATTTTCTATGCGTAAATCATGACATATGTGATTGAATTTGTTATTTATTTTTCTTTTTGGGTAAGCATGTTCTCTAATTATATAAAACTAATATTGGTGCTATTTGAGAAAAAATAAAATTATAAAGGGATATGTATTCAATTATAAAAGGAGGAGTATTGTCCCATTTTTCTTAAAAATATGTATTTTTCAAATTTTGTAGCTTAAAAGCACTAATTATTAGTTACTTTGATAATTATACATTTAATTATAAATGGAAAATATTTGGTGAACCACTAATCAAACAAGGTTTGTCTAAGTAAGAATTTATAGATTATTATCATTATATTGATTATGTGTATATACCTTTTAGTGGTTATAATATGCTTAGTCATATATTATATGGTGTATATGTACGTACAATAAGTAATAACCATGCAATATTTTATATGCATATATGTGAGTATGTCAATGTGTGAATATATTATGTAACTATATTTTTTTGTTACATTATAAAACATATAGATACAAATATAACATTATATATTATGTAAGTATATGTTCTGTAAGATTAACATAATTATATATTATAATGTTATAATATATAAATGTGAATTAACATATGTATACACACTTTTGTACTAATATATGGTTATATATTTATTTATACCATAAATGAAGTGTATACTTGTGAGTTAAAATATGTATATACACTTTCATATATATATAACATTATATGTATAATTATAATGTGAATTAACATACATATACACACTTTTGTACTATTCTATACTTATAGATTTATTTATATTATAAATGAAATGCATACTTGTGAATGAGTGAAGAGGGCATCTATAGAGAGAGGTAGTGGCTTCTTTCCTTCTCCATTTTCCAATGTGGGACTAAAAGTTCTTGTCAAACTCTAACAATTTATGATTTATATTTTATGATATGCATAGATTAACAATTATGGTTTTATAATATGCATTTATCATAACATATATAATGTGATTTGTTATTTTTGGGTAACCTAGTTATGTTCTCCAATTAAATATAAAGCAAATATTAAATTATTGTAACATGCATCTAATTATAAGACGGGTAATATTTGTAATTTTTCTAAGAAAATGTATTAATATAATTTTGTAGTTTAAAACATTGATTATTAATTACTTTAATAATAATGTATTTAATTATAAGGGGAGAATATTTGGTTTACCACTTATATTTAGTTATTTACCAAAGAAGTTTATTTAAATATTGAACAATCAATCGTAAACACTTTATTATAAACTAATTAAAAATAAAATTCAAACTAAATAAAAAATAAGAAATGCATAAATCTTTGATACGATATTACATTAAAAGTTAGATTCCATATTATCATAAGTTATTTCATTTTTTCCTGTGACCAGTTATACAACTCAAAAAATAAAGTAATGAACTAAAACATTGTTACATTAATGTATGTACTCAACAGAGTTTAAATCTAAACATGAAAATAAATCATCCATCGGTGACGAGGAGCTTATTGCCCATAATTTCCTCTTATCTTTCTTCTCTTATTATATCATTGAAAATGATCACATTTGAAATTATTACATTAACTCTAATTATATCTTTGTTATTATATCATACTAGCATATAGATATATAAAAGTTGAATTTTATATTTTTAGAAATTACTCTTAATTTGAAAAATTATATTATCAACAATATTATTACACGTGTCTAATATATGTTGCTTCTTATACATTCATAATCAAACCTTGCCTTGTAAATTATCAAGATTGTTATAGAAAGAAATAGTAGAAAACCCCATTTTGACTAATTTCGACAAATATATCATATTCAACTTTAATTATATTATTGAGATATGAGTCAAAACTAATTAATGTCATACATGGTCACTTCAAAGATTATGTAAATGCAGGTATAAACAATTTTTTGATAAAAATAAACTAATTTTAACACATATTATACCCAACTTTAACTATATTATTATGACATGAGTAAAAACTAATCAATGTCATAGTGGTCACTTGAAAGATTATATAAATGCAAGTAGAAACTAACATTTTATTAGAATAGACTAATTTTCTTTTCATAAAAAAAATAAAATAAAAGATTAATTTTAACACAAATGTTATACCTAACTTTAATTATATTATTGTGACATGAGTCAAAACTAATCAATGTCATCTCACTTAAAAGATTATATGAATTTAAGTATAAAGATGTAAAATAGATAATTGCTTTTGTGATCACTTTAAGACTTATTAAATATTGAATAACTCTATATATCCAACAAATATAAAATATGACTTAGAAGGGAGTTTGAGAAATTTTTATAATAGGATGGAATTAATGCCTTTGAGCCATTGAGTGAAGATGATAGAAAATGGGATCTTGTACATATATATTTTCTATAACTTTTGGGTTTTGAAGAAAATTATGGTGACTTTTTTGTCACTATATTATCAATCTCTAAAAATATTTGAGGTTACTAAAGTAGAATATTATTTGATTGGCGTATTGACGATAACCTTTAATATTAACAAAAAAAATAACTTTTTTTTTTTAGCCTAGAACGCCTAGCCTAGGTATTAATATACCTTGTGATGATACTTTGTTGAATTACCAAACTTATCTTGGGTAAGTATTTTATAAAGTTTATTGTACATATATAGTTAGACACACCATAAGAGTGGAAAGGAAAAAAAAAAGATATTTCATGGAATAACTTATCCTATTATTCTCATCAACTCCACCATGCAAATAGTTGGAAAAGTCTTTTGACTTTGTGAAATATAATTTCATCAATACTAAAGTCCATTTAATAGTTTAGTCCATTTAAGTAAAAAGATTTTTCAGAAAAATGATCCTAATTTCCACAAATTTGTCCATTCAATAGTTTAGTTCCACATTGAAACTTTTGGGGGAGGATGAGCTCTCCCCCTATAAAACACCCTTCTTTCCCACTTCATTCTAATTTAAGTCTTTTTGGCATTTGAGGCATCTATACATGCTTAAGCAAAGAGGCCTGTGGAAATGGAGATTCTATTCTTAGCAAGGAGGCCCCATTAAAATATTTTTTTTACATATATATGTATATGTGTGTATATTTACATATGTATATGAATTTTTATTTTTTTTACGTGTTTAATTTTTGTTTGTGTTTCTTTTTTTAAAATATTTTAGTTTTCAGATTTTTATCACTTTAATTTTCTATGTTTTGATTTTTATTTTTTTTTGGTATTGGGCTTGTATGGGCCGGGCCCCTAAAAACTTAAAAATTGGATAGCATCGGGCCTAATTTAAAGCCATTCAACCATAGTGAGTCGGGTGGGTCCTGGCCTGACCTGACCTGCTTGGCAATTCACAATGGCATTCACGTTAAGAAGTCCCCTCACAGGATATTCTGATGCGGATTGGGGAAGTAATCAAGATGACAAACGTCCTACCTCGTGGCTTTGTATATTTCTCCGACCCAATATTGTTTCTTGGTGTTCTAAACAGCAGCATATTGTTGCATGTTTGAGTACCGAAGCTAAATATCGAAGTCTTGCAAATGCTACTTTCGAAGTAATTTGGTTACAATCTCTATTAAGTGAATTGCACGTTGCTTCCCCCTCGCCCTCCTTTGATCTGGTGTGATAACCAGAGTACAGTCGTTTTGTCTGCAAACTTTGTTGTATATATTTTGTGGGAGAACATGTTGCCGCTCAGCAACTGCTTGTTCAGCATGTTCCAGCCATTGATCAGTTTGCAGATATACTAATTAACAAAGCCCTTGTCTGCTCTCTTCTTCGAAAAGCTTCGTTTCAAATTGATAGTTTTGTTTTTCCCCACTGTTAATTTGAGGGGGAGATTTGAAGATATAACTCATTAGCAGTTAATCGTATTAGTTGTTACGTTACAATTGTAACTGTCATCCGCTCAGGTTGTTAATATGTATGTTACCCTGTTACTTGAGCTTATGAATCTGTTAACTGCCATGTACTTGTATAAATACTGCTGTATCATCTCTTTTTGAGAATGAATGAAATTTATTTTCTAACTTAATTTTACTTCCATTTTCTATAAGCTTTCTTTATTCTTTTTTTATATTCATCCTTGTATTTGACAGAAACAGTAGCACTTTTATCTCTATCCTTCTCTCTTGTTGCTTTATTGACAATGAGAAATATGGAATGCATTTGCCAACTCAAGAAGTTCAGCAATTATAAAAAGGTTTGATTAAAATTTGAAGTGTTATTGTCTACTGAGAGTTCTAAGGTGAATTAAGTAAGAAAATATCTATGAAAATTAAATTGCAGAAGCAGAAATCCATGTTACATTGACAATGAGATTGAGAGCATGTTGTTATTCCAGATGTTGAATAGCAGTGGGCAAACTAATTTTGATGGTTGATTGTTATGTGCATAATTTTCTTAGTCTGATGGAGTTTTGAGAACTAAAAAGCAGGAAAAAAATGAGGAAGGAAAGAAGAAGAGCAAAAGGAACATGATAAAGAAGGGAAAAGAGAAGAATTTTACATAATGTGTGTGTTGTTTATCAATTATTACAAGTAAGTTTACCTATATAGAATGTTGAACTCAGTTCGAGCGACACAGCATTCTACAATGAATATGAAGCCGATCCTCCATGATAATATCAGTGAGTATATGTGGACTGAAATAATAATCAACATCAAATATGAAAAAGTTCAATTATTACATTAAATATAAATTGGGATCTTGTCTTTGTTACTATTAAGGCCTCGAGTGTTAGTATTAGCCAAGATCTAGGCCCGCCAAACAGACATCGATGCTGAGACAAATTTCTATCATCATAAGAATCCCACCAAAAAGACATCTAGGCCTACCATCATTAGGCTGAGGATTCTTGATTCTTGATTCTTGATTCTTGATTCTGTGGCTAGAAATAATGGTTTTATTTGAAATTATAATATTTGTACTGTTATGTGCACTATTGTTCTAGTCTAAATATTAATTAAACACCTAATTACAATTTCTTTTAGTTTCTAAATACAATCAAAGTAGGCAAAACATGCAACAACAGTTATTCAATCTCAATGTGTTTAAACTGAAGAATCATCAAACTTTTGCAGGAGTGTTTGCAAACTTCCATGAATGTAAGTCAATCTTTTCATACATTCTGGCACCAGCAACATCGTTGATGGGCACGGCACTCGAAATCTCTTCAAATTCTTCTGGTGTCAGTTGCACCTTCAAGCTCCCAATATTGTTGTCTAAGTTCTTGATCTTGGTTGTTCCTTGACAAATTCCATGAGAAGCAAGAAGAGAAAAGAAGAAATTAGATTCCTAGATCTCTCTACTTTTAAGTAATTAACATAAAGCTAAAATCAATTTCCATATGAACTCTCAAGTGTTTACTTATAAAAACATTTATTTTTCGGAGGAGTTTCTTACTTGGAGAAGCTGTGTATAGTGGTTATTCTGATAAAATATATGGAAAGTATTTATATTAATCACTTACCAGGGATAGGAACCACATCATCACCTTGATGGAGAACCCAAGATAAAGCCAGTTGAGGAACAGAGCAATCAAACTTCTTTGCAGCCAAGCTTGCGACACGCTTGTATAGTAATTTGTTCTTTTCTAAATTTTCTCCAGTGAACCTTGGATGAGTAGCCTACAATAATGTATTTTTATTAGTTATTAAATCACAAGATAGTACTCTAAAGGGCAAAAGATTATAAGAGCAAAGCATGAGATATGATCATGCCTGACTATATTTCAATGATCATAATCTTTAGAAATATAACATGACTAGAGCAGAAAACCAACCGAATCCAAGTTCTTACCAAGAATGTATTTTCTGGCAAGCTTTCAGTTACCGCCTTGCCACCAAAAAACCCGCGACCAAGAGGGCTGTATGCTACTATTCCAATCCCAAGTTCCCTGCATTTTAACAGTATAAATCATGGAAAGATTAAGCAATAGTCACTAGAGAAAACCCAAATTTTCATATAAACATCAGTAAAAATACATGGGAAACATATCTTTGCATTTCAAATGTTAAGGGAGGAGACCTGAAAGGCTTCTGTACCATATTAACTTCAGATTACTAACCTGCAAAGTGGAACTATCTCGTCTTCAATATCTCGAGTCCACAAAGACCATTCCATTTGCACCGCTGTGATGGGATGAACTGTGTGAGCTCTCCTAATTGTGTCAGGACTAGCTTCAGATAATCCAATATACTTTATCTTCCCCTCTTCTACTAACTTCTTGAGTTCTCCCATCTTTCCAAAGCAAAACAATCAAAAAATTAACATAGAAAGAAAAATAAAAAGGAGGGGATGAGCAAACAATCAAGGACTTGTTTTGATTAGTAGGTAGCATGAAAATATTTTGAACAATCATCCCATGTAAGAAAAAAAAAAAATGAATGCAAAAACACCTACTGTGTCTTCTATTGGCACCGACGTATCCACTCGGTGTTGATAATAGAGGTCAATGTAGTCTACGTCAAGACGCTTTAAACTAGCTTCGCAGCTCTTTCGAACATACTCCGGGGTTCCATCGACTTGCAATCCTGTGGTGATTCCTATCTTGACCACACCAAATTTTGTTGCAAGTTGAATTTTGTCTCTAGGCAACTGCTTTAATGACTGAATTCAATACCCAAGAGCCACTAGATTTATCAAAAATGTGAATGAAAAAAAAATGTCTCAATTTAGATGTGCAAGGAAACATCCAAAATATTGCCAAGCTATCTTCCATTGATTTTGAGTTTCTCTAGACAAACAAAGTTGATATAAATTGAGTATCAACAATAAACATTTGCATTCATGAAGCCAATTGGTGTGAGAAAAATGAAGACCAAACTCAACTGTAGCAGAAAGAAAAAGAAGCTCAAAAAGAAAGTCACAAGAGCAAGATAATTTTTCATGTTTGGTGAGTCACCCTGCAATTAATTATGAAGTAATTGCTTTCAGGTATCCTAAAATGTAACAACACCTGACCAAATTGTTTGGAGTTCAACACATAAAAGGACGCAAAAATAAACACAAAGTTGACATAACTTAGTGAAGATTCATGTGTTGTTCATACTAGCTTATTGAAGATCATTTTTAATTAAGTGAATAAAGAGACCAAACAAAAAAAAAAAAAGCTTTGAGCAGAAGAAGAATCCATTTTACCTTGCCCACCAGAATTTCATTAGCATAATCGACCCCATAAACATCTGAGGTATCAAAAAAGGTGATTCCTCTACTGAAAGCATGCTTAATAACTGAAATTCCATCTTCTTCTGGAAGTGGATCATTGAATGTTCCACTCAACCCATCACACCCAAAACCCAGCTTTGAAACCTGCTCAACCAAATACAATTTTCCTTAGATTTTCTCAGTGATCAAATCTTCTTTAAATTGCAAAAAATAAAAGATATATAAGAAAATTCTTGAATTTTTGGAGATTTCTTGAGGTGGGTATATGATGAAGATATAATCTGTTAACCTCCAATCCCTGGTTACCCAATTTCACCCTTGGAATTTGGGTTTGTGGATTAATGCCTGACATCTTTCCCAGGAAAATAGGAATTGGGATTTCTTTGATTAGAAAACTGGAAGACAGAAAAGGGGCAGAATTGCGTATGATATTGTGGTGGATTCCAATTAACCTGCTTACGAGCCGGCTGATAACAAAGGTTCTATCCCAATACCATTGAACATAGTAATTGAGTAGACATGTAGGTAAGAAGATGATCTTGTGAAACAAATTTCCAAATCATCTAGGTTTTTTAAAATTTTTTTATTTTTTTTAACAATGGATTATATATACAAACCGATGGAGATTATTTGATCGAAGGATAGTCTCAAATATTAATAAAAGGAACAAATGCTCTGAGACCCAATAAGATCGTAATAAAGCCCCGGGTCACAACACCTCACCTCAAGTGGAGAAACCACTTAACCTAAAAGTTATAATTGTCGAATAAGAGCTCGACAATACATATCAAGCTATTATCAACACTCCCTCTTACGTGCAACCTCATCCTGCACGTAAAGAGTCAGAAGAGAGATAAAAAAATAGAAATATCAATTATACAAATAAAAAATATGTAAATATCAATAATAAAACTTGAGTACAAGACCTTTTGTAAAATTAAGACTCTAATACCATGTTAGAAATCACTCATCTTAAAAGTTATAATTGTCAAATAAAGGTCTAACAATGCAAATCAAGCTATCATCAACATCATATAAACGGGTAGAAGCCTAACCAAGTGGGGTACCCTTTGTTGGCGAACCATCTAGTAGCTTGAATTACTTGCAACTCAGGTTAGTCTAGTGACTAGGGGTGTACATGGATTGGGTTAGGTCAGTTTGGGGCTAAAACCTAACCCAACACAAACAGTTCAGGTTGGTATATTTCAAATCCAACCCAACCCAATTAATCATTCAACCCAACCCAACCCAACCCAACCCAAATAATTCAAGTTCGGTTTGGGTTGAGTCAATAGATCGGGTTGGACTTATGCCTAATTTTAGTAACTTTAAATAATAATTCACCAAATAATTACTACAAAGCAAACTATGGCAACCATTTTCTTTTACCCAATATTTACAATACACTATTACGGTAGCTTAGATTGGTAATTATAAAACTCATACTCATTATAATGAGTCAATTCTCTTGTTAGTTTATATCTTTTAGACTTAATATGGATATAATTGTCACAAGGTCTTACTTTTACATTGCTAAAAAGTATTAATAGTTAAACATAAAAATTCTTATTGGAAAAACACACATAAGAACCAATAAGGTAGAATAAGTAAAAGATACACAAGTACACGGTTAAGCCTAAAAGGACACAAAAAAGAAAGAAACAAATCAATTTTAAGTGATTATGGTTGTTAAGTTTCGTATTAGTAAGCTCTTTCTTTTTTTGAAAGGATTAAAGCTCTAAATCATGAATATGTAATTGTAAAATTTGTGACTTTGAGACTAATACTAGGATTTGGTTGTGGTCGGGTTATTCGATTTTTTATAAGTTGAACTCATGACCCAATCCAAACCCGATACCGATCGGGTTGAATATTTTAGAACTCAACTCAACCCAAACTATCTATCTAACGTAACTCAAACTAACCCAAAAGATTCGATTCGATCGATTTAGTCGGGTTAGTTGGGTTGATGAACACTCCTACTAGTGACTAGCTTATGTTTTGTTTACGTGGGTGGGGGTAAGCTCCCACCTATCCTGATTGAGAGAGGTGTGAGATCATTTTTGGTCCATCGTACGTATTCTTACTATAGTTAAATATATATAGCTGTGGATGCAAAGTTCAAAATGATTAATAGGAGAAATATGATTGAGCACTTATCCTTTTCGTAGTCTAAAATATGAAATAATTTGGAAGAAATTCCAAATAAATGAGAAAAGGTTAAGTTCACTATCAACCAAAAAGGAAAAATACAACCTACAGATATGAATGGATTAAGCATTTATCCTATTCTTGACTCAAATAATAAACGAATTATAGTTATAATTGAAACATGAAAATTGCTGAATCAAATGGCTTGCATCACTTTCTTTGAGCTCCCAATGTCACATTTCATTCCTTCAGTAATGTTCTTACCAGAACAAAAGAGATATCATATGATTAAGAAGCACATGCAGGATATTAGCACTTTAATAGCAAAATGACTACTATATGTAATATTTTCATTGTTAATTTGAATGAAGTGTTTTAATTTGAAGAATGATGTGCTGCTAGAAATAATAAAGTGAGGAGATCATTGTCATCATCTAAAACCAGCCCATTTGAAAATACTCTTTTTTTTTTTTAGAGGAAACAAACAAAATATATTAATTCTGCAGATAAAAGTCAGGACAAAAGACGGAGTACAAGGGTACTCAAAAACAGAACGAGGAAAAAATAACAAAGACAAACATGTAGAATGTTCAAGAAAAGACATAGCATCTCTCACTCCATACATTTCCCCCAACTCCTAACCCAATCATTGATAGAGAAGTCATCATTAAGCTTGAAAGCAACAACCCACAAGCTAGCATTAATAAGAATATTGTTCCAAAGGCTATCGCAACTCTTGTTAACACCTTCAAAAATCTGTTGATTGCGTTTCTTCCAAACCATTCATAACGTTGCTAATGTTTCAGCTCTCATAGCATTCACACCATGATTACTCAAGCCTATAAGTTCCCAAGAGTGATACACTCCTCAAAAGAAGCCGGCCGTGAGAAGTTCCCCCCAATTCTCAATCGCCATTCCCTCCATAAGTGCATGGAATAAGAACATCTGAAAAACAAGTGTATAGCAGAATCTTCATCCTAGAAACACATGGGACAACAATGAGGTAGAAGTACAACGTGAGAAAATCTTTGTTGTAGGACATCACCCGTATTAAGCTTGTTATAAAACAAAATTCACCTAAACACTTTAACTTTAAATGGTACATGAACTTTTCAAATAATAGAGGCAATAGGGATCACTGGAAAGGAAGATCGTCAATAAGGTAATGGAACAGAGAGCGACAAGAGAAGGTACCGGAAGGATGAAGGGCACATAGAAATTTTTCATGACCCGTAGACAGTCTAATCGAGCCCAATAATGAAGTCAAAGATGAAAGTTCAACCTGTTGTCCTATAGTTAGAGAATTAGGGAGGAAAATTTTTCAAAGAAAATGGTTCAAGGTAATGAAGCCCTCAACAAAATGTGCTATAGAATGTTGAGGGTAGGTCGTGGCATAATACAATCTAGGAAAGCATTCGGCGAGGAAAGTGTTGCCAAACCAACAATCTTCCCAGAACCAAAATGAACAGCCATCACCAAATGCATAATGGTTTCATTCTCTCATTACATTGAAACCCATGCAAATCTGTCATGCAATACAATTACCACATGCATAATGCATACCAAATCTTCATATAGTTAAAATAACTTTAATTACCATATACAACACAACAACATTCTTAAGTTTTAAATGGTTTCATTCTCTCATTACATTGCCATAACTACAAGCATTTATATTACCAATCAGTTAAATATATCTAAGACAGAGATCCTGATCAGGTGAGACAGTCCCACAGGCTTATTCTTGCAGTAATTACTTTGTACTAGAACTAGCTGCTCTTTTTTGGTGGAGTATCTGCATTTTGCCAAGCAAAATCAGAAAAGATTTCAGGATTTCTTGAGCCAGCCACATCATCAATTGGAACAGCATCTGAAATTTCTTTCAGCTCTTCATCTGTGAGCTTAATCTCCAATGCACCAATGTTATCCTCTAGATTCTTAATCTTCGTAGTTCCTGTAATAATCAAACAATAGAAGCAATGACAACTTCCCTTCTTTCAAAAACACAATGACATGGTTCAAAAATGAAATCAAGAGCCTAAATTAATGTACCTGGGATTGGGACCACATCATCTCCTTGATGAAGAATCCACGCTAGAGCTAGTTGAGGGGCGGTGCAACCACGCTTAGCCGCTAAGATCGAAATGCGGGTATATAAAAGTTTGTTTTTGTTTAAGTTCTCCTCTCTGAACCTCGGTAGCATGCCTTGCGACTGAGAAATAAATGAGAACAGAATTACTTACAATGTCAATAGTCTCTCAACACAATTAAACAAGCATGAATGAATTTAATTCTACTCAAAAAGTTGTGAACTTTTCTTACCAATAGACTCTCTTTTGGTAAACTTTCTATAACTCCCTTCCCACCAAACAACCCTCGACCAAGTGGGCTATATGCCACTATTCCTATACCAAGTTCTCTGCAAGTCAAAAGAGAAAGGCATGTCATCAGAATGTCAAATTTTATAAATATCATCACCGTCGTCATTATCATCATCAAAATCTTTATCTCAATGATTAGGAGTCATCTTCACAAGAAATCTCATAACTTATCTTGCTTGTATTGAATAGAGTGTCCAGAGCTAAAGAATTTTGTTGGATTGGACCATTTGATACAACTAATTATTGAGCAAGGTCTCCAGTACCCAATTTTATTTTATTTTCTTTTGGTCACAAGGTTACACTAATTCTCCATTTCTTAAGTATATCCTACCAATAATGTAATGAATCATTCTAAAGAACATGCAGACATAATGCACTCCGGTGGCCGTCCCAAGGAGCCATATAGAGACAAGGTGGTTACATAAGCCTCGCGTCAAAGCAGACAAAGCTCATAGACAAGAGGGCGAAGCCCTCACAACAAGGGCCATAAGCCCACAACAAAACCATGAAGAACTAACACAACCACGGTTGCCCTATTATTTTGTTGGTAAGGGGACTTGAGTCCTTCCCACTAGTGAAAGGGGGAGGTGTCCCAACCAACTAAGCAAGCGCTTGTTGGCTCCAATATCCAATTGACCATAAGGGAATATTTAGACTTGGAACCTCCCATATGATGACAAGGAATGGAAGATCAAGTAATTTCATGGTTGCTCTCAATCCTTGAATCCTAAGATTGAGTTAACATGAGGGAAGTAGTATATGTTATCACATTTAATAACAACATCACCACATCATGAGAGAGAAAAAAGGAAAAGGAAACACCCACCTCTCACCATATACCACATCAGCATGGGTATGGTTTTGGGTATAATTTTTGTGTCGTAAAAGCATTTCTCTTTGGAAAACTAAGTAAGTGAACTATTTTAAGAAGATAAATGGCTCTATAAACGTGGGTTTGGTTCACATTTGATATCATCAGACCTGCAAAGTGGGATTATCTCTTCTTCGATGTCGCGGCTCCATAGAGAATATTCCATCTGTAAAGCAGTTATAGGATAAACTGCATGTGCCCTCCTTATTGTGTTAGGGCTTGGTTCAGATAACCCAATGTATTTTATCTTTCCCTCTTCCACCAATTTCTTAAGCTCTCCCATCTACCAAAAAGAGAATCTAACATATCATTAGTATAACTTTATTCGTAAAATAAATGAAAGTACTCTAAACAAAATAATATAATGATGCTCACAGTATCTTCTATAGGCACCGTCAAGTCTACTCGATGTTGAAAATAAAGATCAATGTAATCAACATCAAGGCGCTTAAGACTAGCCTCGCAGCATCCACGCACATATTCAGGACTACCCTTGACTTGAGCATTATTCTCGGTAATGATCATGAAACCAAATTTTGTAGCTAATTGAACTTTTTCTCTAGGAAGCTGCTTCAAGGCCTGAAAATATTAAATAGATTCTTGAAAAAAAATCTAAAACAAGGATATACAATTCAATCATCGTTTGGTTAGCAACACAAGACTAGAAAGATAAAAATTCAATATCCATGAACATTAACTTTCTATTACCTGAATTTAATGGTTCGTGGACCACTAAATTCTAAAAGTGACTTGGAAAAAATCATTTTCTATAGGAAAAATCTGTTCTTTCTTGTGTCCCCTGGAACCCAAGTTTTTTCAAACATTACCTTTCCAACCATGATCTCATTGTCATGAGCAAGTCCATAGATATCTGATGTATCGAAAAATGTGATTCCTTTATTAAAAGCATCCTTAATTAAGGAACATCCAGCTTCATGAGGGAGAGGTGCATTATATAGTCCTGAGAGGCTAGCACAGCCCAAACCTAACTTGGAAACCTGCACAAAGCAATAGGAGATTATAAAATTTAGAAATTCCAAATGCTGAATCTGTTTGTTTTGGATTACTAATAATTTCCCCCAATTGATACATTACTAAATCTGAAACTTTGTATGTAAATTACAACATTTCCAGATGTATGAAGCCAGTTGTGCTTATTATTAGCATTCACTTTATGATTTCCCAGTGTAACCATTAAGGTTCGAAGAACAAAGGAAAAGCAAGAGAAATTGAAGATGGAGAGCAAAATCAACAGAAACCAAAAGAACTCTTTATATTTTTCTTCACTGAAAAATCAGAGGCTTCACAAGGTAACTAGTATTGTTCTTCTAGGGGTGCTGAGGCTTGAAACAAAAGTTTACACAGATGCTGCCTTATGGGGATTACATAATTCTTTTTTTTTTTTTTTTTTTTGCAAGGTGGGATTACATGATCTTGAAATCCTCCATACACTCATATTTTATGCATATCTGAGGATAATAATTAGATTTTTTTTTTAAGAAAAAAAAAATCAACATAACAAAATGAACTCTGTTATTAAAAGAATTATATGATCAAAAACTGCACCAACTGCAGAATCATATTCATCAGATTGATGAGCTTCTTGATCTACTAGTGATTACAGTACCAGAATCATGTTGTACCCTACTTCCTAATAAATGGGTGTGATTCAGATAAACTAAAGTCATACTACAATTAGGGAAAACAAGGTTACTTTGATCATATTGATTAAAAAAAAATACATTTTTAGATTGGAATTATATAGTTACTTTACCAAATGGGTGTGTCTGAGAAAAGAAGATAATCTTCTTTGTTTCTTCAAAAAAAAAAAAAGAAGAAGAAGAAGAAGAAGAGCTTGCTTACCTCTAATCCTTGGTTTCCCAATTTCACTCTTGGAATTTGCATTTGGACCTTCTCCTCCCTTTTTTATTTTTTTTTTCCGCCAGGAATAACAGCTTCTCTTCAAGCCAAGAACTTGGTAGAAGAAATAGAACAGGCTTCCTTACAATCCCAAGTACTGAAAAAATATCTAGAACAACCATTGAAAGGGAAACATGACCACACTGGACGAACCAATCACTTGACTAATCTTATCCTGCTTTGACTTAAGGACCCACTTTGACTGTTATGTAGAGTTAATTATAAAAAGTTTAATATTGGTATTGGCCTTGTTTGGAACCGCATCTTCGTTTAGATTTATATGGATCAATGTGGGCTTTCCAACGTCAAGGGCAGATCCAAAAACGGAGAAACGGAACAACATTTTTTAGTTTTCTCCCAAGGAGAATTGATCCCAACCCATAGTGTACAGTGGTAGGTGCATGTTCCAACTCACCTAGTAGCTGATTACAATACTTAAAAGAGTCTTGAGAACTACTTTTTACATTATAGATCATTACATTACTATAAATTAGTTTAGGAAATGACAAATAGCTACATGATCATCAGTCCACAAGCATCACACCATAACCATCAATCCATAACTTTTAAAGAAATAGAAAACTAACACTGAGAACCATTGAAGAAGAAACTGTATTTCATTATCTCAAAGATTGAATCAAATAAAGAATGTATATGTCTTTATATACAGAACAGAGCTATAGTTGTAACTGAACCAATAACATTACCTTCTAACAAACCCAATAACTAACCAACTAACTATTATATATCCTAATTACTGTCTAGATGAGTGTCTTCTTTATTAGCACCCCTCAAACTCAGTGTGGACAGAGATGCCACTCTGAGTTTGAACCTCAAGTTTTGAAACCATGAACTGGATATGGCCTTGGTAAGACCAAATCAAGTTCGGTATGTTTGGTTCTTGCATGCTGAACTAGATTAGCAGATAAGAGAACACCACTCAGATTGTCGCACCAAATGGTGGGTGGAGCTGTTAGTGACACTCGTAAACTCCTATACTCTACTTCAGTACTAGATGATCGAGAAATTGTGTGTTGTTTCTTGGATTGCCATGTAATTACATTAGGATCAAAATGTTGTGCGGAATAGTGGTAAAGTATAAAAGAAAAACAAGACAACAAATATAACGTGGTTCGACAAATTGCCTACGTCCACGGGAAACAGCAAACTTGTATTATCAGAGATTACAAACTACATTCTTAGGTAAATCTTACATATTAGATCTCTTAAATAGATCTCTCAGAATATAACTCTCTGACTCTCAAAAATGAATTTGAAGAATGAAGTTAGGCTCTATTTATATGAGTATTCAGGGGCATTTTCGTAATTATAAATATATAATTTAATATATTTATAATTATAATTAAATCAAAACTTTCGGCTTGTCTGCCACGCGCGCATGCCTTGTCTGCCACGCGGGTGGTCCCCACGGCATGCCTTGTCTGCCACATGGGTGGTCCCCACAAATCTCCACCTCCACCACATGTGGAATAGGACTCCTCCACACCTGCAATCTCTCTACAGATAGCAAGTTTCCTTCAAAAAACGGTTGCTGCCTCCATTAGTGCCCGTAGGCACTACGAGCTCGTGAGATATTGATTAAGTCCAAACATTGTTAGAACTTGATCCCTGTAACCACCTTTGTAAGCATATCTGCAGGGTTATCTACAGTCTTGATCTTTTGCAGAAGAATACTCCCTTCTTCTACTATTTCTCAAACAAAATGAAAACGAACATCAATATGCTTCGTTCGACTGTGGTGAACTTGGTTCTTTGCCAAACAAATGGCACTCTGGCTGTCGCAGAAAACTTCAACATTCTTCTGCACAATTCCCAAGTCTTTACTCAATCCATGAAGCCAGATTGCTTCCTTGAAAGCTTCTGTTACTGCCATGTACTCTGCCTCTGTAGTAGACAAAGCAACTGTTGACTGTAGTGTTGATCTCCAACTCACTGGTCCTCCTGCCATAGTGAAAACATAACCAGTAGTAGATTTGCGCTTGTCAAGATCTCCAGCATAGTCCGAATCCACATATCCAACTAGATGCTTACAACTCTTCGAATCTCTCTCGAATTTTAAACCAATATCCACAGTATCATGAATATACCGTAGAATCCACTTCACTGCTTGCCAGTGGCCTTTACCGGGGTTGTGCATGTAACGACTTACCATACTTACAACATGTGAAATGTCAGGTCTGGTACACACCATAGCATATATCAAGGCACCAACTGCATTTGCATATGGAATGTTCTCCATTTGCTTCTTCTGATCCTCAGAATTTGATGACATTGATGTACTTAGCTTGAAATGTGGTGCCAATGGTGTGCTCACAGGTTTTGTGTCATTGCCAATGCCAAAAGTTTGAAGAACTTTCTTCAAATACTGAGTCTGAGTCAAACAAATTTTGCCTTTGGCCCTGTCTTGAGTTATCTCCATCCCGAGAACTTTTCTGGCCTCTCCAAGATCCTTCATTTCAAACTCTGAGCTCAATTGAGCCTTCAGCTTGTTGATCTCCACCTTGTTTTTAGATGCGATTAACATATCATCTACATATAAAAGCAAGTAGATAAATGTACCATCTTGAAGTTTGCGATAGTAGACATAATGATCAAACTGACTCCGAGTATATTTTTGCCCTTGGATGAAGCTGTCAAATCGCTTGTACCACTGCCTCGGTGACTGCTTCAGGCCATACAGTGACTTGCTCAACTTGCAAGCCCAATTATCTCTTCCTGGTACTTTGAATCCATCTGGTTGTGACATATATATCTCCTCTTCCAAATTACCACGCAGAAAAGTAGTTTTGACATCGAGTTGGGCTTACTCGAGATCAAACTGTGCAACCAAAGCCAATAATATTCGAATTGACGAATGCTTAACAACTGGTGAAAATACCTCATTGTAGTCAATTCCTTCCCTCTGAGCGTAGCCTTTTGCTACCAGTCTGGCTTTGTAT
Source organism: Paratinospora sagittata (assembly GCA_035771175.1). Classification (NCBI taxonomy): domain Eukaryota; kingdom Viridiplantae; phylum Streptophyta; class Magnoliopsida; order Ranunculales; family Menispermaceae; genus Paratinospora; species Paratinospora sagittata. The sequence goes on from CM069613.1 coordinate 6,346,997, forward strand.
CGGATACCATCTGTGCTGGGAGAGCCTTCCTTCTTAGCAAAAACTCATTTGCAGCCAATTGGTTTATTTCCTTTCGGAAGTGGAACCAACTTCCAAGTCTGATTCTGATCGAGTGATGTCATCTTCTCATTCATTGCCATTTTCCACTTATCACTATCCATACTCTGAATAGCATCTTTGTAATTGTATGGAATATCATCTCCGATGACTGGAAATGCATATGCAACCATGTCAGTGTACCGAGCAGGTTTGCGGATTTCTCTTCTTGGTCGACTGGTGGCAATTGATTCTGGTTGTTGACTGATGTCTGGTCCTGAAGCCTCCACCTCAACTGAGATTTCCTCCTCGTCTTCTTCAGGATGGTTGGATATCTCTGCTGACTTGCTAGGAGTTACTGGAATATCTAACTCCACCTCCTGAGGCAAATCTGGATCTCGAGTTTCTTTATCAGAAACTGTATGCTTTAACATCACAGATTCATCAAAAGTTACATCTCGACTTTTTACAATCGTCTTTGTCTCAGGGTTCCATAATCGGAGAGCCTTAACTCCTTCACTAAAGCCCATGAAAATCGCTTTCTTGGACCTAGGATCCAGTTTGGATTCTTTCACATGGAAATATGCAGTGCATCCAAAAATGCGCAGAGAATCATAATCTGAAACGGGGTGTCCAGACCATACCTCCTTGGGAGTTTTGCCATCTAGTGCTGTTGCAGGGAATCTATTGATGATATGAGAGGCATATGACAAAGCTTCAGCCCAAAATGCCTTGCTCAGTCCAGAATGAGATAACATGCAGCGAACTTTATCTACCAAAGTACGATTCATGCGTTCAGCAACACCGTTTTGTTGTGGCGTGCCTGGGACTGTGAAATGTCTCACAATCCCTTCATTCTCACAAAATTTCTGAAATGGGTCTGACTTGTATTCTCCTCCATTATCATATATGAGCCTCTTAAACTTCCTTCCCGTTTGGGTTTCTACCATTTTCTTCCATATAAGAAAGATATCGAGCACTTCATCTTTATGCTTCATAGTATAAACCCAAACATAGCGCGAGAAATCATCAATGAAAGTAACAAACCAACGTTTACCGCCTAATGAAGCATTTTGAGAGGGTCCCCAAATGTCGGTATGAACATAATCCAATGTTCCTTTTGTGCGGTGGATTGCAGTGCCAAACTTGACTCTCGTCTGCTTTCCTAAGATACAGTGCTCGCAGAAGTCAAGTTTCCCGGTCTTTGCACCTGTCAGAGAACCTTGCTTTATCAAGGTTTGAAGAGCCTTCTCACCAACATGTCCGAGCCGCATGTGCCAAAGTCAGGAAGTGTCTGATGAAACATCATTAGAACTGGTGCAAGCTGAGACACTTCCGATTACTGTGTTGCCGTCAAGGAAATAGAGATTTCCTTTTTGAGTACCCTTCATGGCCAAGAATGCTCCACGTACAACCTTCAGAACTCCACTTTCAATGATTACCTTGTAACCGCTGGAATCAAGGACTCCTAGTGATATCAGATTTTTCTTCAGATCTGGGACATATCTTGTCACGCCCTGGGTCGCACAGCGTGCCCCCTACCCAGACGCGGGCGCACTCCCACCGCAGCGGGAGCGAACGCCTAGCCATAGTACCACATAATATTGTCTCCTGGCCACCCGGCGCACGGATCGCAACCATTGGCTCAGTGGTTACCTAGGATGCGAATTCAGACTCCTTGAAGGGGAGGGCTCGAGTTCGATTCTGGGGGAGACCCTTTACTATTCATGAGTGAATAGTAGGGACAAAGGGTGGTTGCGATCCGTGCGCCGGGTGGCCAGGAGACAATATTATGTGGTATTATAGCTAGGCGTTCGCTCCCGCTGCGGTGGGAGTGCGCCCGCGTCTGGGTAGGGGGCACGCTGTGCAACCCAGGGCGTGACAAAAAGGCCTTATGTTTTGTCACGCCCTGGGTTGCACAGCGTGCCCCCTACCCAGACCCGGGCGCACCACCACGACCTCAGCCGTGTGGCGAACGCCTAGCTATAGTACCACATAATATTGTCTCCTGGCCACCCGGCGCACGGATCGCAACCACCCTTTGTCCCTACTATTCACTCATGAATAGTAAAGGGCCTCCCCCAGAATCGAACTCGAGACCTCCCTTAAGGAGTCTAATTTCGCAACTTGTGTAACCACTGAGCGGTTGGTTCAGTGGCCACTGCGGTTGCGATGGAGGACTCCTCGAGGGGGAGGTCCGATGTTCGAACCGTGGGGAGGCCCCGCACTGTGCTATGCACTGTTGTGGACAAAGGGTGGTTGCGATCCGTGCGCCGGGTGGCCAGGAGACAATATTGTTTGGTACAGTGAGGGGTAATCCTTCTGTATTCCATGAGGCCTTTTTGTCACGCCCTGGGTTGCACAGCGTGCCCCCTACCCAGACGCGGGCGCACCCCCTCGGGGCGAACGCATAGCCATAGTACCACATAATATTGTCTCCTGGCCAACCGGCGCACGGATCGCAACCACCCTTTGTCCCTACTATTCATGAGTGAATAGTAAAAGGCCTCCCCCAGAATCGAACTCGAGACCTCCCTTAAGGAGTCTAATTTCGCATTCTGGGTAACCACTGAGAATGGTTCAGTGGCTACTCAGAATGCGAAATTAGACTCCTTAAAGGAGGTCTCGAGTTCGATTCTGGGGGAGGCCTGTTACTATTCACTCATGAATAGTAGGGACAAAGGATGGTTGCGATCCGTGCGCCGGTTGGCCAGGAGACAATATTATGTGGTACTATGGCTAGGCGTTCGCCCCGAGGGGGTGCGCTTGCGTCTGGGTAGGGGGCATGCTGTGCAACCTAGGGCGTGACATATCTGACGTCCGTGAGCCGTCTTGTTGTACCGTCATGCATCTTTAGGCGTATAGTTCCAATACTCTTTGTTTGGCAGGTATTGTTGTTGCACATGAGCACGACTCCTCCATCGAACTCATCCAATTTTGTGAATCAATGTCGATTTGGACACATATGATAGGAACAGCCAGAATCTAATAACCATCTATCAGACTGATTGTCTATAGATGAAACGGAGAATGCAGAATCTTCTTCAGCTGTCTGTGCCACATTTGCCTCTGTCTTGCCCTTATTTGGACAATCTTTCTTCCAATGGCCATTTTGGTAACAATAGGCACATTCATCCTTTGCAAGACGTTGACGTGATGAAGGTTCTTTTGACTTTGAGCGAGATCGGCCTCGCCCACTGGATCTATCAAATTTGTTGTTAGCCCTGCCTCTGGATACCGTCAAGGCTGCTGGTGATGCTTCTTTGTTATCGCGTTGGTCCTTCATTCAATACTCGTTGTTCACCAAAGTATTTGAAACATCACTGAATTTAACCTCATCTTTACCATATAGCAAAGTTGTTGTTAAATGTTCATAACTTTCAGGCAAAGAGTTTAACAACAATAGTGTCTTATCCTCATCAAGAGGTTCAACATCAAGATTTAGTAGATCAGCGAGAATCTTGTTGAATTTATCAAGATGCTCAATCATGGGAGTATCTTCCTTGTACTGAAAACGAAAGAGCTTCTTCTTCAGGTAGAGGCGGTTCTCTACGTTTTTCGTCATGTACTTGTCCTCCAGTTTCTTCCAGAGACTTGTTGCCATAGTCTCTTTCATGACAAAATACTTCTGATCTTTGGCCAAACAGAGTCTGATTGTTCCACAAGCTTGACGATTGACGAAATACCAATCATCATAGGACATATCCTTGGGCTTGGTTTCCAAGGCGATATGTGATCCTTCCCGGAATAAGAGATCTTGAACTTCGCATTGCCACATGCCAAAGTTGTTGGTGCAGACTGTGTGGCTGGACCGATATGAACAGTGAGTGGGCAAGGGCCGGATGAACAGTGCGGGCCGAATGTTGGGCCGAGATTAATAGCGGCAGACTGAGTGGGCTGAACCGGTATGAACAGTGATGGATTGAGTGGCTTGGGCCGGATGAACAGTGCGGGCTGAACGGTTGGGCTGAGATGAATAGTGGCGGACTGAGTGGGCTGGACCGGTGATGAACAGTAACAGACCGTGTGGGCTGGACCAGTATGAACAGTGATGGACTGAGTGGCTCGGGCCGGATGAACAATGCGGGCAGATTGGTCGGATCCGGATTGGATGAACAGTACCGGGGATGAACAGCGCCAGCAAACGCTGTACAGGGATCAAACTTTAATCGACTCCTGGGAACTCGTTTCTTGTCCGTTTTTCTCGCCGTTGATTGCGTTGGACTCCTGGGAACAAGAGCTACCTCCACGGGTGATCAGAAAACAGTTTCGATCACGTTTACAGAATCTCAAAATTTCGACGCAGTCTCAAAAATTCGACAGAGGGTCCGTTTTTTCTTCCAAAGCTTCACCTTGTCTCTGTTACCAATTTGTTGTGCGGAATCATGGTAAAGTATGAAAGAAAAATAAGACAACAAATATAACGTGGTTCGGCAAACTGCCTACGTTCACGGGAGACAACAAACTTGTATTATCAGAGATTACAAACTACACCCTTAGGTGAATCTTACAGATTAGATCTCTCAGAATAGAACTCTCTGACTCTCAGGAATGAATTTGAAGAATGAAGTTAGGCTCTATTTATAGGAGTATTCTGGGCATTTTCGTAATTATAAATATATAATTTAATATATTTATAATTATAATTAAATCAAAACTTTCGGCTTGTCTGCCACGCGCTCATGCCTTGTCTGCCATGCACATATGCATTGTCTGTCACGCGGGTGATCCCCACGCGCATGCCTTGTCTGCCACATGGGTGGTCCCCACACAAAATAAATTCAATACCCCGAAGTGGAGCGTCAATCGTCAAGGTCTGCTCCCCAATCAGCATCACAGTACGCAATTAGCTCAAGATTACTAGCTTGCTTAAGATGTAATCCGTAGTCTAAAGTGCCACTCCAGTAACGTAAAATTCTCTTGACAGCGTTTCAATATAATTAAAGCGAATTTTGCATAAATTGACACACTTTGTTTACTGAGTAGACAATCTTCGATCTGGTTATTGAAGTGCACCAACCGATGAACGATAAAGTTAAACATCAGATACATGATCACTTCCCCCCTATTCGAGTAAGGAGTTTTGAAGCTACATCGCGTTTGGCACCTCGATGTCGACTCATCACATCCTGGGGATACTTAGACAGATGTAAGCCACTCGTCATCAGCGTTGCATTTTGGTTTTACAAAGGAGATTCATGATATATTTGCTTTGAGAAAGCTGATACCCATCACTAGTATGATTCACTTGTACTCCCAAGAAGCAGTTAATTTCCCCTAGATCCTTAAGAGCAAATGTATTATGAAGTTGATCAATTATGTTCTGCACCACTTTAGAATCACTTCAATCAAGATGTCATCAACATACACCAGCAAAACGGTAGTAGAACCAGACAATGATCTAATAAAAAGAGACTGATTAGATTTGGCAGATGAGAAACCAAGTCCTAGCAATGCATTGTGAAGCCTTTCAAACCAAGCACGAGGTGCTTGTTTTAATCCATACAATGCTCTATTAGGTTTGCAAACCAAGTTGTTAAAGGTAGGAGAAACAAAATCAGGTGGTTGTTGCATATACACTTCCTCATGCAAAGTACCATTTAGGAAAGCATTATTAACATCTAGTTGTCGAACCAATCATCCATTAGTTAGAACAAGAGTGAGGACAATCTGAATTGTCACTGGTTTACCACTGGGCTAAATGTCTCAATATAATCGAAACCCGATTGTTGATGATGCCCTTTTGCCACTAATCTCTCCTTGTACTTATTAATAGAACCATTTAAGTTTTTCTTAATCATAAACACCCATTTGCACCAAATTATTGATCCGTCAGGTACCGATCAAGAAGGGTCCAATTGTTGTTTCTTTCCAATGCCAACAATTCATCTGTCATAGCAGATTTCCAAGTCTCATGTTGAAATGTTTCTTCCACATATCAAGGTCTCTTGCAGCCATGAAGACACGAGGTTTGAAGATGCAAAACTTTACTCTTGTCTGCATAGGATGCCCATTATTCATTAGTTGTAGAAGGAGGATGTGGAGGTGATGAGTGAACAGATCTTAGTTTGGAAGATTCTACAGCAGAAGAGATTGGTATGGAAGGAACAGCAGGTTCAGGTTGAATAACAGGTGGTTGAGATGAACTTGGAAAAATGGAGGTTGACTTTGAAGGTGGAGCTGAAACAGGGGTAATGACAGGAATGCAAGAAGAAGTCAAATGTTCATATGTATACTGAGAGATAGTAGTCGAAGTCTTAGAGGCAAAAGGAAATGTATTCTCATCAAATTGAACATCATAAGATATGTAAATCTTGCCATATGGAGATAAACATTTGTACCCCTTATGATTTAGACTATATCCTATAAAGGTACATTGAACAGATTTGAAATTGAGTTTGTGAGACTGATATGGTCTTAAGTTAGGATACCAGGCACTGCCAAATGTGCACAAGACAATATATCCAAGCTTGACATTGAACAAGACTTCAAGTGGTGACTTCTTGTTCAGAATAGGAGTAGGCAACCTGTTAAAAATATAGGTAAAGGTGCGAAAAGCCTCATCCCAATAGTGTAAGGGCATGCTAGCATGAGCAAGTAAAGGCATACCATGTTCAACAATCATACGATGTTTGTGTTCAGCAAAGCCATTTTGCTCATGTGTATATGAACAAGAGAAACGATGAATAATACCATGAGCTTCAGTGTACTCCTTAAAAACTCGATACTTGTCACCCCAATCTGTTTGTAAAGCTTTTAAGAAACAACCCAATTGCAGTTCAACCTGAGTTTTAAAGGATACAAAAGTCTTGAAAACCTCTGTTTTACTTCTCCGAAGATAGATCCATGTAAATTAAGAAAAGGCATATGTTAAGTGAACATAATACTTATAGCCAGTAGAAGAACATAAGTGTGTTGTCCCCCCCAACATCAGAATAAACCATTTGTAAAGGTGTTGTGTCTGTAGTTGCAGATGTAGGAAAAGGAAGCTTGTGTATTTTTTCAAGAGCACAAGCAGAATAAAACGCCTTGCCTTTATTCATATGTGACAAATTACATGTATTCAGTACAGCTAAAACTATTCTTGATGAAGCATGGCGTAATCTACAATGCCAAAGATCGAATAAAAAAGACATCACATCACCAAAGTTATCACCAGAATTCAGATGAAAACCCAAGACTTGGACATTATGATCAGCCAAAGTCAGACGAGCGGAATTTACAGCTGGCTATGACTTAGAAGCAGTCGATTGCTCTGAACTAGTCGAGTCAGGTAGAAAATGGGGTTGAAAGGTAGAAAATGAGGTTATAAGCTTAATACATATAGTTTTAATTAAATACATACGTTGACTTATGCGTATATTAAAATATATAATACGTATATTTTATACATAAAAATTAAATATATGCGTATATAAAAATACATGTTATATCTAAGGGGTACGGACAAATAAATCAGATTATTAAATAAATAATATAAGTTTTATTAGTTGAATGAGTTAGTTAATTAAATATGTGAATTGAGTTGATGATTAAATAATTAAATGAGGTTGTGACTTAAATGAAGAGTTGTTAAAGTAATTGAATAATTGAATAAATAGTTATTTAGGGGGAAGTTGGGTAGCTAAATGGCTCTAAGAGCATTAAATCATAAAATAATACATGCTCATCTTTTAAGTTGCTTCTCAAATAAGCAACTAACATATAAAAAAATATAAAAAAAGGAAGAGTAAACGTGAGAAAGGAAGCCAAGAAAGATGAGGAGAGATTTTCGCCGAATCGGGACCCATGATAATTATTTTTTACTTTATTTCTTCGTGAAATTAATTTATAAGCTAGATGTAACGATTTCCTCGGAGTAATTTTTGTTATGGGAGTCGTTTTACGGTGTTTCTAAAATAATGGGGTTTTGACCCAATTTAAAAAAAAATCAACTGGGAATGTTGAAAAATACTTTCTAGGCTATAGGAACTTTAAATATATGGTTAGATTGAATTTATTTGTTAGTTTATAATTTTTATAACTATTAGAAGTTAGATTTGATATTGGATTCCTTTGGAACCCTTAGATTTGATATTTGAAACCTTTGAAACTCCATTAAAACCCGATGAAACTTCGGTTTGATACTGTAAAAAGATAGATCTACTAATTCCGGACATTTCGTTGATAAGATCATGATTTTTGGATATGATTTGATATTTTTAATAACTAAATATATGATTTTGGTGAGTAAAATTGACTTTGGTGACCTCCGCGAGCATGTAAAACCTCAATGAAATACCTGTTGAAGGTAGTAGAATGGTAGTAGGACTGACTTTACAGGTATCTATGTGGATAAAATAATTTTAAGAATGTCCTATATTTTTAAGAAAATTGATGTATGTTTTCAGTAGAAAAATAAAATTGAAAATTAGTGGAAATATAGCTAAAAAGCCTATTTCTACTATTCTTTCACCCTAAAAACATTATATGAGGTGGTAGAAAACATTTGAGACATCTCATGAACTTTTTAGACCAAAATGGAATTTTGGAAAGTTAAAAATTAAGTGATTAAATGAGTACTATAAATTAGAAATTGATTACGGTGATATGAAATAATTACTTTCACTGTTCTTTGTCATGGAAATATTTAAATTAATTGTAGAAACAGTATTGGAGAGTTCTCGTGTATGTATGAGACTCAAATTGGGCTGAAATATCAGATATGTGAGTTGTAAAGTTAATATTGATTTGCGAAATGAATAGGAATATATGAAGTTGATATACATTAAATTTGAAGTGAGTTGGAAAAATTAAATATGTAAATGAAAATTGAGTATTTACACGTGAAATAAATATGAATGAATGAAATTGAATTATAGAACTGTTATGGCAGGTTGAGTTAGTTGGATTTAAATTGAAACTGGACACGAAAGCGGTGGTGATTGTAATTTAAGTTGAAAAGTCTTGTACTGTGAGTATATTTCTTAATTTTGATTCTTGTATGACATTGTATTTATATGAAATGTTTAAATATAGGCATGTTATATATATAAATGCATTGTGTTTTATTAATCATTCATAAATGATTTTGGCATTGGAGTATGCGAGACGTGAGAAGGCAGATCGCATATAATATAATATCATTTCATTAGGAATTAGTTCCGAATGAGTGTTATGCATAACCTAATTGTCAGTAGGACTGTCCTAATAAGAATTTTAGAATCCTTGAAATATTGTGAATTGGGTAATGGGAGGTCTAAGTGTATTTATATGAATTTTAGAATTTATATTACTGACATGTATGATATCTTTGTTGAATAATGCATATGTGTTCAATAAATGTTTTGAATGATTTCAAATGTCATGTTTTCCTAAATGCATATGATTGTCATATGTAGAGATATATACACTGAGCTTGTTCTATGTTCACTTCATTTCCTCCAATATTTTAGGTATAGAGTCAAAGAAAAAAAGGGAAAGCTAGAAAGTGATTGACACGTGACTCTGATCTCTATCTTGTGTATGTATGTATACTTGGAGGAATGGTTTATACATGTGTTATTTTGATATGTTTAATTATCAGAATATATAATATCATCTAGATGGGTTGTATGGTAATAGATTTTAGTTAAATATTTTGGTTTGTGAAATACTTGATGATAATGAATATGATTTCATGATTAAATGGTGGATGAAATGGGTTGATAAATGAATGAATGGAATGGATAGATGAATGGATGAATATTGTGGTTGACTATCTATATATATTGGATTTGATTTGTGGTATATCAGGAAAGATGTGAGATGTCTAATTTATGGGGATATGCTGTCGAAATTATTAGAAAATATTGTGTATGTCCGTTGAGGCTAACAGTGTATTGTATATTGTATATATGGTATGTATAGTGTACAGTACATTGTATCGGTCATAACGTCAGGGACATCGTGACATATCACACATGTAAAGACCATTGCTAAGCCTCCCAGTTAACAGGACCTTTGTGAGAAACCTGAACTCGCAAAACAAGTGAGGATGAAATTCGAAATAAGTGTTGTTGTCCTTAGCAAACTTGGACCCTGATCAGATTCTTGGTAATTTGTAGAACATGCAACAAATTGTATAACACTAGCAACTTAGATGAGTTTAAAGAAGAAAAGGAAGAATGTTCAGTGTGTTTGATAGACAAACTTGTACCATCTCCAACGTGCACCTTCTCAGGACCATTGCAGTCATTGCAAACCATCAAGTTAGACGCATCAGAAGTGACGTGATTCATTGCATTTATACATTTATATTTCTTTCAACACATTTATTTTAAAAACAAGAGGGACGGCCACGTGATTCTAGGGAGTGGTTTTCAAAATCAAATCATATTTTTATTTCAAAAACCTTAGAACTTTGAGATGTTAATTTAAATATTGGATTTCAAGCTCTCTTTTTGCGCATCATTCAAAGTTTTTTCAAAAATTTTCATTTCTTGTATTTAAATATTTATGTTTTGAGCCTCATTATAATTGCTCTATTCACTTAGAACAAATGTTATAATAATTTCTTAGTCTTTTCGGTTTATTTCTAGTTGAAATATACTAAGTAAAGTGATTCAATATCACTTATAATTCCAACATTGGAATCAAGGTCTAGTTTTACTATTTATCTTGAAAATGGTCAAGTATTTCATCCTTACCCCGCGAAAAGAATTTCAGTTTTTCTTTGCCCTTAAAAAAAAAATAAGTGGTTTGTCCTTAGTTCGTGAAAAATATAGGTTTGTCTTGAACCTTAAAAAGACGTTGTAACGGTTTGGTTCATACCGTTAAAGTAAACTCAGCATAGTAGAATCTTAAAGAAGGTTACTCTAGGCGTGGACGTAAAAAAAATGCTTTCTGAACCACGCAAAAATCCTTATGTGTATTTGTATTTAATTTCTGCACTATTTATTTATACACTTTGATTATTAAAGCATTCATTTACATTAATCCAAAGATTTCCATCCAATAACTTGGAAATTGTTAAAATCAGCCTAAACACTCAATTCACCCCCTCTTGGGTGTCCAACATTAGTGTCGAACCTCTTCATTGAGGTGGGGGTTCAAGTGTTTTGGTCTAATATAAGGTAAGGAGTTATTGTACTCTTATAATTGGACCTTGGTACTAGCATTTGTTCCTGGGCCCTTGTCCTTGATTCGTTGATCAAGAATGAATTCTATGTATGTAATAATATCTAGTGTAACAAATACTACATATTGAGAAAAAAAAAAAAAATGGAAAAGCCTATCAATCAACCATAAACATTGATGGAGGGAATGTACTTCCCCAATAACGGATTGGTTGGCTAATCAATTAGCTTTTCTCAAAGTGATTTTCCTTCCTCCTTTTTTAGATTAATTCCTTGATTCTATCTATTTTCTCCTTTTTGTAAGGTGCCTTTGTTTAATATAATTCCTTGTTTGCCTACCCAAAAAAATAAAAAATAAAAAATAAAACATTCGTGTCTTTTAATCTTCAAAATTTTCCCTTTTCAGTTAATTTTTTTACATTATATACCCTTGATCCTATTCCAAATTTTAAAAAAAAAATGTCAATCTTAATCTTCTACTTTCATTAAAAGATAATGTTCTCTTTTAAAACAATAATAGTAATATAACAATTGAGGAACAGAAAGAACCAATTGTAATTCATACACATGGATATATACTAGTCTCTTTCTTTCTTTCTTTTTATCAATCTACAACATTGGATCATCATATATATATATATATATATATATATATATATATATACAAACTATTTTAAATCAATGACTCCAAGACAAGGGAAGTCCCTACTATAGTAAGGCCTAATAGGACTACAACAAGTGTCCAATTGAATCTCCACCTTATATGTTAATATCAAAACTTTAAAACTTATTGTTGACAATTACCATCTATGTTGATTTCTTGGCTTGAAAAAAGCTCTTTAATGCTCCTTTAGTGTTTCTTTGTTGCAATGTTCGTATAGATATTCAGAACTCACGTCTACCCTTTATGTTACTAAACCAACAACATCTTACAAGTAATTGAGAGCAATCAATTTCCGGAAAATACACTTATTATGACCAATTACCTTGAAATCTGGGCTTTTATTGTTATTATTATCATTAATATCATCAAATGCGTGTATATAATTATTTGTCAAATAAAATGAACAAATTAACCTAACATTAGGTTGGGCGAGCGACAGAGTTGAAGGACATAAGATTCTACTAAATAATAAATTTTGAGTTTAAGTCTCCTCATTCATATAACGGTGTTCTTAAGTGTTTGTGACTTTGCTTCGAAAGAATTTTTAGAGGTTGCTGACGAGCCAACTATTTTTTGTTGGAGTAGCTGTTGCAGTTTTCCAATAACAGTGAGAAAGGAAGCTAAACTCGCTTTGGCCACCCACCTCATCCATGGCAATTAATAGCATTTGAAATTTCTTTCAGGTCATCTTCAGTAAGCTTCGCTTCCAAGGAACCAAGGTTAGAGTCAAGATTCTTAACCTTAGTTGTCCGTGCATATACATATAAATCCAAGAAGTGGAATTAATTGTCAGTTTAATAATTCACAACTCATCAATATCTAAATTAAATCACAATACATAAACATTTGTGGTGTGATTAAAGAACAAGACTACAAGTCAAAAATGAAAATTTAGAAAATTATTTAAAAAGAATATGACAGTTATGCAATTTTTATTTTTTTTTAGATATCGAAATTTCGACATTCGGTGGTATTTTCCTTCTCCTTCAGAGAGAGATTATTCCACCGATTTCGGACGTCCCTCCCAACTATAATTTTATCAAAAGAGGGTTTGAACTTAGACCGAATCTCTCAATCTCTCTTGAGTTGGGCCCTCAAATTACCACTACTCATTAAGGAACTATTATTATCATAAATACTAATTAAGATATACAATAGTTAAGGAGAATTAAATAAATAATATTAATAATACACTTAGATTTCTTTATTAAATAAATGATAAGTATGATATTGTTGATAATTTTATAATAAATTTAATTATGTAATATAATGTCATACATGCATGTCTGTATAGATTTTTTTTTTTTCATTTCTTCTTCATGAAATTTGGATGCCTTAAATTACATTTAATAAGTCATTTTCACGTGGATTCATCAAAGGCTGACTCATAAACTCTAGTACGTTTCACCTACTTGTACTTTGTGGACCAACTTGACAATATAATTATCTAATTAATCGAAAGATTAATGTTGGCCCTACTAAAAGGAACATTTAAATTGTCCAAATTAAATTTTTAGACATTTATGAGTTAATTGCAATTAATGGAATTAAATGTGGATTTTATTCTCTGATTATTTAAAAAATATTTTATATATATTATCTAGAAATTAACATCCAAGGCTACAACCAACCCACTTATTCATGAGGTAACTTCAAATAATAAAGAATAAGAAGCCAAAATCATTTATGATATTTATTACATATATATTTTATTGTAAGCATAGATAACAGAGTAGAAAAATATCACGTGTGTCTATCTCACGTAGAATAATTTATAGATATTTACAAATAAAATGACTTGGCCACCATTAAATAAAAAGACGAAGTGATTAGAATTCGTATTCATGATTCATAAAGACATCAGTTAGTGCTACCTTTACTAAATTTTTTTTTTATATTATATATAAACTACAATTAAGAGTGCATACACGACCATTGGCGCTACCTTTGCCACCCAGAATAAAATGACTTGCTGTATGGCGTGGGCCTAAAGTTTTTTAAAAAACAAGTGTAGCAAATAATGCATTTAATGCATCTTATTCACACTTTCTAAGCTATAAGTACAAATTGTTTGAAATAAATAGAGAAAGAAATGAGCATTAATGTGTAAAGAAAATTATATATATATATATATATATATATATATATATATATATATATATATTATTATATATACACCAGAAGAAATACTGCATTATGTAACAAATGAGGTAAAGTGATTAGGAATGTTCATGATTCAATTTGGTTCTACAACCTCAATTAAATCAAAGCTAATCAATTTACAATTACAATGCACTAACAAAAATGACTTATACAATAGGACAGAACCACAAAAATGATTTTGAGTTTATTGATTTCAATTATACTAGTCGTTTGGTGTAAATAATTTTAATTTAGTTCATACTAAACTTTAACTAAATATATATTTTTTCAAAAACTAATAGTTATTCCATTCAATATATTAACACCTAAAGATTTGATCAAGTGATTAAAACAATAACTATAAACAACTTCTTACTTTACATTTTTGTTGTTATTGAATTCAGTTTGGTTTGTACTAATTAAGAAGAATCATAAACTATAAATTACATGAAACTTTTCTGTATGTAAAATTCTAAAATCGAAATCAATATGATGTTTATAAAATAGAATTGACAAGATAAATTCAGTTATGCAATATTTAAACAAACAACTGAGGTAAAAAAATATATACTTTATAATTTTCAAGTCTTAAACAAACACCTTAAACCTTATATGAGGTAAAAAGTTGTTGTTTATTGGGTGTCGGCATTTATTTTTTATATTAGTAGTCTTTATCTTTAATTTATCAATTTAAAAATAATTTGTATGTGTGTGATAATCTAATATAATAAATATAATTTGATAAAATAAAAAAAGGGCACGGTTACTATCATATTTAAAATTGTATTTTTTAAAACTTGTTTTTAAAGTTTGATTTCAGAAAACATGAAAAACATTATTGAATTAAAAATTATTTTTTTATAAATTTTTAAGGAATCTTGATTTCAAAAATAAAAAAACAAAATTTAAATTTGATACCCAAACAGGGCCTTAAGTTTTTATTTTCTTTTCAAAAAAAACCTACGTTGTCCGATAAGATGGTGCGAGGCGTGAGGGCATATATGGTATATATGTTGATGTAATAAGGCGCGGAAATGGTCTAATCGCGTTGAGATTAGGTAACGTACTAGAAAGCCGCGCGCTCATCATTAATTTCTTTATTCCGCCTTTCGCGCGCGCTCTCTCTCTCAAATTTGAACACTCAGGCGCGGATATTTCTTTTCTTTCGTCTCCTTTTGTTTTTTTTTTTTTTTTGTGCGTTCCATACGACGCTCTTATTGGATCTCCGCCTACGCACTGGGCTCACGTGTCACTTTCTTCTGGTTTGGATTGTAATTACGGTACAAAACAAGGGTAAATTGTTATAATATTGCCAGAAGGCCAAAGTCACTGTTGAAAACGTAGTGACGTGAGTCACGTGACCGCTATAGATGCCCTCCCCACTTGCCTCGTTCATTGTCAATTAAGGCGCCATCTTCATAGGTATCATGATCTGCTTTTTTTTTTTTCTTCTTCTTTATTTGCTTTTTTATTCCTAGGTCTCGAGGTATGGTGTTAGGAAAGTTCTAATGGATATAAAGTCAAATCAATGTTACTTTAAAAACAAATAATAAAAACCAATTGAATAATAAAAGGATTAGAACAAAAATGACAATTACATACAATGAAATGATCAAAGCTAACAGACGACCCTTTTACCAAAAGTTAGTTTCTAGTAATATCGAGGAGTTAATTCACCTTCAACTTCTATCGCTACATTTATATGCATATATGACTTTTTTTTTTTGTTTTTTTCAAATATATGAATGAATAAGATATAATATACAACGACACATTGTTATTAGTACATGGTATACCTGACAAACTTTTAGGTGGTGATCAAGTCGTGTTTTAATTCACCATTTAAATACACTACAAGGGATGGTAGAGTTTTTTTATTTTATTTTTTATTTTTATCAAAGTTCAATTCATTGTTGAAGAAATCTCTAAACTTGGAGTACAATCTACTACTTGATACAAACATATATTGAAGCTTTATACAGACACAACAATGAATACAGGTAATACCCATCAACTAAAAGTAGACGCTAAGGATAAAATTTAACATCAAGATAGTAAAAAAAATCTTACAACGGATAACTCCGACAACTAGAGGACATAGAACCCTCACAACAAAAACTCCATTATACATTAAGAGGGTAAAAAACCCTCAAATTAGAGGACAAAGAGCCCTCACAACAAAATCCCTATTGTTAACCTAGATCATGGGGAAAACTACCAAAAAAAAAAAAAACACAAAAAGTTTAAGCACAGTTGCATCTAGACATCAAGCGTTGCCAACAAAGGAGCGAAGATAGCATAAATAAAAATCCAGAGTGAGGAGTTTTCCAACCCCAAGGGCGGAAAAGCTATTAGCGATTAGGGTTTCCTTGGGGTTTTCCTGCCGCCAAAACGAGATAATAGAGTTAACTACAAACTTTTAGCTACAAATTAATAAAGATAGATCATTACAAATTAACATTTTACTACAAAATTTTGTAGCTAATGTTCTTATTTCTTTTGGTCATATATATATATATATATATATCATGAAACGATATATTGGGTTTAGCTCACCCTTATATCATAACTAGACAAAAAAAATCTTTTGATAGATATAGATTTTGATGTAGATTGCACATATTTCATGATGTCGATTATGCAAATAAAAGTGGAGATTGTTAAATAATTTTATTGCTTAAATTTTGACTGCGTTTCTTTTGTGTTAGGTTGACCTATTGAGCTCAATGGAGTTCAAACCTTACATTAACGAGTATTCAACGATGAGTATTTAGCAAGCACGTAAGGGCCTAGACAACATAAACACAAGAAGCCTGAGAAAAGAGAGAAGAGAGCCACAACGAGTCATTGAATATAGTGCAATTTTTTGCTCTTATGACTTGGAAGTAACAACCTCATGGATAAGATGAAATTTTTTGACCAATTAACTAGATTGCTAAGTTCGATTAATTATAATTAGGGGTGTAACAGATTGGGTTGGATGAGGTTCAAGCAAAAACTCAATCCAACCCAAATAGTTTGGGTTAGAAAAATAAAACTCAACCCGAAACAAACTAACTCTTTAACCTAACCCGAACTAGTTTGGATTGGCCGGTTGGGTTGGTCATTCTGGTTGAGATATTGACTTGCTTTCTTTTTTTCAAGAAGATGGCTTGAACTTAAGAAGAAAAAAAATATAGGAAGTAGAAGAATACAAACAAAGAAGAAGAAGAAAAAGAAATGAAGAATACAAAGTGAATCAAAGAAAAAGAAGAAATAAAGAAGAAAAAAGGTTGAGAGGTTTTATTTAGAAGGCCAAAGAGGTTACAATTTGGGTACGCGACTTTGAGGGTTATGTTAATTTCATTATTTGGTGGCTTTAAAGGATAAGAGATTTAAGAGTTAATGTTAGGTTCAGTTCAATTTGTTTCTAACGGCGTCAACCCATGACTTAACCCAAACTGTTTGGGGTTGAAATTTTTGAACCTAACCCAACCTATCAGGTTGTGTTCAGTTCGGTCAGGTTGACTTACACCCCAGATATTTTCATTTTTTTTTTTGGGGGGGGGGGGGGGGTGGTGGAGTTTGTCGAGGACTAAAATTTAATTGAACAATGGAAACAAACCACTAGAGGCAAAATAACAATGTTATCTCAAGTACATAGATCTTACTTACAACCCAAACTGTTTCGATTGAGATTTTTGAACCCAACCCAACCTATCGGGTTGTGTTCGGTTTGGTCGGGTTGGCTTACACCCCGATTATAATATTTTCTTTGTTTTTTTTTTTTTTTTTGGGTGTGGGTGGGTAAATTTTAATTGAACAATGGAAACAAACCACTTGGGCAAAATAACAATGCTATCTCAAGTACATAGATCTTACTTATAACAACTCTACTAGGTAGGTTTGGATCTCATCTAGTATCAATATTGTTCCAAGTAAACTATCTCTAGACCTGAGTATTATTTCCAACTTATATTTCTTATGATGAACTTGACCATATTTGATATAAGAATATTATTTCAGTCCATGCATACCAAATAAATCTCTACAAATCCAACTATTTATCATAATCACATGTTGCACAATCTATGTTAAATCAACTATATCATCATCTTGAGTAGCAACGTTTCCATGAACCATTCGTGACCCATGAACACATGCTTGTGCTCCACCTTGCATACATATGTCTCAGTCAATTGTGATACCACTTCTTAGGCGAGCCTAAACCTCAACTAATATTGATATTGTCCTCAACTTAACTACTATTGGCATTAGGTATAAGGTTTTACTTTAAAAGGCCCAAGTACCAATAAAGGTCATCCCTACTTATATTTTATGTGATGAATTTGATCATATCTGATGTGAGACTATTATTTCAGTCTACACATACCCAACAAACTCTTTTAGGAATCTCCAAAAAGAAAATAAAATCTTTTATTCCAATTGCTGGAGAACAATGACGTAAGACATTCCACGGGGCAATCTACTACCCCTGAAAGCCTTAAATCGTGACTTTGGAGTCACTCGGGGTATAAAATTTGGTCAATCTTAACACTTTTATGATACACATTGATGCATAGTGGTAGTTATAGATAGTTTCTAATTTTTTTTATTATTATTTAAGTGTTTTTTTTAGTGCTGACACAAGGTCAAAGGATGCTTGCATTGGGGCCAAAGGACGATGAGACCCCTCAGTAAGGCCAAGAAGGCGAATACAACTGTGAGAGGCATAAGGGGCCCAAATGAGGACCATGCAAACCAACTACCATGGTCCCGCTCCCATTTTTATTAGGGGAGGAAAAACTCTCACTTATTTGCAATGAGAGAGAATCGAACTCCCGACTTCAAGTGAAGGGATCCATATGCATACCTTTGGAGCTAGCTAACGTTTGCTATTTAAGTGTATTAGAAGTGTCTAAATAAAGTTTTTATAAACTTAGAAAGTTGTTATTATGTTATAAATAGCTTAGGAAACTTATTTTTTAGTGTTTTACCTGTTTTTTAAGTTGTTTTAAGGGATTTATCTATAAATGGAGCTCCAATCACGAAATTCAATCAATGAATCAATGTCATTTTTTTTATCTCTTTGAATATTCTATTCAATATAATTTATTTAGGTTATTCTTTTAAGTATTTTCATTCTTGCTTCTGTGATAAATTTACATCAAAATTGGTATTAAAGCCAAGTTTGATCTTGCTCTTTTTGTCAATGGCGTCGAAAAAGAGATGACGACCTACAATCAATTATCGGGTCGATCAATTTGAAGAACTAGTAACCAATAATGTCAAAATCGTAAATCAACTATTAGAAGTTGTTTCACGCTTGACATTGTTGCAGCAACAACTTCAAGAGTCGGTCGTTGTCCATGATAAGGAGAAAGTCACATGTTCCCATGACAATCCTACAGTTTTACTTTATGATTCAGAGTAAGGATCCGAAATTTGATTAATCCCATGGGATTAACCAAGATCATAAGGATCGTTGCTATCGTAGGCACTTGATATAGATGATTGGGTCAAAACTGGGATACAATACAACCATCATGATAATGTAGGCATACTGGTTCGACGTCAAAATATTGCCCACATTGAAGACTTGGATCATGATCCTTCACTAAATTTCCTACATTATCTTGGACTACATAAGCAAGCATAAGATGATTGCCTAAAGTGTCAACGTTCCTTGTTTCCAATAGTGGGATATGACTAGAATGATTAAAAAACTAAAAATTGGTTTGTTAATCAAGGGGGTCCACAACCATCAAACACAAATATTCTTATTAATGTGAATGACAAACAATGTGATGACCATTGTGAATCGCCAATATTTGATAAATATTTTGATGATATTAAGAAAGAGGTGGTTTATAGTGACCAAAGAGAGCTTTTGGTTGTTCAAAGTTGAAGAAGGTATTGCGTGTTCACATACTAAAAAATGTCCACATTCACTATCAGTAGAAAGATGGAGACATGTCATTTCTTGTTGGAAAGGTCGTGGCAGTTCAAAAAATTTCTTAGTGAGATAGCTAATTCAAAAGATACTGCAAAGAATAATTCTAATGCTTACATGATGCATTTGCGTGACTACCCTCACATATTTGATAATTTTATTGTTGGACATTCCCCATACTATGATAATTCTTTTGGTGGTCATTCGAATTCAATGACGAATTTTTTCCAACAAGGGAGGAATGATGCAACATGTTTTTATACTTTCTATTTAAGTTTTTTTTTTTTTTTGAGAAGTTTCTATTTTGGTAGATTTCTTTTAGTGGTAGCTCTAGATATTATCTAAAATTCATTTTTATTATTTAAATGCATTAGAAAGAGTTTTAGAAGTGTCTAGATAGAATTATTATAGAATCAAAAAATTGTTATTATGTTATAAATAGCTTAGAAAACTTAATTTAAGTGTTTTAGGTAGTTTCTAAGTTATTTAAGGGAGTTAACTATATAATAAGGAGTTCTAATTACGAGATTCAATCAATTATTTTTCTCTTTGAATATTCAATTAATTCAATAAAAAATATTTTGGTTATTATTTTAAGTATTTTCGTTCTTGTTTCTACGACAAATCTACATCACACACTCCCTTAAGAGCTTTCATCTCCGCATGAAGAACAAAGATGGAGCCACACTTGCTATTAAAAGTAGTGATAGAACAATCACAAGGTGTAACACCCCGTAAATTTTAATGAAATACATACGTTGAAGTACGCGTATATCGAGATGTATAATATACGTATTTTATACGTATGAGCTAAATATATACGTGATAATACACGTATTTGATACGTATGTGCTAAAAATACGCGTGTATGATTAGTAAATAAATAAAATTATGAAATGAAGATGATACATGTGAAGTAAATTGATTAATTTATGAGATTGGTTAAGTAAAAATGTGGATTTGATGATGATTGAATGAATTTAATGAAATTTGATGGAGTAGTTAGTTAATAAAGGGAGTCAAGGTGCATGGAATCATTTGTATATATAAATCTAAATAAAAATAAAATAAAATAATAAAAATAATAAAAAAATAAATAAAAATATCCTTAGTTGCTTCCAACGTGTGCAACAAGGAATAAAAAAATAAAAAAATAAAATATCAATAAAATTGAAATCAAAATGAAACAGAAAGGAAGAAGTTGCAGAACGAGCAGACAGAGAGAAAGGAAAGGAAGGAAGAAAGAAGGGGAAACGAAGGGAGATTCGAATCTGTGGTAAGCTATTTTTGTTATTTTTCGTCGTAAAATTACTATTTAAGCTAGATGTAAACTTTCTAGCGGACTAATTTTGACTGTGGGAGCCGTTTTACGGCGTTTTGACAAAATTGGGGTTTTGACCCCAACGTGAATGAAAACCCGTTAGGAAGATAAAAAAACGCTCCCTGGATTGTCGGAACTCTGAATCTGTGGTTAGATTCGATTTCATGCGTTTTGGAGACCGTTTGACAATTTTAATACAATTTACATCTTTCGGATGAATAGTAAATATAAATAGTAAAAGTGAATAGTGAATAGTAAATAGTAAATGTAAATAGTGAATAGTGAATAGTAAAGTGAATGGTGAATATTAAATGTAAATAGTAAATAGTGAATAGTAAAAAGTGAATAGTAAAAATGAATAGTACTGTGAACAGTGAGTTGATATTTTAGTAGCTACCGAAATGATAAATGACGATTCTCATGATAATCTATGGTCATTTCAGTGTTTAAATTGAGAGCTTAAGGGCATTGAGGAAGCAACATTGTTGCTTGATTTAAGAGGTTGGCTTAGAGAAACTCGTGTAACCACTGTGAGTATAGTTTTCTTGATTTAGTTCTTGTATGGCATTGTACACATATAAACTGTTTGATTGTACGCATGTGATATTATATATAAGGCATTGAGTTTTATGGATCATGCAAACTGATTTTAACATTGGAGTTTGTAATGATGAGGCTTTGCGATTCCTCATTGTCATTTCGTTAGGTTTATCCTAACAAGGGTTGCGATCCTTGAAATGACTGTTAATTGGGTAATGAGATGTTGTGGCTACCTTGTAACGGTCATACAAGGGTTAGACCCGCTCTCGTGCCTTGCGGAGGAGGGAGATTGTGTATGGTGTTATTGAATTGGGTCATGAGAAGTTGTGTCTACCTTGTACGACTATACAAGGGATAGACCCGCTCTCTTGCCTTGCTGAGGAGGGAGATTGTGCATTATGTTATTGAAAATCATGAAATTTATGATATTGACATGTACAATATATTCATTGAATGATGCATGTGTTGAATAAGTGTTTGAAATGATTTTAAATGTCATATTTCTATAAATGTATATAATTGCTATCTCAAGAACTATATTCACTGAGTTGTTGATTGCTCACCCCATTTCCTCAAACATTTCAGGTATTAATTCAAAGAGAAAAGGAAAACTCCGTGAGTGAGTCTGGTATGTGTATGTCTGCTAGAGGAAAGAGCTTTTGTTATTTGATATGTATAATTATCACACATTATAAATATATGTATTATCATCTATATGGGATGTGTGGGCATATATTTATATTGGATGAGGAAATGATAATTTGATGTGTGAATGAATGGAATGGTTATGGGATTTGATTTGTGGTAATAGAAAAAAAAAATTATTGTACATGTTGGGAAGGTTTGTGAGAGTACGTGAAGGCTGACAGTGTATTATATACTATATATGGGTTTGTACAGTGTATAGTACGTTGTGCCGGTCATGACGTCAGCCTACGTCAGGGGCGTCGTGACAATATATTGGCTCAGTGGTTACTCAGATTGCGAAATCAAACCTTATGAGGTTGTGAGTTCGAATCTGGGGGAGGCCCTGTACTATGGACAAATGATCCCGGGGGTACTAGACGCTGCGGTGTGCTGTGTACTGGGATGTGACAATATTATGTGGTATGTAACGGCTGGAGTTCTCCCAATAGACCTGTATGGTTGAGGGGTAGAGTACTCATCACATCCTGCGGGGTGTGACACAAGGATTCCTTAAATTTCATCCACCCTGCTTTATCATCCAATAAAGAGTCATCTATTGAGTTGTAACCACCCTTAAGGAGGGGCAATGTTATAAGCCTAAGGCAATCTTCTTCACATTTTAGAAAGAGCTAATTCAATTATCTCCTTATGAAGTTTGTTTGTTAACAAACACCTTATCTCTATTTTATACTTGGTTGTATTTCTATTCCTAATATGAATTTGGCCTTGATTTTCCATCATATGATCTTTGTACTTGAGTATATGATGAATCATTCATGTGAATAAGAATCCAAAGGGATTGGGTTTTTAGGTACTTCTCCTGTATCAACTTCACCTACAAGTTGTGTTTACAAGCATGATGCACCAAACTAGCTTCATAATTCCTACCTAGTTCACCTCCTTAACACACCTTATTCTAGACCATCTTTTTCTTTCTAATTGCAAGTCACAAACATCTTCTCATTTGAGAAAGTGAATTCTTCCATCATTGAAAAAAAAAAAAAAAACTTTACCATCATTTATTATATCCCTTTGGAAATAATACTCAAGAGCAAACCAAACACTCTTAACCACTATATGTAACAAGATTTAAGGATAATTTTGATTGGGAGATCCTTGCCTCTCGTATTCCCATTCTTCCTTTCTAGCATCCCTAACTCGCAACAAAAATCAAACATGTTACAAGAGAACAATGTATGAGGAAAGAACAGAGATTGGTAAAATTAATTAGCTATTATTTTTATGAAGTATGTTAATAAATAAGTGCCTTTAAAAATGGCTTTACTAACAAAATCTTATATCTAAACTTAAAAAATAGGCTATCAATAAGAAAAATATATCATATGTATATTTTCGTAATTATCATTTGAATAATTCAAGATTTGCATTTTACAAATGTAATTTTAAAGCATGATTTAGCTCAGTCCAATTTAAAGCCTATCACATAAAAACTTGCTAGCTTGCAGTGACTACTTGTGTCCTTTTACACTACTCTTTTAAGGTTTCTATTAAACTATTACAACTCACATATTGGATTAAATCACTACAATCTATCAACGAAGAGAATATTGGAGGAGTAAGTTCCCCCTCCCTTTTATTCATAGTAACTTTTAATTTTTAATTTTCTCAATTATAAGTTTTTTATCCATTTCAACATTGCAAATATTATAAAAGATGACATCAATGGTTGCTTGTACAAAAGACTTTTGTAGATGCAAAGACAAACAGATAAAAAATAAAATAATATTAAAATTTTGAAAAAAACTTGCTTGAGAAATCATGTTTCAAAAAAATTATATTTTTTCAAGAAAATTTTTCTCAACCATCAAATAGACTCTTAGTTTCTAAGGACATTGAGCAAACTTTTTAAATTAGTAATGCACAGAAATGAAAGTTTAAGACTAAACAATACCCTATATTTAATGCATTATTAGAATATTTAAACACTAATATATTTTGATGAATGTTATATTTCAAATCTAGCTCGGTAAGATGTGTATTTTTAAGGAAAGACAACGCCTTAATAGAAAATGCATAAATTTGTGACAAAATTTATGTGTAATAGTACTATGTGCAATATGCCATATAAAGAGCCTGTATGAAAGAAATTATATATATAAGGTCAAATGATTTTTCTTTGAGCTACTCCACCTTGTTGAGAATGTATTTTTATCATTTAGAAATCTTTTTGAACTACTCAACTTTCATGAGAAATTTTTTTTATCATTTAATTTGCAAGTACTATTAATAATTGATATTGAATTAAAAGAAATGGAGGGTAAAAACTATACATGATTTTTTAAATGTTATTTCATATCTTGCCCTTAATTTTCGATTATAAACTATAGTGAATAATAACATCTCTTGTAATTTAAACCTTTGAAACCTACAATAATGTTTTGAAGACATCTTGAATTATCTTGCCCACCTACTTTTCTTATTCTCTTCAATCATAAAAAATAAAAATAAAAACCATAAAATATGTTATAGTAAATGATGACCTAATATATATGCAATTCTATCTATGCTCTTATATCTATATATACTCATTGGACAAAATACTTTTCTTTGAACTAAAGGGTCTGCCTCAAACTCCCTTTGTTACAACCTACCAACCCCAAGTAAATACATTTGTAAGTCTTTATTTAACTTAGTTTTCAGTAGTTGATCTGGCCATATTTCTTTATTCGGTAAAATGTCAATAACATTAATATTTGTTTATTTAACATTAATATTCTGTCCAAAAAATAAAATAAAAACATTAATATTAATTAAGGCTCATGTGGATTTAAGTAGAGGGAATTTGTTTAAAACTTCAAATATATCATTAAGTCCCACTAATAGAGCACTTTCAATACATCATTATTTTGTGAGCCCCACCATTTTCTTAGTGATTTTCCTAGTATGTCTTTGTACACTGAACCGTGTTATATGGTTTTCAAATCTTTTAAAATTTTGATCTAAGAATTAAAACTAGGTGAATCCAATGGTTTCAGTTTCCAATCAATTATCAATAAATAAGTACATTTATACTTATAAATTAAAATTTATTAAGAAACTATTTTGTTAATTATTTCAGTTCCAACACCAAAGTTAATTATCTTCATTAATTATTTTACTACTATATATATTCTTAATTTTCTTGGGTTGTTATCTCCCAATTGGGAATCTTTAAAAAAAGCTCAAATATATCTCCAAAGCTTTCTAAACATAAACATACATCATGAATTAAAATCCAAATTTATTGCAAGAAAAAAAACAAATAATATATTTTTATTTTCTTAATTAATAAATTGGTTCATTTTGAGCCTTTGGTTATCAATGCTTATGTAAATCAATACATTTTAATCAATACTATATATTGAACACCTGATTTTTATTATTATTATTATTATTTTTCTAACGGATGGTTAGCTTTCTTTACCTCTCTTATCCGTTCATGCACCCAAAAAAACAAAAAATCCAAATGGACAAGCTGAAGAATCTGACACAATGAAATCCAGATAGATAACAAAGCACCCGAGACCACACGATAACACTTCCGCTTTGTTTTTTCAAAAACGTATCTTAGTATCTCATGTCCAAATGAGTCTCGTAATTAACGTAACAACAAGGGTTACGTTCGTAAATTCAGTGAAAACCCCCGTTTGAAAGTCTTAAAAAGGCACAAATCGACCATTCTTTATTTCTTTAAACTTAAACAACACAAGAAAGAAAAAAAGAAGCAGGCCAACACGTCTGCTTCTGTTCTTTATTGATGATAAATCGCCACGTGGCGTTCGTAGAAGATGTGGAGCCCACGATGACGTGGCAGGCAAGTTCAGAGAGAGCATAGATATAGGGAGAGCGCGAAACAAGGCGCGGACGTCCGAAGAGAGACAGAGACAGAAACAGAGAAAGAGAGAAAGAGAGAAAGAGGAAGCCTTTCTTTCTCAACGGAAGCCGCGTTTTGTTGGCAACAAAAAAAAAAATAATAAAAAAAATACATTTTTACAGAAAAAAAACCAAGAAAATTAAAAAGAAACAGAGCAGCAAGACAAGAAGAAGAAGAAGAAGAAGAAGATCAAGCGCCGAGAGAAAGATCAGATCTTGCTGCTCTGGTGGATCTTCCATTTCAATTGATTATTGATCTGTTGGTTTACGACTCCGATCAGATTTTCTTGAATTTTTTCTGGATTTTTTTTTTTTTGGAGGGATTGAGATTTTGAGGTGTGGATTGTGTTGAGGATCGGTTCTGAAGCTGCGATCTAGGGTTTATTTACATGGATTGCGGTGGAAGGAGCGTTTTCGGATGACAACAATTTATATCACATGTTTCTTCAATCTTCTCGGAACAGAACAATGAAATGGGTTACATTGCTTAAAGACATCAAAGAGAAGGTCGGATTATCTCAACAACATCATCCTTCTTCTTCATCGTCTTCTTCTTCTCCTTCGGCCGCCGCCGGCGAATCGGCGTCGTCTTCTTCGGTTAGAAATGACTTGCCGGCAACGCCTACGAGGTCCGTTTACTTTTAATCCTTCATCTTTTTTTTTTTCTTTTTAAAATGTAAATGTAAATCTCGATGAATGAACATTGTTTTTACTTTTTTTTTTTTTTTTTAATTATGGAAAATTTGAAGTAAAGGTGCGGTTTTGGGAAGTTTTTGAATGATATGATTTATTATGGTAAGGTAACTTGAGATGCATTGTTTGCACCAATCTTCCTTGTTTAGAACGTTAAATAGAATCGAATTTTATTAATTATTACTACTTGAATGAGTGCCATTAGTTTTTTTGATGTATCAAGGTGACCTTTTAAATGGAGTATTTCATTCTTCCGATTTTTCTCGCTAGCTCAGCTCTGGTTGTTCTTGGAGCTTCGTTGGATTGACTTAATAAACCTCCTATAACCAGAGATTCCCATTGAAAAGGCCATTTTGTGGAAGCCATACAAGTCTAGACTAAGCACATTTGATGTTTACGTCTTTATGAAGATGAGGATAGAGGTTTCGAAAGAATGGAAAGCTCTAATTTAGGGTTGATGGATTATAGGTAGTTTTATATGTTGTGAGATACAAAGTACACATTGTGTATACGCCAGGATTTCTGTTTCATGAAACATTTATATACTCTTTTCCTCATTAAAATTGAAGGTGCTAATTTTGAATAATTGGAAAGTGGAATCGAGGTTTTCTCTATAGGAACTCTATATCAGAAGTGAAGTGAAGTGAAGTGAAGCAGTTTGTCTTCTCTCATATGGTTACTCCTTTTATCTTCTTCAATTTCTTAGATTGTTTGGCTCCAGAGGTTCTTTATTTATTCTTTTTCATTTTGTGTGTGTGGGGATTTGGGGGGATTGGGGAGTTCAGGTTCTGATATTCTTATATAACTCTTTGAATATGGTGAGATATACGTGACACATTGGGGATGGACCATGGAATATATCCAATGTGATTGAACTAATTGAGTTCAGTAAGATGGAATGTTCTTTCTCTTCATATATCGAGGGATGCAATCTTTCTCTTCTACACTCCTTAGAAAACCTTTGTGTGGGAGAACCCTTTGAATTCAAATATCTTTTTTTTTTCCTGTTTCCTGTGTGCTACCAGTAACCATCTCATGTATAAAGTTCATTATTTAGCGAATATTTTTTTCCTTCTATTTCCATCATAAAAAGATATGGTTTGATCTTCTTCTTCCTGTTGAAAATGCTTATTTTCTGCCTCCTTTACTCTAGATCATGTGAGTGTTAACTTATATATTTATTTTATATATCTAAGGATTCTCGTGTTCATCATGCTTGTCATTCTTGTGTGCCTTCTCATGTGTCTTACCGATTCCTGTTTTGGGTAGAAAGACTAACATTTACATAGATTCCTGGTGGTGCCATAACCGATCTTGTCGTAATTGAATCTATCCAACCATACTTTTTTTTTCTTGTTTTTTTATAAGTCATATCCATGAAAAAAAGAATTATTTTATCTATTAGGGCATTAAACAGGATTTTAATTGAGGTGCTTTGCGCTTCTTGCATTTTGTGGCACTACTATTGGTGATGACCTTTTTTGTTCAGTTGACAAAGATGCCAGTTTAACCTATTACTTTCTGTCCATCTGCTAACAATCTCGCTCAATGGTTTCATTGTTTTCCATGTTTGATCATATCTTTGTATATTGGTATCTAAAATAATCTTCTACTTTTGTCCATCCTCATTTCCTTGTATCATTTGTTGTTTGCCATAGATCATTTTGCTTATGGGTCATTTTTAAACATCATACTAACAATGTCTTCTGTTGTAAACTTTTCTGATGATTTTTTTTAAAGCAGAGACAAACATGAATTGGAGTTGGATTTTAAGAGATATTGGGAAGAGTTTCGATCATCCAGCTCGGAAAAGGTTAATTTTTTCTCTTTATGAAAAACTTAAGAGGATTATCTATTTATCTCTCCCGTAACGACTAATAGCTGAAATGCAAGCGCTAACACTTTGCTAATCTTCCATGCAGGAAAAAGAAACGGCCTTGAACATGGCTGTAGATGTTTTTTGTAGATTAGTGAAGCAGAAGGCTAATATAGTTCAGATAGTCACCATGTATGTACATTTTCTTTTCTTTATTAATTGATTCAAGCTTAAATTTGTCTTGTGCTCACTGTAGATATTAATGTTATTTCATTTTAGACAGCTATCCTATAAATCATATAATAATATTGTTGTCATAATTTGCCAAATTTCACACCATATGCAATTAGCTGATTGTTTCTAATGAGCATCCTACTGATGTTGAGGCTGTTATTTAACATTTACAATTGTACATTGTACATTTGCAGTTCCTCTTTGCTCAAGATCTCTTGTGAGTTCTGGAACAAACTAAGATAATATCTATTGACTATAATCAGATCTACCTACATTTCATTCTTGCTTTCCACATGCCTCCTGCACTGTTCTTCGTTCTCATCTTTTGTTGATGAACTTCCTTTCTACTTCAGTAATGACATGATTGGTTATTTGGGGTTTGCAACATGACTATTGTTTTGGCGCTCAATTCTCTCTAGGGCCACTCTTTTGATTAAATGAATGGTGCCTAATTCCTTTTTTTGCCCCAGTTTAGCACCTTTAAGAAGAGCATTCATTGTATCCTTTGACGGGGGGGAAAATTTGAACAAAACCGAAAAAGCTTTAAAGCTTTGAGTAACTGCTTTTTTCTGAGAAAGGCTGATGCATACCTAAAATGATGACTACCATTTACGCGTGCTCTGGAACATGTAGACTTGATCTTAAGTATAAAATGTTGCACAATCAGATATGAATCTCAGATTTTTCTTTCATCAAGAACAAACATGTAGGCTTCATATCATATAATGGATATTTTAAAAGCTTTGCATTTCTGACATTGACAGTGGGTGGGGCTGCTAATCATTTTTCCCTGGGATGTTTCAAGAACCTGTCAACTTTATTTTTCATCTATCTTGTTTGTGGTTGGCTTCTTGTAAGAGATAATTTCTCTTTGTATAATTATGTTAACTTCTAAAATGTTGACTACCTTCAGGTTAGTAGAAACACATATATTCTCCTTTGTTGTGGGAAGAGCTTTTGTAACAGATATTGAGAAGTTAAAGATCACTAGCAAGACGAGAACATTGGAAGCTTTGGATGTTTTAAGTTTTTTTTCAGAGGTTACTAAGGTCTGGTCTTAAATTTCTTCTTCTTGATGTTTGCAACTTCTTGTAATATGTTGCGATGTAGAAGTAATGTTCATCGATGCCTTTCTGCAGGATGGCTTTAGCCCTGGTTCAAATTTGTTATATGCTGTGGAAGTCCTTGTATCTGGGGTAAGCTTTACGAAATTTTGTTTTGGGCTAAGATATTGTTATTATTATAAGAGAAATGCTAATCTAACTACAAAAAAATATAACTACTTGTGCAACTACACTTTGACTTTCATTGGATCATTTATTACACACATTGAGATATGTAGAACACACATATCTAATGAACATGAATGCGTAGTTACACTTGTAGTTGTATTTTTTGTAGTTAGATTAACATTTTACTTATTATAATTACTATATATAAATTTGATACCCTATTGGTAGAAAGCTTAGAGATGTATCATAGAGGGTTTTAGGGGAAAAATGAGTTACAAAGAGTTATGTTGTCTTGATAGAGGATATGGATAATTGAGTAATGACTATAATAAAGACAGTAGTAGAAAAAACTAGTAAGTTCCCAATTATAGGATGTTTACACTGAGAGCTAACCTTAAAATAAGCCTTTATCTTTTTGCATTAGTCATGAATGAGTTCATTAAACATGTCAAAAAAGATAGTACATGGTTTGTGATGCCTGCTGATGATATTATGTTTATGGATTAAACTATATCATGAATTAATGCTAAACTAAATGTTTGAAGAGAAATTCTAGAATCCAATAGGGTTTAAGATTAGTAAAATAAGACAAAATACATTAAATGTGAAGTAGAAATTGAATAAAAAAGATAATAATGGATTGAAAGACAGTAGTTATCAAGGAGTGAAAACTTTAATTAAGTTTTCTTATGTTACAATAGAGGTAGAGGAAGATCTAAAATAACATAGAAATAATTAAAAAAGATGTAGTTACTTGTAATGTAATTGTAGACTTAGCCTTTCATAAAGCAAAGTGATGGAGCTTCTTATAATAGAAAACTTGAGGAAGCGAACTCATGTAGTTACAAAAAGACTTTGTTGAGTTGACTTCGTAGATGCCATATACCGTTATGACCGAGTGAGCTAGATTGTATGATAAGATAAATTAATGCCTTGTCTGAAGTGCTGAACCTCCAATCTGATGCCAGTATCAGTCTATACCAATTTTCAAAGTTTAGCCCTTTACCACATTGAATACCATTTGTCGTGCTGTACCATATTGGTATACTAGCTGTACTAATGATTTTGTGGAATAATGAATATTGGATTCATTTGTGCTGTTTTCATAATTTTCTGAAAGAAACTTCTTTCTCATCAGTTGATTTTTGGAAGTCAGGTTCATCCTCATAGCATAGGTTGTCTATCTAGAGAAGTCAGAAGTTATGCCGAACTTGGTCAGGTTTTGACATCTCTATCATGAATCGTTATTATGCCTTTAATTTATTACATTTTCATAGAATGAGGACTGGTAAAATCACTTCTTCGGTTGTTGGGGACAGATTTCTGAACAAAGTTACACAGATGTGTTATGGTGTTTGATGCTGATTCCTTCATTTTGCATTTGATGAAACATGAATTGTTTTACTTGCATTTGTTCTGATCTGAATCAATATTTTTCACCCGTTCCATCATCCAAACTGAGTTTTCTTTTTCCCCTCTTTTTTGCAGCCAATTGACAAACAATCTCTCCTTGATTCTGGCATCTTATGCTGTCTCATTCATATCCTCAATTCCCTTTTGAGACCTGATGGGACCACTCAAAAGAAATTGGCAGTCAACTTAGAAGCATCAAGTTTAGCGGAAAAAGGTCTTGGAAGGGATGTGGGACAAGTCTGCCGGCTTGAGGTTTTTATCTCTCTCCCTCCTGCTCTATATGTATGCACACACACTCACACACACATACGTATGAAGCTTGTTGTGCACATTCTTGTTTGTGTGTTTCCTTCTGATTAGTCTTTAGAAAGTTCTATTTTTTTTGCATTGTGCTCTCTAAATTTTGCATGCACGATTTGCACTTATGACTTCCCTATAAATTGTGAACACATTAACATTGGAAGATTGTTGTATCATTATACTATTGTACTACTCAAGGATCAAAAGTTCGATTTCGCCCTAGACTTTGGTGATTTGAAAGTCATAATTAATTCGGGGAAGTTTAATTTGACTTGGAGATTTTTTTGTAAAAAATCGCTAGATTAGAGAAGTTTAGAAAATTCTTGCGTAGATGCTAAAATATCTAGGATTATTGTAATATATCCTAAAAAGTTATATATAAATTGACACTTTTAATGCATTAAAGTATGCATAAATGACCCTACAAACTTAATCTTGTTAAATGTTAAGTAAGTTAGTGAAAACTGAAATGGTAGCTTTTAGTCTTGATTTTTTTTCAATGTTTTGTTTTTCAATTTTGTGATGGTTTGCTCCTAAAGCATATAATGTACTAGTTTGAAATTTTGCGGTTTCTACTTTGATTTTCAATAAAATGTATTGCCTTTTCATTTTGTATCCAACACAAATGAAAGAAAAGGCTAGGTGAAGATCATTGAGTATAATGCTAAAAAGAAAGAATAAGTTCCATGTTACTTGTTTTTAAATTATACTTTCAATGCGGTTTACATAGATCAGCTTTTTGCTTATTACCTTCTAACACTGGTTCAATTCTAAATAAATTGAACAATAGGAAGGTTAATGCCTTAGAGCAATTATCCAATGTTATTACCAAAGATCATTTGCTTCTCAAAAAAAAAAAAAAAAAAAAAAAGTTACTACCAAAGAAACTTCTTCCAACTTTGAAGAACAAGGCTCTTGCAGTGAAGTGCTTGTGGAGATACACTAGGGAACATAATTCTCTCTGGGCACAAGGGGTTTAAAGCAGGTTTTAGTTATCTCACTTTGGATTGGAAGCTTACATTGGTCACAATTTCACGATCAGAAGTCCTCGGAAGTTCATCTCTTCTCTTCTTCCGGATTTCACCCAGCATTTATCCCCGAAGGTTGGAGATGGTTGATATTTTCGCTTTTGGGAGGATAAAGGGTTTGGCAACCTAAGACTTGCTGATTCCTTTCCTAGACTTAAACGAAATCTCTAAGGTTCACTTCCAACCGATTGTGTTTTTCTTGAATTCATCCACGTCTACCAATCCCTCCCCCTCTTCTTGAAACCTTCATTTTTCTAGCGCAACGGGGGAACAAGCTGAAATTGGTCCCCTTCTTTCCATTTTAGAACAGATTAGAGTCTCTAACTCCCTAGATGGTTTTCTTTGGGATCTTGTTTCTTCCGGTTCCTTCTCATGTAAATCCTTTTTCAATAATATTTCTGGTAATCCACTCTTCCATATTTTCCCCCTTGCTCTTTTTATTTGGAATATGCAAACCCTACAAAGGTGACGATCTTTGTTGACTATTTGACCATATGAAGTTAAGCATGTTTGATGTCCTGCTGAAATGTTTTCGTAACACATGTTTCTCCCCTCATTGTTGCTCTTTTTGTTTACAACAAGGATAGAGAGTGGATCATATCTTCTATGATTGCCAGCTTGCCAAGAAGATGTGGCTAAAGTGGGCTGCTATCTCTGGGAACAGGTTTTCAATTCCTGGTTCTGGGGATGAAAGTACGTCTCTATTTCATCCTCACAGGTTATCTTTAAGAGAGCAAAACATTGGCAGAATTGTTGTTTTTTCCATTCTTTGGTCTTTATAATGCGAGAGAAACAGTAGGATCTTTGATAACATTGCCAAGAATGAGGCCATACTGTGGAAGGAACAACATCAATTTAGCAGCATGCAATTGGGTTACTGCTTCCAATTGGGCAGGGGGTTTTGGTGTTTCTGATTGGATGAGGGATTGGACTAGTTGTATGTAGGTTATTACTAGTTTCTGCTTCCTTTTCTTCTTGGGTGTCTTGTAGTTTTGGTTCTTTCTCTGTCTTTGTTTTTTAGTATCTCTAGTACTCTTGCTTTGTTTTGGCCTTTTGGAACTTTAAGATATTAGTTTCTTGTTTCTTTTCAAAACCAAAAATAGAAAGAAAGAATGGGATTAACTCAATCTATACCGTGTCTTTCCTCTAAAAATAAATAAAACTAAATTTACAATTAATTACATTTATTATGACATAAAAGGAATGCCCACCTTAAAACAAGTTCCTAGTAAACTCATTGTTAAGTGTAGGTTCACTACTTTGATACTTCCATTATTCCCTAGACTAATGTTGATAATAATGGGCTTTTTTGAACTTATAAAAGACATTGCTAAGACTCTTGAATCTCAAACATTGTCTTGAAAGAACTTGTTTATAAAACATTAGGCTTAAGAGATCAACTATCATTTTTTTTTTTGAGTAGATACAATGGTCCCAGTGCCACTGCACCCACCCGAGGGGTATCCATGGGCCCCTGGGCTT
This sequence comes from Paratinospora sagittata, assembly GCA_035771175.1. Classification (NCBI taxonomy): domain Eukaryota; kingdom Viridiplantae; phylum Streptophyta; class Magnoliopsida; order Ranunculales; family Menispermaceae; genus Paratinospora; species Paratinospora sagittata. Next base: position 6,381,486 of record CM069613.1, read on the forward strand.
GGGACAAAGCCCATGACTAATCCCCTCACCAACTCATTGGAGTGGTTGTTTATAAAACATTAGGCTTAAGAGGTCAACTATCATGCACATTCTAAGACCAATTTTAAGGCATTCCCCCCCCCCCCCCCCCCATTAAGAGATGAAAAAATACATTTGGCGAACAACGTAATTGTGCTTAAGAGTTACGAAGTGCTTTAGAAATAAGATTTCCAAATGTCTTATGTTACTTACTCCATAATGCTTGGATCCGTCAATCGAATCTTGTTCTTTGTTCATTTTGTTTAGAAAAACATCTTGAAAGTATTTGGTAATTTAAAATGTATCTGCTCTTTGAGCCCAATGGGCTGAGCCCATGTCGGTTTGGTATTCTTTCCTTCTCTAAATTAGCAATATTTATATTGTTTCCAACTAGAGTTAGGGTTTTATACTGCAAAGCTACCATTTACTAAAGAGGGTGTGAACATGCATTCTTTATCCTCAATCACGTTCTCTTAATGATAAAATAAGCTTCATCAACCTTCTCTACTCATTAGGATGTTAGAATTTGTGTAAATTTTTTTACATACACCCAAGGCAACATGCTCATTATTATTATTTTTTTGACAAAAAACAAAAATAATTGATTGAAAGGTAAAATTTGTACAACCTAAATTGCAACGAGGACAAGGAGTCCTCTTTCTATGGTAAAATAAAATCTAGGATAGGTCCCCACTCCCTTAGCCACTCACCCAACCCAAAACCTTTTGGAAGCTTACTTGCACTAACCCACAAGGACGCTAAGAAAAAAGAATTCTCCCTTACCCCGATCTCGTCTCTCTCTTGATTTTCAAAAATATGTGTATTCCTTTCCTTCCTTACCGACCAAATGACAACAAATACAATCATGCTCCAGTAGTCCTTTAGCTTCCTAGGACATGATCGATCTTTGGGCAATTCCCACAAGTTTGCTTCATTTGGAAGTGTCTCCCATTGTAGCATGGTTTTCCACAGGCCCCAAATACGCTTAGAGAAACCACATTCTTCAAACATGTGACGAATGGACTCATTATCTTGCTTGCAAAGACAACTCCAGTTTGGCAAGATAGCCCAATATCAAAATCTCCTCTGAAGCATATTTGCACAGTTGAGCTTTCCATGTGTCGCTGTCCATCTTAAAAACCTGGCTTTAGATGGTACATGAGCTTTTCGTATGAATATGTGTGGAAAGGGACAGGTAGGGTTTGATGAGGAGTTTAGGCGGTGAAGAAAGGTTTGAGAGTTAAAGGCTCCATAATTTTTCAACATGCTCCTTATGATTTTATTACCTAACTATGATATAAGTTTTCTTTTTATATATATTTTTTCATAGGCATTTAATTTATAATTTGAATATTAAAAAATTTAAGAATTTGACAAAAAATTGTTGAAGTTTTGAGAATTTTCATTGGTGGTGATTATTGTGGCAAATAAATAAGATGAAGTATGGTGTACAATCCCCAATGCTTAACTCACATGGTTTCTTTATATATCTTTTTGCGTACTTGTCCTAACTCTTGTGAGGAATTCCTATGCTATCTACCAATTAGTGGTACTGAGTAGAAGGACTTGTAATATAGTCTTATTTTGACTAATATGAGGCAACTAGGTTCTTCCATATTTGGAGTCATTATATTTATAATTTTTTTATTTTTTGCCTTGATTTTATGATTTTTTTTTTTTGAGAATAGACAAACATATATATTAAGAAGGAAAAACAATACAAGTTCAACAGAGAGAGCACCAGTGGTACTCGACCCAAAAACACCACATAACAGAAAAAAAACCAAACTACAGAACATCAACCAATCACACCTAGTTCACACCAAACAATCACCCCAACTCCTAAACCACTCATTAATAGAGTAAGCCCCGTTAATGTTGAAGGCCACAATCCATGAGCTTGCCAAATTCAGGGTGCTAGTCCAAACACAGTCCACACTCCTAGCAACTTCATAAAAAATTCGATGATTTCGCTCCATCCAAATGGTCCACATAGTCGCCCAAATAGCCATTCTCATAATGGTCATTTGCCTTCCGTTCAATCCGCTCATGTGAGTGGATGAGATGCACTCCACGATTGAATTTGGAAAAGAAAACCTGTCGCCAATAGTCAATTGCCATTTTCTCCAAATGAGCAAAGAAATAGGACACTTGAGAAAGAGGTGGTCTGCACAATCTGCACAATTATGACATAACACACAACAATGAGGGAGCATAGTAATGTGAGGAAATCTGCTTTGAAGAACTTCACCCATGTTAAGTGTGTTATGAGCCAAGATCCATCCAAACATTTTAATTTTGGAGGGGATATGAGCTTCCCAAATCAAATTGGCTAAGGGAAAATTAGGAACAAAGGGGTCATCAATAAGAAAATGGAACATGGATTTACAAGTAAACTGGCCAGACTGCTCCAAGGACCATGAAAGTCTATCACGCCCCAAAGAGAACCTGATTTTATGAAAATTTTAAATTGATGTTTCTATTGATCTATTGTTAGGTGATCTTCCTTCTAGTGATTGATTATCATACTGTAAGAATGGCGGCTATAGTTATCAGTCGTGAATTGAAATTAAATCGTTATGAAGCTTGTTGAATTGAAATGAGATTCAGAATGGTGAATCAATGTTGTCAAGGCGGCGCCTAGGCCCCTTGGGTAGTGGCACCGCCTAGACCACCGTCTAGGCGGTTTGGGGAGGTCTAAGCAAATATTTTTTTTAAAGGGTTTTTAAATTTTTTTTTTGTTAAAACCTGTGAAATCTTCTTCCTTCTTCCACTTTGACTTCTGAATTAAATTAATAATTATATATAATTTAATATATAAATTAAATTAATAATTATATATATACATATATATGGAGTGAGGCACCAATGAATAAATAAATAAATTTTTCAAGGACCTCTAAATAAATATTTTATATCCTGCCTAGGCCCCGCCTCGCCTAATTAAGGTTTACCGCCTACCATCGCCTTTCCGGCTTGACAACACTGTGGTGAATCTTAAGATTCAAAATAGAAATTTGAATATACCAATGTGGTTATAAAGCCAATTTGGTGAGCATAATAATAATTTTTATTGATTTGCTTCCAATTTCTGATCAACTCTGGTAGTGATTTGGACAATTTAAACCAACTGACCGTCAACTTGAACTAGTTCTCTAGTGATTGTGATTCATGAATCCAATTCATTGACAATATTCTCTTCTTGCTCGAGAGGGATGATGGTAGCTTCACGAACACAATCAAAAGTATGAGATGTTTTTGTTGCTTATCGGGCTTTAGGATCAATGTCTAAAAAAGTATTGTTATGGGGATTAGTATGGATGCAAGCAGATTGAAAAACATGACCGTTAATGTTGGATGCACCATAGGCTCTTTGTGTATGAAGTATTTAGGCCTTTTGTTAGGAGGAAACCTCGCAAAGAAGTTTTATGGGATTCTATTGTTTTTGAAACATCCCAAAGACTTTTAGGCAGGAGAAAAGCCATGCTCTCTAGGGTTGGTAGACTATCTCTAATCCAAAAATTGTTGTAAGCCATCCCTATACACTACTTTTCTCTCTTCTATTTCCCGATGGAAGTGCGTACTAGAATTGAGAGAATGATCAAAAACTTTTTGTGGAAATAGGTGGAGGAGGGGATCAAAGATGATTTGGTGGCTCAGTAGATTGTTATCAGACCCAAGGAGAAGGGAAGATTGGGTTTGATAAACATCAAAGCTATGAATAAGGCTTCAGTGTTGAAGTGGTTTTGATGTTTTACCTTGCAGCAAATCTTGTTGTTGGCCAAAGTCATTAGAAGTTAACATGGGATCCTTGAATTCATTGCATGAATTCAGTCAGAGTTTCACAGCCTCATCAAACTCTTTCATGGTAAAGGGGACTCCTTTTTGTTCTGGGCGAAGAATTGGTGTGGACCTTATAGTTTGGCCACCGCATTTCCATTTCTCTATAAATTATCAAAGATGCACTTTAAGCCAATATCTTCCTTTGTTTGTAGAGATAATCTTGCAAGCAAATTTGCCTCTTGGGACTTTCATTTTGTTCGTAATCCTCATGATAGAGAAATCAGGGAACTTGAGGTCTAGGTAGGCTTGAGGGTGCAGGAATTAGAGGAAATTGTGAGGATAGATGACTATGGTATTGTGACCTTTCTACTTCCTTCTCATGAAAATCTGTCCTTTCATTTCTCAATTCTCCTTCCTTCCAGATCTTCTCATCTACGAACTTTATTTGGAAATTTAAGGTCTCATTCAAAGTAAAAAACTTTTCTTGGCTAGCATTAAAGTGGAAGATCAACACTTGTGACATATTGTAGAAAAGAAGGCCATACCGGGACATTTTTCCAAATTGGTGCATCCTTGGCAATAACAAAGGAGAGATGACAAATCAACTTCGCATCCTTTGTGAGTTTGCCCATCTTTGCAGGGAGCTTAGAGTTGGAGGTGGATTTCTCCTTGCCATCATTAATTGATGATTTTTTTTTTCCCCGGTTACTCGCACAATCATGTCCATTCCAAAATCTTCCACAGGCTTTGGGTGACGTCTTTGATGGCGTGGATTTGGCCCATATGGTTAAGAAGAAACAATATAATCTTTTGGGGTCATCAGACAGTCATGTTTGGGATGTTATTAAATTCAGATCTTATAGCTTTCTTATGGAGACTTGATGAACGAGTGGACCCATCTTTTGTAGTTGCTATTTCCTCTTGGGGGTCGCTTTGTCCTGTGATCGTGACAGGATGTGATGTGCTTCCATTTATGTGCTAATATGACAAGAGTTTTTTTCACTACCGATTCGTTTGATATTCAATTTGGACATGGTCAATTGCATTGGACTTGCGATTACATCACAGTCAATTTGGTGCCCTTTTTATGTCAAGATTCTTTATAATTAAAAATTTGATAGGTTTGGCTTTCTAGACTACTCGAGGGTCATTGGTGACAAATAATTTATTGAAATGTGTAATTGATTTTTGACAAAAAAAAAAGTGTAATTGATGGTTTTGGATCAAACGACTTGGCCTTCCTTCTTTGATCTCCAAAAGAACGCCTCGGAATCTCGCCATAATTACAATTACATTATTCGGGTTGCAAACTCAATGATGGTGATAAAAGAGTTTGGAATTGGTTGGTGAGATGCTATTTGAGCTCACAAGTTAATTGCACTAACTTGATACAGTCGTGGTGGGGCCCACAGTGGCATGACATAGTCTTAGGCAATTGATAGGGTGCCATTATATACATATATATTGTTCTCCTGGTTTCTTATAAACAAAAAATAGAATAAAAAACTCTTTAGTGTTCATGAGCTCAATGATTTATGAGTCTTAACTCCAATTGTTTCACTAATTGGAATCATAAATAGTACATTTGACGGGAAGATGCGAATCGCAAAGGCCCTTCCCACCATGTGAAGTTCAAACCTCGCCGGAGAGAGAGAGAGAGAGGCGAATTAGATACAAAATTATCTATTTTTGAAATAGGAGTAGTGGATCTTTTAGCCCCTTGTCGCCGTGGAGGGAAAATCAGACCATCACCAATTTGAATCACAATTCCAACTAAAGTACGTGGGCTAGGTGAAATATTTAATTTAGATGGAGTATTGTCCTTTTCACATAACCAGTTAACCACATGTACAAACTTTCATGTGACGTAGCTGTTAAAGGGAAACCAACCTTTAAAACTGATTCTCATGCAAAATGTATAATGACTAAGACGGTTTAGTAAGAGTTAATTTGGATGTCATTACTATTTTAGTCTGAAATCATGTGGAAGGTTAATGGTGATGTGATGATGTCTTCTTGAAGAATGTAATTGTTGATGTTTAATGAAAATTGTTGAATTAGTTAAGTTTCTGACACAGTGATTCTCAAGTGGTTGGGAATTGGGATAATACTTATAGCTGATTTCCTGAGACGCTTTGAACGTGCAGGTAGAAGGAAGTATAGTGCATATTATGAAGGCATTGGCAAGCCATCCTTCCGCTGCACAGAGTTTGATCGAGGATGATTCACTTGAGTTGTTGTTTAATATGGTTGCGTCTGGGTCTGTGACAGTTTTTTCTCAGTTCAGGGAGGGACTTGTTCCTTTGCATACCATTCAGCTTCATCGACATGCCATGCAGGTAAATCAGTAATCATATAAATCAGTAATCATATGTATGTTCAGTTATCTATGAAAGCCTTATTCCATCTCAAATTCCTACTATTCCTCTATTTTAATGAGTATCCAAATGTAAGATTTGATGTTTATAACATTGCGGCAGATACTTGGTCTTCTTTTGGTCAATGATAATGGAAGCACTGCAAAATATATTCGCAAGCATCATCTGGTATGCCATTTCACTTTCGTTCACTTCTTTTGTGTTTATTTCCTTTGGAAAGTGCTTTATTCGCTTTTCATTTGTGCACTTTGGGCATCTTGTTGATTGAGTTCTACTTTTCTGACATGAGAAAAGGATTTTCCTAGAGAACTGAGTGCCAAAATGAAAAGAAGCGCAGAATTCTTTTGAAAAAGCACACTCATCAGTAACTTTTGACAATGCTGATCTCTTAGGAAATGAAATTCAAATCACATCTTAAGAATTTGGAAAGGCTCATCTTTAATGAGATCTTTAGTTGTTAATAGAAATATGACATTCTGATAATTGAAATTATGCCAGTGTTATTTTTTCAGAAATATTGCAAAAGAATTGCTTTCAATATAATCTTTATGGATTAGAATATGTCAAGCGTCCACCTTTTGATCTACTAAAAAACAATATCAGCACATGGACAACTTTATAGTATAAAAAGCAATGTTTTAGATGTGTTGTATTGTTCGTTGTTTGCTCTATCAGCGGACATCTATTCACATTTATGTTCACTTGCGCCTTGATTGGTCAATTGTGTCTATTGGGCAAAGACATGCCTAGAGAAGAAAATTAAAATAGTTCCTTAAGTGGTCTTTTTTTTTCTGTAATATTTTTTGTTTGATTTAACGATGAAAAGAATAAAAACAGCATAGGAAAAATCATTAGTTAATTGATGAAACTGAATCATGAGTTCATACTAAACTAAGTCTTATTTCAAAATTTTATGTGAGATTTTTTTTGCTTCTTTTGTTGTCAGTTGCAAACTTCGAACTTCATTCTCTATATTCTTCAAAATATTCAAGCATGTCTTACTTGTAATCTTTTGGTATCATGTTCAGGTAAAGGTTCTGTTAATGGCTGTCAAAAATTTCAATCCTGAGTGCGGTGACTCTGCGTACACAATGGGGATTGTAGACTTGCTACTTGAATGTGTGGAATTGTCGTATAGATCTGGTACTCTTCCACTAGTGATGGCCAACATCTTCTTCTTCCTCTTATTTTATTTTATTTTATTTTTTTTGGTGCAATCACCATAGTTTAGTTTAGGTGCCTTTATTTTTATCTCGAGGGTTCAATTTGTTGTTGGGATTGCCACTTATTTGTCAATGGTTCATCTTGATTGTAGATGCTGGTGGTATCAGGCTTAGGGAGGACATACATAATGCCCATGGCTATCAGTTCCTTGTTCAATTTGCATTGATATTATCCACATTGCAGAAAAATCAAGACACTCAATCAATCCATTCCAGGCCTTCCACTGAAGAAATTTCTACTTCAGATGATTCTCTTGCTTCTCATGAAGTCGGAAAACAGGACTTCATGGGCAGAGGGGATACCTCCCCTTCACATCTTTCTCCTTCATTGTCCAGGTTGCTTGATGTTCTTGTTAACCTTTCTCAGTTAGGTCCAACAGAGCCTGCAGGATCAGTTGGTGGAAAAGGCTCCAAAGCTACTACTTATAGCAGGGCTACTGGCCATGCGAGAAGTCGTACACCATCTTCTGATAGGATTGCTGATGAAATTTGGGAGAAAGATAATACAAAAGTTAAAGACCTTGAAGCAATACAGATGTTGCAGGATATTTTTCTCAAGGCAGGCAACATAGAATTGCAGGCAGAGGTATTAAATAGAATGTTCAAGGTGTTCTCTAGTCATCTTGAGAATTACAAGTTGTGCCAACAGTTACGGACTGTACCTCTCTTTATTCTTAATATGGGCGGCTTTCCTCCAGCATTACAGGATATAATTTTGAAAATTCTGGAGTATGCTGTAACTGTTGTAAATTGTGTTCCTGATCAGGAATTACTTTCCCTTTGTTGCTTATTGCAGCAGCCAATAACGTCTAATTTAAAGCAGACAATTCTTTCCTTTTTTGTGAAACTGATATCCTTTGATCAGCAGTATAAAAAGGTTCTGCGAGAAGTTGGTGTTCAAGAAGTTTTATTAGATGACTTGAAACAGCACAAGTTTCTGTCTGGCTCAGAGCAACATAATCAAAATCCTGGTCAGCTTGAGAGGAAGGCAAGTGCAAGCAGCTTCCAGAAACACATGGACACTAAAGACGCTATTATTTCTTCTCCCAAGCTCCTGGATTCTGGTTCAAAGTTCCCTCTTTTTGAAACTGAAGAGACAATTGCTGTTGCATGGGATTGTATGGCGTCCCTACTGAAGAAAGCTGAAGCCAATCAGTCATCATTCCGGTCATCTAACGGAGTGACAATTGTTCTTCCTTTTTTGGCATCTGACATTCATCGTTCAGGGCTCCTCCGTACGCTATCATGCTTGATTATTGAAGATGTCTTACAGGTTTGTAAGATTTATAGTATTTTCTTGTTGTGCTGCATATGCTAGTTCTTAGAGTGGATGTACTCACTAGTTAATTATATTTCACAGTAGTACTTTAGAGTGATAGGTCCTAGAATTGATAATAATTGATCTCAGATTTCTCCATGAAAATTACTTTAATTTGTATATAGCCATACATGCTTGTGCTACAAGATGATTGGATTTGTATTGTATCAGGCTCATCCAGAAGAACTAGGTACACTGGTTGAAGTTTTAAAGAGTGGGATGGTTTCAAGTGTCTCAGGATCCCAATACAGGCTACAACGTAATGCAAAATGCGATACTTTTGGTGCCTTGTGGCGTATCTTGGGAGTCAATAAATCAGCACAAAGAGTCTTTGGGGAAGCCACTGGATTTTCCCTTCTGTTAACTACCCTCCATAGTTTTCAGAGTGATGAAGCTGACAGTCAATCTTTGGTGTCTCACACGAAAGTTTTCACTTTTCTATTGCGTGTTGTGACTGCTGGGGTGTGTGGAAACTCTGTCAACCGGGTAAGGCTGCATACTATTATATCATCAGAGACCTTTTATGATCTTCTGCGCGAATCTGGTTTGCTTTGTGTGGATTGTGAAAAGCAAGTCATTCAATTACTTCTGGAGCTAGCACTTGAAATAGTGCTTCCACCGTCCTGTGCGTTAACAACAGAGAGTGCTCCATCATCTGACATGATTGAAGCTGGCTCTTCTAATTTTCTCTTAAGTACCTCATCAGGTTCCTTCAATCCTAGTAAACAACGAGTATATAATGCTGGTGCAATTGGAGTACTAATTCGTGCTTTGCTACTCTTTACTCCCAAGGTGCAATTAGAAGTACTAAACTTCATTGAAAAGCTTGCCAATGCAGAGCCGTTTAATCAGGAAAACCTTACTTCTGTAGGTGCGAGACAATATTTTATTTCTTTGTTCATTTCTCTAATTGCCCTTCTGTAAGTAATTGTCTTCACATTTTCTGGTTTCTTTTAATTTAGGTTGTGTGGGACTTCTACTTGAGACAATTCACCCATTTCTTCTTGGCTCATCCCCATTACTTTCCCATGCACTACAGATTGTGGAAGTACTTGGATCATACAGGTAGCTTTGTAGTTTGTCCATTGACATCACTGGCATTGATATATTCTTGAAGTTCCTTGGATCGTTATACCTTTTTATACTGAATAACATACATAATGGTGACAGGTTGTCATCGCTAGAGCTCCGAGTGCTTGTTAGATATATTCTGCAAATGAGGCTCATGAACTCAGGTCATATTCTTGTTGATATGATGGAGAGATTAATTCGCAGAGAAGATAAGGAGTCTGAAAATGTTTCTCTAGCGCCATTTGTAGAGATGGACATGAGCAACGTTGGGCATGCTTCTGTTCAAGTATCTTTAGGGGAAAGATCATGGCCTCCTGCTGCTGGTTATTCATTCATCTGTTGGTTTCAATTTCGAAACTTCTTGAGAACTCAAGGAAAAGAAGCAGAACAGCCATCAAAGATTCGGTCTTCCAGAAGGCAGAGCACCCCTAGTAGGCAACAGCAGCAGGGGCATGTTCTACGACTCTTTTCTGTTGGAGCAGCAGATGAAGGAGGCACACTCTTTGTAGAAACTTATCTTCAGGATGATGGTGTTCTGACACTAGCAACCAGCAACTCCTGTTCCTTGTCCTTTTCTGGCCTAGAATTGGAAGAAGGGAAGTGGCATCACCTTGCTGTTGTTCATAGTAAGCCGAATGCTCTGGCCGGACTTTTCCAAGCTAGTGTGGCATACTTGTACCTTAATGGTAAATTGAGACACACTGGAAAGCTAGGATATTCTCCCTCTCCTGTTGGAAAATCTCTACAGGTAACCATAGGGACACAGGTATCTTGTGCAAAATTGAGCGAGTTATCCTGGAGACTGCGTTCGTGCTATCTTTTTGAGGAAGTGCTCACATCAGGTAGTATTTATTTCATGTACATTCTTGGTAGAGGATATAGAGGACTCTTGCAAGATACAGATCTTCTGCGATTTGTTCCTAATCAGGCTTGTGGTGGGGGTAGCATGGCAATCTTAGATTCACTGGATACTGAGGTACTTTTGGCTCCAAATGTCCAAAAGCTTGACAGTGCCAGCAAACAAGTGATTCCTAAGGCAGACGGAAGTGGGATTGTTTGGGATTTGGACCGACTTGGAAACCTATCGTCGCAGCTCTCTGGGAAGAAGCTCATATTTGCTTTTGATGGAACATCTTCAGAAGCTTATCGATCATCTGGGACTTTATCAATGGTTAATCTAGTTGATCCAATGTCTGCTGCTGCTTCTCCTATTGGCGGTGTGCAGCTAGATCCTCTCTCTCTCTCTCTCTCTCTCTCTCTCTCTCTCTCTCTCTCTCTCTCTCTCTCTCTTCTAACTGATGCTGTATAATTATGGACCTATTTTTTTATGCAGGCATACCTCGCTTTGGTCGACTTCATGGGGATATTTATATATGCAGGCAATGTGTTATTGGGGATAGCATACGGACGATTGGGGGTATGGCTGTTGTCCTTGCTCTTGTTGAAGCTGCCGAAACCAGGGATATGCTGCATATGGCCCTCACATTACTTGCCAGTGCACTTCATCAGAGTCCTCAGAATGTGCAAGACATGCAAGCCTACAGAGGATACCATTTGCTTGCTCTCTTCCTCCATCGGAGAATGTCTCTGTTTGACATGCAGTCTCTAGAGATATTTTTTCAAATTGCTGCATGTGAGGCTTCAGTTTCTGAGCCTCAGAAGGCACAAGAAATTCATACCGTACCTTCCCTTGTTGGTGCTAGTCACGAAACCAGCTATGATTATCTTTCTTCATCCAAGTATGCTGATGAGCTTTCTTCAGTTGGATCTCATGGAGACATGGATGACTTTTCAACGCACAAGGATTCAATTAGTCATATTTCAGAGCTTGAAAATAATGATATGCAGGCAGAAACCTCTAACTGTATTGTTCTGTCAAATGCGGATATGGTTGAGCATGTTCTCTTGGATTGGACCTTGTGGGTGACAGCTCCTGTTTCTATTCAAATTGCTTTACTTGGATTTCTTGAGCGCATGGTCTCTATGCATTGGTACAGAAATCATAACCTGACAATCCTACGTCGAATGAACCTTGTCCAACACTTGTTAGTGACTATGCAAAGGGGTGATGTGGAAGTTCCTGTCTTGGAGAAATTGGTTATGTTACTTGGGGTTATCTTGGAGGATGGGTTTTTGGGTTCTGAACTTGAACAGGTGGTGAGGTTTGTGATTATGACATTTGATCCACCTAAAGTCACAGCACGTCACACAATCACTCGAGAGTCAATGGGAAAGCATGTTATTGTACGCAATATGTTATTGGAAATGCTGATTGATTTACAAATGACCATAAATTCAGAAGAGTTGCTTGAACTGTGGCATAAGCTTGTTTCATCAAAGTTGATAACATATTTCCTTGATGAAGCTGTTCATCCAACCAGTATGAGATGGGTAATGACTCTTCTTGGTGTCAGTCTTTCCTCTTCATCCACATTTTCATTTAAATTTCGAAGCAGTGGGGGTTATCAAGGTTTGGCACGCGTACTTTCTAGTTTTGATGATTCTCCAGAAATATACTATATCCTTTTTTGTCTTATTTTTGGGAAACCTGTGTATCCAAGATTGCCAGAAGTGCGCATGCTTGATTTCCATGCTCTTATGCCAAGCAATGGAAACCATGTTGAGTTGAAGTTTGTTGAGCTGTTGGAATCTGTGATTGCTATGGCAAAGTCTACATTTAATAGGTTGAGCATGCAGTCAATGCTTGCCCACCAAACTGGTAACCTTTCACAGGTCAGTGCTGGGCTTGTGGCAGAGCTTGTAGATGAATCAATGGATATGACAGGAGAACTTCAGGGTGAAGCTCTAATGCATAAAACGTATGCGGCACGCCTTATGGGTGGAGAAGCTGCAGCACCTGCTGCCGCAACTTCAGTCCTTAGGTTCATGGTTGATCTAGCAAAAATGTGCCCTCCTTTTTCTGCTATTTGCAGGAGGACAGAATTCCTTGAAAGCTGTGTTGACTTGTATTTTTCTTGTGTCAGGTGTGTCTGAATATTCCTTTTGGTTTTATTCTGTCGCATGCTTTGCATCTGAGATTCTTAGAATTGTTACTTGAGTTTATATTAAAAAAGGGTGTACCTTGTACACGGGCTCCCACCATTGCGGGTTGGGGGAAGGGCCGATGTACACAGCCTTACCTTGGCATTGGAGAGACTGTTTCTTAATTCGAACCATGACCTAAATCATAATGAAATGACCTTATATATATATAAAGTTACTGTCATTTTCAGGCTATTATTATATTATATAATTTTTGAATTACTACAACTTAGGCCCATGGTAATATATTCTGTATGGTTTCTCTGAGCATATAGTTACTACCATTTTCAGGGCTGCTGTTGCAATAAAGATGGCAAAGAATCTCTCTATAAAAGCGGAAGAAAAGAATTTAAATGATTCTGATGATACCCACAGTTCTCAACATACATTCTCCAGCTTGCCTCATGACCAAGAGCAATCTGCCAAGACTTCAATTAGTGTTGGAAGTTTTCCTCAGGGACAAGTAAGCACGAGTTCAGAAGATATGCTCGGTTCCAGAAGCCATTTTGTGTGTGATAATGCAGAGGAAGAAGCAAACATGTCCAGGAAGGAATTAAGTAAACCACGCGCAGGATCAGAGATCCTCAATTTGCAGAGTTCTAGTGTTGAAATTCTGGATCCAATGTCCAAGGCCACTTCAGGTCCAAACGAATTTAGTTTTACTAATGGTAATGGGGTGTTAATTTCCACTCAGGCTACTGAATCATTTAGTTCTGCATCATTGCTTGTACCTGATTCTCCTGTTTATTCCGAGAAATCAAACTATAGAATTCCACTTGCACCCAGTTCATCCCCAATGATTGCTTTAACATCTTGGCTTGGTAGTGCAGTCAGCAATGAGGTAAAACCTCAATTGGTTGCTACATCTTCTCAGGGATCTTCTATGTCTGTTAGTGAATTTGATGCTTCTCAAGATTTAAAGTCCAGCTCTCAAGGATTTTTTTCTGTAAACACATTTTTCTCTGTTAACCCAAAGTTTTTACTTGAAGTGGATGATTCTGGTTACGGTGGTGGTCCTTGTTCTGCTGGAGCTACTGCTGTTTTAGATTTCGTAGCAGAAGTTCTTGCTGACATTGTGACAGAGCAGATAAGAGCAGCACAGATTATAGAACTTATTTTGGAAACCGTTCCTTTGCATGTAGATCTGGATTGTGCCTTAATTTTTCAGGGATTATGCCTTAGTAGACTGATGAACTTTCTTGAAAGACATCTGTTGCGTGATGATGAAGAAGAAGAGAAAAAGCTTGATAAGTCCCGATGGTCTCCAAACCTGGACCTCTTGTGCTGGATGATTGTGGATCGTGTATACATGGGTGCCTTTCCCAGGCCAGGAGCCGCACTTGGAACTTTGGAGTTCTTGTTATCCATGTTGCAATTGGCTAATAAGGATGGTCGAATTGAGGAAGCAGCAGCAACTGGGAAAGGTATTCTATCTATAACAAGAGGAAGCAAGCAACTCGAGACATACATACATTCTCTTCTGAAAAATACTAATCGCATGATAATGTACTGTTTTCTGCCTTCATTTTTAATTAACATTGGGGAGGATGATCTTCTTTCATGCTTAGGCTTTCAAACAGAACCTAAGAAGAATTTATCTGTGACCCCTTCAAATGAGAACTCGGGGATTGATATCTGCACTGTCTTACAGTTATTAGTTGCTCACAAACGAATTGTATTTTGTCCTATCAATCTTGATACTGATCTGAATTGCTGTCTCTGTGTAAATTTAATCAATCTTCTCCGAGACCAAAGACGAACAGCACAGAACATGGCAAGTGATATCATCAAATTTCTGCTTGTGCATCGCCGTGCTGCATTGGAGGAGTTGCTTGTCTCAAAGCCAAACCAAGGACAGCACTTGGATGTTCTGCATGGTGGTTTCGATAAACTTTTGACAGGAAGTTCATCTCTATTCTTTGAATGGTTTCAGTGTTCTGAACAGACGATCAACAAAGTGTTGGAGCAGTGTGCTGCTATTATGTGGATGCAGTATATTGCTGGATCAGCCAAATTTCCTGGGGTGAGGATTAAAGGAATGGAGGATCGTCGTAGGAAAGAAATGGGGAGAAGATCTCAGGAAAACTCAAAATTGGACCTAAAACACTGGGAGCAGATTAATGATCGCAGATGTGCACTTGAGTTGGTTCGTGATGCAATGTCAACTGAGCTGAGGGTTATTCGTCAGGATAAATATGGATGGGTTCTCCATGCTGAGAGTGAATGGCAAGCCCACCTCCAACAACTTGTCCATGAGCGAGGAATATTTCCGATGCGAAAATCCACTGTCAGTGAAGAACCTGAATGGCAGCTATGCCCTATTGAAGGGCCATATAGAATGCGCAAAAAACTTGAGCATTGTAAATTGAAGATTGATACTATTAAGAATGTTTTTGGTGATCAGTTCAAGTTGATAAAAAATGAGCTGTCTATAAGAAAAAATGAGAATGGTCTGGATGCTTCTGAAACTGATTTGGATATGTTTTTCAATCTTTTATCCGATGGTGTAAAAAAGAAGTGCTTTGATGGTCCCGAGTATGATGAGTTATTTTTGACAGAAACAAATGATGTCAAAGAAGGGGACGTAACTCCAGCTAAGATCGGGTGGAATGATGACAGGTCTAGCAGTATAAATGAAGCAAGTCTTCATTCTGCTCTTGAATTTGGTGTCAGGTCTAGTGCTGTTTCTCTCCCAATGACAGATAGCATGCATTGTCGATCTGACATAGGCTCTCCTAGGCAACCTGCTACTACCAAAATTGATGAAATGAGAGTGACAGATGAGAAGTCGGAGAAGGAGCTACTTGATAATGGAGAATATTTGATAAGACCTTATTTAGAACCTCTTGAAAAGATTAGGTTCAGATACAACTGTGAGCGTGTTGTAGGTCTTGACAAGCATGATGGGATATTTCTCATAGGCGAGTTTTGTATATATGTTATTGAAAATTTTTACATTGATGACTCTGGATGCATATGTGAAAAACAATGTGAAGATGAACTGTCTGTGATTGATCAAGCTTTGGGTGTGAAGAAAGATGTTACTGGAAATAATGATTTCCAGTCCAAGTCACCTTCTTCTTCATGGGGTGCTACAGTTAAAGCATGGGTTGGGGGACGGGCATGGGCATATAATGGTGGTGCATGGGGAAAGGAGAAAGTGTGTAATAGTGGTAATCTTCCTCATCCATGGCGTATGTGGAAGCTTGATAGCATTCATGAGATATTGAAACGTGATTACCAGTTACGCCCTGTTGCAGTTGAGATATTCAGCATGGATGGATGCAATGATCTTCTAGTTTTCCACAAGAGGGAGAGAGAGGAGGTGTTCAAGAATCTTGTTGCCATGAATCTCCCAAGGAATAGCATGTATGTATTCTTCTAAACTCTTTGCACTGAATCCTACATGCTTTACACATAAGGGTCTTGTATTTACACAAAAAGCTGCAATTTTCTAGTCTGACATTTAGACCAGGTTACAACTGATTCTTGATGAAAATGATCTTTCTCACCACAGGATTAGCATTGCCTAAAATCTTTTTCTTTTATTATCATTATCAAAAGGAAAAAAAAAAAAAAATCCTAACTGAAGACAGAAATCAAGTGAATGGTGAACCAGATGTCCAGAGCTTTTTTTTTGGTTTGTGTGTGTGCAATTGTCTTCTATGATGGTTTCCACTCCAGCCATACGGTATCATCCTCAAAATGAGACCCTTTACTCATCTCCACAGAGGCTACTTAGAATTGTTTTTTTTTTTGTTTTTTGTTTTTTTTTTCTAACCTAAAATAGCACACACTCATACTTGCCTGGTTTGTGCATACAAGATTTCTTTCATTGCCCATGGGTCTACCTGGACATGTCGCTGTGGCCTGTCGTAAAATCTGCTGTTTACAATGGTTGTACCTCTGCTTTTGTCAATGAAAAATTCCCAATTTAGTCGAGTCTATTAGTTGACACATTTTGGCTGTCTATATGATTGGTAATATTGATGATTTCTTTCTTGTATTTTTCAGTTTCAAAGTGGTTTATAGTTCATGATGATAATCCCCTGCTTAGAGTCAACAGCTTGTGAATTTTAGTTATTCAATAGTGTTTTTCTTGCACCCTTGAAATGCTACGTTTTGGCATGAATTCTTCCATCTGTAGGGAGCAAAAAAGTGTCAGTGAATCATTGGTTTACTAGGTGTCTTAATTTGGTAAATTTTATTTCCCGTCCTAGTCAATGGTCTAAAAATTGCTTCGAACAGTTGTCTTTCTCTTATCTCTTTGTTTGAGTGTTGGAAAAATGTTTGCTCATGTCTACAGGTTGCAGCCCCATAACATCTGCCATAAAACGCCCCACCCCCAACACACACACGTGCACCCAAAATTAAAAAAAATAAGAAAAAAGAAAGAAAAGAAGGGGAGAAGGAAAAATTATGTAGATCAAAGTTGCATTGTTTAGAGCAACATCATTACGTTTTTTCATCTTATAAACCTTTCATATAATTTTCCACTGTTAGTTCCTTGGGTTCGAGTTTAGATAGCGTTAACTCTTTGAATGCATATTTGCAACAGGTTAGACACAACTATTTCAGGATCATCAAAACAGGAAGGCAATGAGGGGAGTCGCCTTTTTAAGCTCATGGCAAAGTCCTTTTCCAAAAGATGGCAAAATGGAGAAATTAGCAATTTCCAGTACCTTATGCACCTCAATACCCTTGCAGGACGTGGATATAGTGATCTTACCCAGTATCCAGTTTTTCCTTGGGTTCTTGCGGACTACGAGAGTGAGGCCTTGGACTTATCAGATCCCAAGACATTCCGTAATCTTGAAAAACCGATGGGATGCCAAACACCAGAGGGGGAGGACGAATTTAAGAAAAGGTTGGGTCTAGTTCGTAATTCTTATTGCTTTATTCTTTTGGTTTGATCTAAATTCATTTTATTTTGTTCTTTTACATGCAAATTACTTGATAAAAAATGTTCTATAATACATTCACATTTAAGCACATATATTTTTTTTGAAAATCTCAATAGGCCTTAATTTGTTTTGAAAATAAATAATTATGGTACATCATCTGAACTGTCAATTTGTCATAATAATTGAATTCTTATTCGTGGTATTATTATTTGTTAAGCACTGTATGTACAGTTATTTATTATGTCTCCTAAGCCTCACTTAGTCATAGTCTAGGAAGTGACTTCCCTTAATTAAGTCAAGTCAATTAGACATCACTTTAACAATAATGTGTTAAGGTCCTCTACTTCACATGTTTTTAGTTTACCATACAATATTTCATCTTCTTTGTCTTAATTGGAGAGTCATTGGCATAAACCCAAATTTCTTCTCAATCTATCTTTAGATCATTGCCATTTTTTTTCTTCTTTTTTATTACATTTTTTGGGGGAAGCGGGTGTGGGGGGGTTTATCTGTGTGCTCTAATACTCATACTGGCATGACTTTGATCTATTTCTTTCTCAGCTGATGACTTTCTTTTTTCTCTCAGATATGAAAGCTGGGATGATCCAGATGTTCCTAAATTTCATTATGGTTCACATTATTCCAGTGCTGGAATTGTACTCTTTTATCTTCTACGTCTGCCACCATTCAGTATGGAGAACCAAAAGCTGCAAGGTGGTCAGTTTGACCATGCTGACCGCCTTTTTAATAGTGTAAGAGATACTTGGTTAAGTGCGGCTGGAAAGGGTAACACATCGGATGTGAAGGAGCTGATTCCAGAATTCTTTTATATGCCTGAGTTTCTGGAAAATCGTTTTAATCTTGACCTGGGAGTGAAGCAATCTGGGGAGAAGGTCTTGTTTGTTTGATTATTGATGGCTTTTCTTTTTTTTTTTTTTTTCATTTTCATTATCTATCTGACCTTATTGAGTTGGTGTATTTTTTTCAGGTAGGAGATGTTGTGTTGCCCCCTTGGGCCAAAGGTAGTGTCAGAGAGTTTATTAGAAAGCACCGTGAAGCATTGGAATCTGATTATTTTTCAGAAAATCTGCATCACTGGATAGACCTCATCTTTGGGTATAAACAGAGGGGGAAGGTTGGTTTTTAGATGTTGACCTAACATTTGCTTCTTGCTTCTTGCTTTTAGTATAACTTCTTTCAAATAATTGAGTATTTATCCTTGATACGGTAGGGGTTCATTATAGAACTACCTTTGTTTTAGACTAGACTCTAAGGCTTCTGGTGGGTTTGAACCCCTGGCTTTCTTCAGGGTCCTAGGACTGTTTCCTGAGTTCAATACATAAGCTGTTTGCCTGATGTTAGTATGAAGTATGGACTATTCCTAGGTCCAGGAGTTCTTGAAAATGTGATTCATAATTTGTTTTCTGGATGAGTTTTATTTTTTATTTTTTGTGTGTGGTGGTAAACCATTTAGTTAAACATTATCTTCATCAGTACTGACACATCTTAAGTCATTTTTGTACAATTCTCAGGCAGCTGAAGAAGCTGTGAATGTCTTCTATTATTACACCTATGAAGGGAGCGTGGACATAGACTCTGTTACTGATCCTGCCATGAAGGCCTCCATTCTTGCCCAAATTAATCACTTTGGCCAGACTCCTAAGCAGCTATTTCTCAAACCCCACGTGAAGCGTCGATCTGACCGGAAGCTTCCCCCTCATCCCCTTCGGCATTGTAATCATCTGGTTCCTCACGAAGTCCGCAAAACTTCATCTTCAATAACTCAGATTGTCACTTTCCATGAAAAGATCCTGGTTGCTGGAGCAAATAACCTACTCAAACCTAGAACATACAACAAGTATATTGCATGGGGCTTCCCAGACCGTAGCTTGAGATTTATTAGCTACGATCAGGATAGACTCCTTTCAACCCATGAGAGCCTACATGGGGGCAATCAGATTCAGTGTGCTGGAGTTAGCCATGATGGTCAGACCCTTGTTACTGGTGCTGATGATGGTGTGGTCTCTGTTTGGAGAATCAATAAGGACAGTCCTCGAAGCTTGCGTCATCTTCGTTTGCAACGGGCCCTCTGTGCTCACACAGCAAAGGTTACTTGCCTCCATGTCAGCCAACCCTATATGCTAATTGTGAGTGGCTCAGATGATTGCACTGTTATTTTATGGGATCTCAGCAGTTTGACATTTGTGAAGCAACTTCCTGAATTCCCAGCCCCAGTTTCAGCCGTCTATGTGAATGATCTTACTGGGGAGATAGTGACAGCTGCTGGAATTTCACTTTCTGTCTGGAGCATCAGTGGTGACTGCCTCACAGTGGTCAATACTTCTCAACTTCCATCTGATTTTATTCTCTCGGTGACAAGTGCAACATTCTCTGATTGGTGGGACAATAATTGGTACGTGACTGGCCATCAGAGTGGAGCTGTCAAAGTGTGGCATATGGTGCATTGCTCCGATGAGGTTAGTGGCAGCAGCAGATCGACTCCCAATGGAACTGGGTTTGGAATTAGTTGCAAAGCACCAGAATACAGATTGATCCTTCGCAAGGTACTCAAATCCCATAAACACCCAGTCACCGCCCTTCATCTTGGAAGCAACCTTAAGCAACTATTGAGTGGGGATTCTGCTGGGCACCTTTTCGCTTGGACTTTACCAGATGAGAGTTTGAGGGCTTCATTTAATCAGGGTTAGTGATGGTTCTACAGGTCATAGTCAAGATTTTTGTGTTTGAGCTCATATCCAGTTGGGTAGGACTTTCACTTGTTTAACCAAACTGTGTTTTGGTTAGCTGGTCCTTTTCCAGAAAAGAATGGAGCATCTTACCTGCCTTTGTGGTGAGAGGAAGAGCAGGACACCAGGGCTGACCTGGTTAATGATGTGGGAAGGGGTGAGATGGCAGGTCAAGGAAAGGAACCTAGACGTGCACAAGGACTCTCAGATTTACACAAAATGATAGTGTTCTTATAAATGCTAACTGAGATTCAAAGATGAAATGGATACTTTGATGAGGGCGAAATGTGTGTTATTGACGAGCAGTAGTCAGTGCAGGAAGGGAAAGGTGGTTTTGGATATCTTCTGACAATGGGGGCTTACAGGTTTCAGTGTAAATAGGTGGATGACTAACCTGTGTATCGAACTTGTATAGTGGAAGAGGCTTTTCTGCCCAGTTTGTGCAGTGTCAGGGTGAAAATTATCATGGTGAGTTGATTTGAGTGTTTCTATATTTTTTTTTCCTTCTTTTCTGTGTAATTCTTTTTTGCTATGGGTGCAAATGCAATTGGTGCACCTATTCTGCCCTGTTTTGCTGGGGAATGTGCAATGCCTTCTGTCACAAGATAAGATGTTTTTTCATTTCTACACAATGTCATCTTCTTGGTTCCATGCTGCTTATCAACAGAATTTGGTCCATTTGATACAAAGTACACAATATCAAACATCAGAAAGATTTTTGTTTTGTGTCTTGAGATTATATTGCACTGCAATTGCTTTGCATAACATATTTCAGAGTTTTTTTATTTTTTATTTTATTTTTTATAATTAGATTGTTTCAAGGCACTATAGGAAGGTTACAGGTTGGAGAAATATCTATGCTGTCAAGAAATTTATTCCCTGTTAAATGAGTTGAAGCTCATTTTCCAAGTGCTTTTTCTGCTTCCAATTTGAATATTTTAAATTGGAAGAGAGAGATCCATCAGAAATTATCTGAAAGCAACCTCTGGGAGGAGCAAGCCACGTCTCTTCAATACTAGAGTCAATCCCTTGAAAAACTATCTTGTTTCTCCGTTTCCATAACCTCCAGAGACGAAACATGCGCCACTGAATTGCCTCATTATCAGATGTTTGGACTCTGCTGATGAGCTCATTCCATAATTCGGCCACGTCTCTTCAATACTAGAGTCAATGCCAAGGAATTAATTACCCACAGGCTCCCAAACCAGAATGCTCTAGCAGTTGGGCAATGGAAAAAAAACGGGCGGCATCCTCTCTTGAGCAAGAACAGCTGGAGTAGTTTGAATCCGATGCAATACATCTTTTAGTTAGGATCTCTTTCACTGCTAGAATGATATGGATTACTTTGTACCTAAAATTTTTTAGCTTCTGAGGCACTGAGGCATTCTATATAAGCTTTCAATTGACCAGAATAGCAGATTGTTTAGTTGATTCGTCGTCGCACTTTGTCCCGAAGAAACCAATTGTATACAAATGCCCGACAATTCGATATCCGGATTTAACAGAATAAATGCCATCCTTATGAGTGGTGCCATATCAACTTATCAGGAGACCTATAACTGCTTGCTGGGATAGAACTAATGAGGTCATACTCCTCTTGAGAAAAAAGCTGCCGAATGATAGGAAGGTTCTAGCTCCTTCGTGATCCATGAAGCTCCTCAACTTTTCCTATAAAACCATATATTGGAGAAATTATTTTAAAGGAATTGGGCCTCAAAATCCAAGGATCCTCTTAAATGCTAATGTTAGCATTGTCTCCAACCCTCCATCTCACGTCGTTAGAAAGAATTTTTCTCCCTAAGATGATGCTTCTCCAACCCCATGAAGGCCGCTTCCCAAGCTGAGCATTCATAAAGGTTTTGTGAGGGAAATATTTGCATTTGTAGACTTGGCTAAGCAAGGAGTCAGGTTTAGTAAGTAATTTTTAGTCTTGTTTAGCCAATACTGCAAGATTAAAGAATTCAATTTCACAAAATCCAATGCCTCTTTGATTTTTCTTGGCAGTCATGCCGGCCCAGCTACACCACTGGTTACCACGATAGGACTTATTGGAAGCCCACCAAAACTTAGCCATTAAGGATGCGAGGTACTTGCAGCATCTACACTCTCCGCCTCATTATGAACAGGAATCTCTCCTTCACATGCTGCCTGTCCCTTGTGCAGCAGCATTTTTGAAATCAAGGACCAAGAACTACTGGATTTGGACCTTGATGAAGAACAAATAAATGACAACAATGATTGGAAGGCAGAAATGGCGATACAAAAGGGAGGATTTTCGCAACTGGGTTCCTGTAAAAAAATGGAGATTCTATGCTCGATGGCTCTGTTTTTTCCCCATCACCCTATTCCATTCTCGGCTATCCTAACTGATCTCAATCTGTTCTTCTTCCTTTGCTAACCTCTCTTCCCTCGTCTTCTCCTCTTTCTCCTTCTTGCTCATTTCCGCTTTTCTTTCTTGTTTGGGGTATTTCGCTCTTTCGATCATGGTGGGGATTTTCGGGATGTGCATATTCGACAGATTGGAGAGGATTCCTTTTCATCTTCAACAACTATTAGGCCTAGGAATAAGACGTTCAAACTGGTGGCCTCAAAGGAGAACAGAACGATCTCGGTGGTTGAAACCACCCCCGTCAAAACTCTCCAATATTTCGATTGAATGGGGAACGGGTGAGTGGCTTCTTAACGAAGTTGCCAAGGCTACAAAGGGTACAAACTCCCGCGGTTACAAGGCATCTTTCAGAGGCACATCGGAAGTGGCCATTGTGCAGGCGCTCCTCAATGATCTCAGATGGGTTTTGAAGGTTTCTAAGGTGGAAGGGGGTAGGAAGAAGGCTGTCTTTATCCCGGACGACGCTCGCAGGAAGGGGTGGGGTAGTTTCGAGGAGGCTCTACATCAGTGCCTATCATTCATTCCCAGCCGAAACCACGCTTCTGCCACACAAGTCCCCCTATCCAAAAATGACTGGAACACGACGGTGGTTTTGTTCCCGTTACACTCTGCAGTATGGTGGAGGGACGCCGGACAGAACTCTGCTACATTGCGGGCCGCTTCATTTCGCTGGCCCATTTGGCTGATGATCGTGCAGTGATTTGGTGCTCAGATGACGATGAACAGCTTCAAATATTATCGCATTTTAAGGCTTCTTACTTCTCAGCTTCAAAATGGACCTCTTCTTGTCAATGGGAGAATCAGAAGATTCGATGCGGTAATCGATGGGTTGGGATTGAGGGTCTCCCGATCGATTATTGGTCGCCGGAGATGTTTCAAGTGGTCAGCAATTCTTGTGGTGGCCTCATGTAGGTTGCTGCCGAGACCCTACAGAAGAATTTCCTTCGACTCCCAAAGATTAGAATCATAGGTTTCTATGATGGCTTCATCCCGGAGTTCATTCAAGTTTCTGTGGGGGGGCTCGCCTGTCGGAATCAAACTTTTCTGGGCTGAAGATGGTCGGAGTTCGGTCAAGGACGTGAACCAGATGCATGCAGGGAAGTCGGCAAAGCCTGCTCCTGTTGCCCACGTCGCTGCCTACGTTGTTGGTCCAAATCAGGGAGGTATAGAGTTTCGAGGAAAATCAAAGGTTTGGAATGTGCAAGGAATGATAAGGCTGTTGGAAAGTGAAGTACGGAGGATCATACGGACGCTGCTGCAACAGGGAATGAAAAGATTTGGTTTCAAAATGGACAAAGGCGGAGTGGATACAAATCCTTCCTAACGGGCCTGGGCCTTTTTCGGGCATTAGTAAAGGGGAGTTAGGCCAGGCTTCTACTGTCCATGCTGCTCGAATGGGGGTGGGCCCTATTAAACCAGGGCCTTCTTTCTCCCTTGGCCACTTGACGACTGGGCCTCAGCTGGATAAGGCTGGGCCATCGACCATGGCCCAAGAAGCCGTCGGATTTGAGCCCTAGTCCAAAGTGCTGGAAACTCAATTTTCTAAAAGTTCTTTTGAGGGCCGCAGTGGGGCTTCGTTCAAAGCATCTTCCAAAGCTAATGGGTCGTGTTTGGGGGCAGTGAAGCAGAGTCAAAATTCGTCCGGAAAAGATGGGGGAAAATTGGCCGAAGTGACTTCGTCCTTTGCCAATGGTTTTTCGAAAGGGGTGCTCTTCTCGGTTGGATTCAAGGAAGCGACGAACATCAAGCATGAGAGGAGAAGCCACAGAGTTGTTCTTTCAGGTACTGTCGATGATGACGATAGCACCTACGACAACCAAACCCTTCGTGAAGCATAGCATGCGAAAGGGATGGGTCTTGGCTACCAACGACAGAAGAAGCTTTGTGGGTGCTGAGGATGAGGTGTGCGGTGATGGTGATGGGTACATGGCCAACGACACAGATTTGGTGGAGGATTTCTCCTCATCCGGGGATGAATTCGGTGCTAATGGGGCTGATTTTCAGTCTAATTAGGACGCGGGTGATAACGTTGTTGATTGGAACGATTCTTTTCTTGCGGATGCTTGTGTTCCCTCTGATGCGCTGAATTAGGTAAGTCCAAACACTTCCCCTTTTATTGTGAATAATGGGCACTCTAACTCTTATTCCTCTAGTATTCCGTGTTCATCTCACAAAATTAACCACACTCAAAACCCCATTCATCCCAATACCATTCCTTTGAGGGCTTCATCTCTCTCTAATTCCTCGGTTCAAGATCAAGGGTCCTATGCGGTGGTCGATGATTCGCACAACAATGTCATTGAGAATACAGTTCCAGTTAGGGTTAGAATCAAGAAGAGGAGGCTGCGTAAAATTCATACTGATGTTGATAAAGCTAGTTCCAAGAAGTCCACAGTTGGGCGTAGATGGAGGAAAGGTGAGACCGGCTCACTTGATACTGCAGAACTGCTTGCAGGGTACATGGCAAGAACTAGAGTTCAGCGAAAGTTTTTTAAAAGGAAGCTTAATAGCTCTTGCAATAGTTGCTTATTCTCGACTTAGTGTACGTCCAGAATTTTCAAGACTGTTAGAAAGAGGGGAGCTTCAAGGTGTCCCACTGAAGATTTTTTCAGGGAATATCAGAGGGTATGGGTCGTCCCTTAAACGTTGCCTCTTTAAGAAAACTATTGCTCAGGCCAATCCAAATATTATGATCTTGTAAGAAACTAAGACAGATTGTTTTGATAGGTTCCTAGTTGGTCAATTTTGGAGAGACAAATTCATTGAATGGGTTTGTCTTCCCTCGGTTGGTTCTTCGGGCGACATTTTGATTGCGTGGGATTGTAAGAGTTTTAATATTGTGGATAACCTAGTTGGGGGCTTCTCAGTTTTTATCTGTATCGAAATGGAAGATGAGACTAGATAGTGGTTGTTCGGTATTTTTGGGCCTTCCTCTACGTCGAAGAAAAATGTTTTTTGGATTGAGATTGCTGGTCTTAGCTCTATTTGTGGAAAGTGTTGGTGTCTTGGAAGGGATTTTAACACCGTCAGGGCCTTGCATGAGAAAGTGAATAGCTTTTGTCTTACCACAAGCATGCAAATGTTTGATAGTTTGATCAATGTGTTGGGTTTGAGGGATCCTCCATTACTCAACGCCTCCTTTACTTGGTCTAATTTTAGGGAGGTTTCGATTTGTTGCTGGCTTTACAGGTTTCTCTTTACCTCGGGTTGGGACTCCATCTTTCCCACATTTCGTCAAGAGGTTCTTGCTCGGATTACTTCTGACCACCTTCCTATTGTTTTGGACACTGATATTATGGCATAGGGTCCAACTCCGTTCCGTTTCTTTAACGTTTGGACTCAATACAAGGAGTTCAAAAAGAATGTTGTGAATTGGTGGAGCAATGCTAGATGTTATGGGCATAAAGGGCATTGTTTCATGCTGAGGCTTCAGGAGATGAAAATGAAGTTGAAGTGTTGGGATAAAAAAGTTTTTGGTTCCATTGGCAGCAAAAAGAAAGAGCTTGAGTTCAGGGTAGGTAATCTAGATAAGGTGGAGGACACTTCAGGGTGGTCTAGGGAGATGATTGTTTTAAGGAAAGAGGTCAAAACTGATTTGACGGATTTATGAATTAAGGAAAATAGACACGCTTGTCAAAAGGCGAAGGTGAAATGGTTGAAAGAAGGGGATGTCAACTCAAAGTTTTTCCATGACATCCTCAATTACAGAAAGACTAAAAACTCCATTGGCAAGATTGAAACCGAGGATGGGATTGTGTTGGAGGATGTGAGTGAAGTTGTGTCATACTTCAAAGGCCTTTTTGCTGGCCCTGGCTGTTACATGGATGGATTAGATGTTTCTGAGTGGAACCCTATTTCCGAAGATGAGTGGGCTTTTTTGGAAAGACCTTTTGAGGAAGATGAGGTTAAATCGGCGGTCTTCAGTTGTGATGAGAGTTAGTCACCGGGCGCTGACGATTTCACTATGTTTTTTTACAAACAATCTTGGGATGTGCTTAAGCACAACATCATGTAGGTCTTGTAGGAATTTTATGAGAATGGCATTATTAATATCAAGAAGAATGAGACTTACATTTGTTTAATATCGAAGAAGATGAGTTTTTGGAAACTAAAAGAGTATAGGCCCATTAGTTTGGTCACGAGCTTGTACAAGATTATTTCAAAAGTCTTTTCTTGAAGGCTTCAAAGTGCTCTTCATATCACTATTACTTCAAACCAATCTACTTTTGTGCAACGTAGACAAATCCTGGACGTTGTTCTTGTGGCCAATGAGGCCGTGGAGGATTATAGGCAGTCTTGTAAGACAAGTTTCATTTTCAAAACAAACTTCACTAAAGCTTATGATGCGGTTAATTGGGACTTTTTGGACCTAGTGATGGAGAAGAAGCACTTTGGGGTTTGATGGAAGCGGTGGATCTTTGGATGTCTCTGCTCTGTAACTTATTTAGTTGTGATTAACGGAAAACCTAGAGGTTAGTTCAATGCGGAGCGTGGGCATAGGAAAGGTGACCCATTATTACCTTTCCTGTTCACTTTGGTGGGAGATGCTCTCAGTAGGATGGTTTTAAAGGCTTGCCATAGTTCTTTTATTCAAGGTTTTCGTATATAAAAAAACAAGGTGGAGGTGTCCCATCTTTAGTATGCAAATGATATTCTCTTCCTTCTTCAAGGGCAAGATGGGTACGTTATTGATACCATCAATATTCTTGAACGTTTTGGAGCGGCTTTTGGTCTCACGTTAAATATTGCAAAATGCCAGCTGGCGGGTAGTAATGTGGAGATGGCGGCTTTGCTTCAGCTTGCTACGAAGGTGGGTTGTGCTATTGGGGAATGACCTATGCATTATTTAGGTTTGCCCTTGGGAGGCAATCCTGGAAGTGTAAGCTTTTGAAATCCAGTTTACAGAAGTGGGGAAAAGGTTAGAGGGATGAAAATGTAGCTTCCTTTCTTGTGATGGTAAATTTGTCCTCATTCGGTCAGTTCTTCATGCTCTTCTGGTTTACTTCCTTTCTATGTTCAAGATCCTGGTAAAGGTGGTTGGTGCTATTGAAAGGAAGATTTGATCCTTTCTATGGAAAGGAGTGGACGTTACAGGTGGACTTAACTTGGTGAATTGGTCTACAATTCAGTTGCCGGTGGACAAAGGCGGTTTGGCGGTCGGTTGTATTTTTAAGAAAAATATGGCTTTGGCGACAAAGTGGTTATGGAGGTTCTCTCGTGAGAAGGGTGTTTTGTGGATTGAGATTATCAAAAACAAGTATTGCTTTTTTGATATTGGATGTGGTTTTGAGGCTATGGTTAGGACCACTCACAAAATCCCTTGGAAATTTATTGCATCTCTTTCCCCTCTTTTCTGTACCCATGTTGCTGCCGTCGTTGGTGATGGGCACACCTTTAAATTTTGGCAAGATAAATGGCTAGGATCTTTTCTTTTTCGTAGACTTTTCCATCTGTCCCGTCTCCACAACCAACCTTTATCATCTTTCGTTGTTGAACCTTTTTCTTTTGCCCCAACTTGGAATCTTCATTTTGCTAGAGAGCCTACATCTTGGTCCCTTTCTAATTATTACTAGCCTTTTTCCCTTCTTCAGGCCGTTAGTTTCTCTGATCGTCCTGATAGTTTATCATGGTTCTTTGACAATTCTGGGGTGCTTTTTTGTCATTCCTTATTTTCCTTCTTAGTTGACGATCCCTCTTTCCCTTCGATTCCCTCCATCTTTCATCTTTGGAGTGCTCATATTCCCTCGAAAGTGAAGGTTTTTGGATGACTCTTGTTTCATAGGAAGCTTCTCACGGTTGATGTGCTTCAATAGCGTTTTAGCTCAATCTGTCTCTCTTCAAGTGTTTGTATTATGTGTCTTTAAGACGCGAAGTGTGTAGAGCATATGTTTACCTAGTGTAGGATGGCTAAGGTTATTTGGCTTAGTTTGGTGAATTTTTGGCCCTATGTTGATCGCCCCTCCTCTTCGGTCTGGGAGTGTTTTAATCTCAGTCACACTTATTGTCACGCCCCGGCCGCAGCCGCGAGCGCACCACCACGACCTCAGCCGTGTGGCGAATGCCAGCCATTATGGATCCCATAATATTGTCACATCTCGGCCAGCCACGCCACACAAGGACGCCAGTCACCGAGATCATTTATCCCCCTGTACAATCCACAGCACAAGGAGGGCCTCCCCCAAGTTCGAACTCGCGGCTGCGGCCGGGGCGTGACACTTATTCTTCTTCTTCGAGACATTTCCATGTCATTTGGATTGTTTTCTTTGGAACCTTGTGGAGTTTTTGGCTGGAGAGAAATCATCGAATTTTCAGGAATGTTGCTAAGCCTATGAATTCCATTATCGATGACATTGGATTATTGGCCGCAAGCTGGGTCGCCTCATCCAAATATTTGGGTGGCTTCTTTACTGTTGATTGGTTTAGATGTTGGTAATCTTGTGTGTATTTTGGCTAGTTGGTTTTCTTGTTAATGTTGTCTTGTGTTACTTTGTCTGTTGAATTTTGGCTCGTGGGCTTGCATTTCTTGTGCTCCTTTTTTGCTTGTTGTTTGTGCTCTTTTATTAATAAAGTTTTGTTTCTTCTAAAAAAAAATGGATGCAAGATACTTGCAAGTGCCTCTTGGGAGTTTGAAGCACATCATTTGATAGTTTGGAATTGTGAGAGCAACTGATTTTAAAAGAGTTTCATTCCCTGCAGGAGAGATGAGTCGTTCTTCCCAAGCCCAAATTCTCTTGCTCACTATTAGCAATAGAAGCAAAGGTTCTCCTTCTTTATCTTCCAAAATTGATTTTGGTTGCAATATATCTACCAAGATCATCTTTTTTCTGTAATTTCCAAAATCTTACACAGATGCTCCTTCTTGCCTTTTGGAACTTTAAAACTAAAGAGGCATGAACTTTTTTCATAAATAACTTGTTGTCAGAAGCCATGTCAAAAACATTGAAGAACCCTTTTAAGGTGTTAGATGTCTTTAGTAGCAACCCGAAAGAAAATGATTGAATCAACTGCAAAAAGATGTGATATTGGGGTGCAGTTCTTATAGAGAGAGAAACCCTTGATTGCTTGGGATTCCATGGCTTTTGCGAGAAGAGAGGACAAGGCCTTCATGCAAATGATAAAGAGATACAGAGATAGGGGATCACCTTGTCGGAAACCTCTTAATGGTTTGAGAGGACTAGTCAAAGATCTAATAATGATAATTCTGTAAAAAATCGTTGATATGTAAAGCTTGATCCTTGATCCATGCACACCCTTTCCCTGAGAAGCCCATTTGAGAAAGT
Organism: Paratinospora sagittata; assembly: GCA_035771175.1. Classification (NCBI taxonomy): domain Eukaryota; kingdom Viridiplantae; phylum Streptophyta; class Magnoliopsida; order Ranunculales; family Menispermaceae; genus Paratinospora; species Paratinospora sagittata. The sequence goes on from CM069613.1 coordinate 6,411,639, forward strand.
AGTTTTATAAGAAAGCCTTGCTAATGGCTTCTTCTTTTCTGCCTCATCATTGAGTGAAAAATCTCATGTGCAATGAGAACATTTTTCGTAATATGTCTGCCTTGAATAAATGCATACATATTTTTATTTATTAGCTTGTGGAGAACTTGTTTTGGCCTATTAGCCAACAACTTGGATATAATCTTGTATGCCACATTACACAGGCTAATTGGTTTGAGATCATTCATGAGAGATGGGTGATTGGTTTTTGGAATAAGAGTGAGGTAAGTTTGGTTTATTTGATGGATCTAACAAGTCCCTGCCCAAAGAAACTCGCAATAGTCTTGGAAAGATATGACTTTGTGATCCTCCAATTTCTTTTAAAGAATTCCACGGAAGGACCATCAAGACTTGGAGACTTAAAAGGGGGCATATCATTCAAATCTGAGAAAATCTTTTCCATAGAAGGTTTCATTTTCAAAAAATTATAATCCTAATCCGATATCCTACTTGGGATCTCCTCTATACATGCACAATTCTCTTCCTTCCAACCACTATTAAAGATATGTTTAAAGTGTCTAAACAATCTACTGGGTAGAAGAAAAGTCCTTGCACCATTTACTAGCTTCATTGAATAAGCCTTGGAGTGTGTTACCTCTTCTTTGTGTCATGACCTTGGCGTGGAAATATGTGGTATTTTAATCACAATGATTAAGCTAATTGACACGAGCTTTTGATTTCCAATATTTTTCTTCTTGTTTGTACATATTTGCAAGCTACAATTCCAAATCCAGACCCGTGTCTAGATTAGGAGCTTGGCTGCTATGAAGCATTTTGAGAACTTCCTCCACCTTGAACATCACTTTTCTAGAGTTTAGCCATAAGATTTTTCTTCCTCCATGCAATCAAGCTTTCCTTAGTCATATTAATTAATTGAGGAAGAGATAAGACAGAATTGGTACGCTAGTCTTGATTCCAAAGGACTTTGATAATATTTTGACATCACCAATTTTTGACCATCTATGGTTATATTTGAAATAGAAGATGGCTTCCAAGGAATGAAGGATGTAGAAAGCAATAAAGACACGTGATCAGAACCTAGAAAGGCCAAGTGATGAGTGTTACAACTAGAAAAAATCGTAATCCAATTCATAGTAGATAGACATCTCTCAATTCTTTCCATAATGAGACGAGGAGGGTTCAATCTATGAGTCTAAGTGAAGGGGGGAGAGGGTGCAATGAAATCGAGATCCTGCAAATAATGTTCCGAAATAAAGTTTTGAAAGCCCACACTGTCACTAGGCTTCCATAAAAAGTCGCCAGCCTTCTCATCAGCCAATAAAAATGGAATTAAAATCCCTCACAACAATGGCAATAACCTCATCTGAGTAGAGCAATGGAAAGCCTATTGATTTTAGTTGCAGGTTTTTCTCCACCTGAGAACTGCTTATGTGAACACCATAAAGCTTCCAAAAACAATTGCGTTGGCCATCTCTGGTTTTTAATTCGACATGGAACTAACTATAGCGATTTGAATAAGATTATGGTCCTCGTAAAAGTTGGAGAACGACCTACAATACAAATAGAATCCACGGCAAGGCAACAGGCAAAACCCAAATAATTCTTTAGACAATTCAACTTCATTAACTTATTCTTCGTTTCTAACAAAATAAGAACATCTGGGGAGTGAAGAGATACAACTTTCTTTAGCGAAAGAACGGTCAAGGGGCTCTCCACTTTCTAGCATATAATCTTCATTTGGGAAGGTGGGGCCTATCAGAGTCGGCTACCTCTACCCGAGACCAATCAATAAGCAGTTTCGCCTTCTTGGAGCAATCAAAATTTTTAGCAATTAGGGTAACATCATTTTTATGGAGATAGGAGTAAGAATCCCAAACTATGTTGCTCATATGAGAATCAACACGGTCAACCATAGGTAATATGTCAGGGGAGTATAGAAAGACGAGAAATTTTCTTTTCTTGGGCCCTTTCCTGGCTTATTTTTTCAGATTAAATCTATATCTTTCAATGGCAGGACCTAAGCAGAATGGATTGGAATGATCATCAGATGAGTTATTTGGGCCAAGGGGTGTTTGGTTTGAGATTGGGTTTACATTTTCTAGGGAAGAGTTTGTTGGGTCATGGTTTATGACGTTTAAATTTGGCTTTGGGCCTCGTTGGGCTTGAGATTGGGTTTCCATTTTCTAGGGAAGAGTTTGATGTGTCACGCTCTATGATGTTTAGATAAGGCTTTGGGCTCTTGTTGGGAGAAGGATTTGGGCCCACTCAACTTATGAGTTTAGGAAATTCATTTTCAACGATTTCATCAACAGAATGACTAACCACCCTATCGTTAGTTGGGAGTTGGTAAGGAAGAATTTTAGAGAAAAGACGGGAGATTAGATTTATTACTTGCTCCCTAATTTTTATCTGATAGGTTCATAAGGGTAGGTGTTGATTTTTCTTGGGTACAGTCATTGACGCTGTTCATCTCATTCTCCATGTTCTCATCGCCATTAGAAACTTTCTGAACCTGGGAAGAAAGTTTGGACTAGGATTAATCATTGCTATTCATAGCACTCTGATGATAATGAGTAGATGGTTTGAGAAATTTTCTAGGCAAAGAAGCCTTTATCGATTCCCTATATGCCAGTCTTCCCCGACTATTGCCTTCCCCACCATTAGATCTAAATTTGCAAAAAGAGATGTAACACCCCGATTTTCAAAACTTAAATTTTTTGTAAAATACTGAATATTTTAATTTCATCGAGAAAAATCACTGAAAATCGAGATGTTACACGTATCCGTCTATCTTAACCCATAACCATTATATAGATAATAAAATTTGCAAAACTATGAATTTATATTCTTCCTACCAACTTACTGATTAAGATAAACGAATACCTTTAATTCTTCATACGATCTTCATCTTCATACGATGGTACTTGCCCTTGTCAATCCATTATGGACACAACAATTAAATACATTCATCAAATAGAATTAATGAATTCTATTCCAAGGCATTCACACGTGAAATAAATCACAGGGTCTTTACTAACCGTAATAATATTCATTGAATTTCGATTATCAATACAATTCGTTCAAATAATAAACCTTTAAAAATCAAATAAAAATATTCAGTCCTATCACCATAATACTAATTAATTAACCCACCCCTGCTACTCTGAACTATGTCACGAACTCGATATTTTATTCTCCTGAGCACCTGCATATGAAAAATAGGGGTGAGCTGGAAAGCCCAGTGGGCCATCTAAACAATTCACAATATTTTATTATGGTACATTCACAAGAACATTATAAACAAGTTTCACACATTAATCGTTGCAACATTAGATTGTTTGTGTCACGCCCTGGGTTGCACAGCGTGCCCCCTACCCAAACGCGGGCGCACTCCCACCGCAGCGGGAGCGAACGTCTAGCCATTATATATCCACAGTATTGTCTTCATTGGGGTCCACAGAACACTGCACGCATGCAACTTGAGTCAAGTTGCGAAATCTAACCTTATGAGGAAGAGGTTGCGAGTTCAAACTTGGGGGAGGCCCCTGGACTGTGCAGTGTTCTGAATACTCAAGTTGCGAAATCTAACCTTATGAGGAAGAGGTTGCGAGTTCGAACTTGGGGAGGCCCCTGGACTGTGCAGTGTTCTGCATAGGGAAAGGAGAAAGGTCGTTGGGTGCGTGCAGTGTTCTGTGGACCCCAATGAAGACAATATTGTGGATATATAATGGCTAGGCGTTCGCTCCCGCTGCGGTGGGAGTGCACCCGCGTCTGGGTAGGGGGCACGCTGTGCAACCCAGGGCGTGACAAAAAGGCCTTATGTATACATAAGGCCTTTTTGTCACCCCCCGGCCGCAGCCGCGAGCGCGGGCGCACAACCACCCAGACGTGGGCGCACTCCCACCGCAGCGGGAGCGAACGCCTAGCCATTATATATCCACAGTATTGTCCTCATTGGGGTTCACAGAACACTGCACGCACCCAACGACCTTTGTCCTTTCCCTATGCAGAACACTGCACAGTCCAGGGGCCTCCTCCAAGTTCGAACTCGCAACCTCTTCCTCATAAGGTTAGATTTCTCACAAGTTGCGAAATCTAACCTTATGAGGAAGAGGTTGCGAGTTCGAACTTGGAGGAGGCCCCTGGACTGTGCAGTGTTCTGCATAGGGAAAGGACAAAGGTCGTTGGGTGCGTGCAGTGTTCTGTGAACCCCAATGAGGACAATACTGTGGATATGTAATGGCTGGCATTCGCCACACGGCTGAGGTCATGGTGGTGCCCCCGCGCTCGCGGCTGCGGCCGGGGCTTGACAGTTTGAGTCGAGAATTTCATCACGTCTAAATCACATACCTTTTGGAAATCAAACTCAGGGTGACACTACCCAAAAATTAGAACTCGTTGGCGATATTCATCATGAATAACTGCCCAATAATAAACAATGACGATATTCCTTAGAATAACTGCCTCATATGTGTGATTCTTATCTTAATCGTGTTCCTTAGTGATGTCACGCCATACGTACGGTATAAGTACGATATTAAGTACATTCATAAAACATATTAAAACTTCACTGCACATGGTATCATGTCACAAAGTCAATTATAATAGTATTCACGCATGAATTTTACTATGCCAATATTCTAAGTCATACATTTCATTATCAGACATTATAATTTATAAATGAATTCAATTACCGCATGAATTTCATGCATCCAATTATCATTTGATCAGAATAAAAATCATGTTGACACACATATCATCACGACTAACAATCACAACATTGTATATGTAAAATAATGTACAATAGGCATGCATAAGAAATCTAATAATACTATAGACCTAATTAATTTAACATTCCTATCTATATATCAAAATAAAATATTATGAAGGCCTAGAATCATCTCCACCTGAATCGCTAAATTTCAAATCACTTAAATTCCTCGTCACGTCTAGTGCTCAACCTGTACACGTATATTACATTTGTTAATATAAATACTCATAAGAACGATTATGAGTGTAGAAATATATACATATATATGGTGGTGGGATGTTTAAACAAGTATGTATATATATATCATATATTATAATGCCTTGTGATATGATATAATGATGTGTATGGTTTATGGTATAACATGATATAATACAATATGTGGTATATATATAAGGTGTGGTGATGTGTGGGGCTTTTTGAAAAAGTGTGATATACATATAATATATAATAGGTGTGTGCTATTGGACGTTTAAAAAAAATTAAAATGGAATAGTGAAATGAAGAAGAAGGGAGGCGTTAATGGTGGTGATGTGGCACGGGGAACAGAGCGAACAGAGAGAACGGATGGAAAGGTTAGAAAAGAAAGATAGAGAAGAGAGAGGGGGTCTTGTGCGGCTGGGTTTTGAGAGAGAGAAAGAGAGAGAGAGAGAGCGAGAGATCGAGAGATCGGGAGTGGCGAGAGTAGGGGAATGACGGAGAAGAGAAGAGAGAGAGAGAACGGCGAGAGAGCAGTGGCGGATGGTGGAGAAGAGAGAGAGAGCGGCGACGAGAGCAGTGGCGGATGGCGAAGAAGAGAGAGAGAGGCGATGAGAGCAGTGGCGGATGGCGGAGAAGAGAGAGAGAGCGGCGACGAGAATAGTGGCAGATGGAGGGTTGCAACGGCGAGATGAAAAGAGAGAGAGGGCGGCGAGAACAGGGGAATGGCAGAGAGTTGTAGCGACGAGATGGGGTTTCGTGCATTGGGGTTTTAAGCAAAGAGTTGAGAGAGAGACCTGACGAGAGCGAGAGATCAGAGGAGAAGAAGAATCGAAGTCGCAGCGTCGATGAACAGCAACGGTGATGAGCGGTGGTGTGCGCTGGCAGAGAAAGGAAGAGAGAAGAGAGAGGGTTTCGAGAGGAAGAGGAGGTTTGTGCGTTGGTTTCGAAAGAGCGAGGCTTGTGCGATTGGGTTTTGAGAGAGAGAGACGAGATTTCAGCCGAGATTTCAGGCCAAATTTTCGGCGAGATTTCTGGCGAGATTTTCGGCGAGATTTTCGGCGAGACTTCTGGCGAGCTTTCAGGGATTATGTTGAAATTTGAAAGTGGATTTTTTTTTCAGGGTATTACATTCTTCCCGCCTTAAAAGAAATTTCGTCCCGAAATTAAAGCATAAGCTTACTTACTTGATGATGTTCAACTTTTTCTAATGTTGACCAGTTGTATCTCAAAACCTAGAGTGTTATTTGAAATATGTCGGCATATTTGGCCTTCATTTCACTTTCGGGTTCCCAAGTGGCTTCTTCAACTCCATGATGCTTCCACAACACCTTAACTAATGGAATGTCTTTGTTTCTCAAACTATGAACTTTCCAATCTAGGATCTTTAAATGTCCTTCTTCATAGGTGGCATCAGCTTGTACTTTTACTTCTTTCCAATCGATGGTGTGAGAAGGGTCTGGTTCATATTTTCACAACATCGACATGTGGAATGCATTGTGGATGGCGGATAAACTAGTTGGCAAGTCTAGTTTGTAAGCATTCTCGCCAATTCGATCACTAATCTTGAACGGACTGATGAACCGAGGTAATGATTTCCCTTTCTTACCAAACCTCTTGATGCCTTTTTGAGGGCTTATTCTCAGAAATACCTTGTCACCTTTTTGAAACTCTAAAGGTCGGCGCCTCTTATCTGCATAGCTCTTCTACCTACTCTGTGCAGTAACTAGTCTTTCCTGGATCAACTTCATTTTTTCGTTCATTTCCATTATCATATCAGGTCCTGTACGTACCTTATCTTCCCAATCGGCCCAACACAGTGGTGACCTACACGGTCGTCCATATAGGGCTTCATATGGAGCCATTTGTATGCTTGCCTAGTAACTATTGTTATAAGCAAACTCTGCTAGGTGTAAGTATTTACTCCAATTTCCCTTGAAATCTAGTACACAAGCTCTCAACATGTCTTCTAAGATCTGATTAACCCTTTCGAATTGACCATCTGTCTGAGGATGATAGGCGGTGCTCATGGTTAATTTGGTTCCCAATTCCCGCAGTAAGCTCTGCCAGAACTGGGACGTGAATAAGGAATCTCTATCTGACACTATCGATTTGGGTACTCCGTGTAGCTTTACAATCTCTTTAACATACAACTCGCCCAATTTACTAATGAAATCTGTGGATTTAATAGGTAAGAAGTGTGCCATTTTAGTAAGTCGATCCACAATCACCCAAACCTTATCCTCACCTTTCTGATTTCTAGGAAGAGCACCGACGAAATCCATTGCTATGTTATTCCATTTCCATTCAGGGATTTCTAAAGGTTGTAACAATCCAAACGGTCTTTTATGTTCGGCTTTAACTTGTTGACATGTAAGGCATTTAGACACATATTTAGCCACATCTCTCTTTATACCTTTCCACCAGTAGCTTTTCTTCAAATTTTGGTACATTTTATCTCCACTAGGATGTAAAGTGTATTTAGTCTGATGTGCCTCATCAAATAAGATCTTTTTAATTTCCTTGATTCTGGGTATACAAATTCGATTTTTGAATCTCAATAACCCCTCTGAATCGATCTTGAAATTTGCATTTCCATTATTGGCTCTTGCATCTGCCACCCATTTTATCAGTTTTCTATCTTGAGCTTGACCTTCCTTAATTTGATGTAGTAGGTCTGGCTTGCAGCTCATATTATATAAGAAAATTTGATTTTCACCTTTTTGTACGCCCAAATTATAATCTTCAATCAATTGGTACATCTGGGCTTTTTCTGCATCGTTCTTATACGATTTTCGACTTAAAGCATCTGCGACTACGTTGGCTTTCCCTGGGTGATAATACAGCTAAAAATCATAATCATTTAGCAATTCCATCCATCTCCTTTGCCTCAAATTTAACTCATTTTGTGTATAGATGTACTTCAAACTCTTATGATTAGAGTATATATCAAATTTCTCTCCATAAAGATAGTGTCTTCATATCTTAAAGGAGAATACAATAGCAGCCAATTCTAAATCATGAGTCGGGTAATTCTGTTCATGAGTCTTCAGTTGCCTAGAAGCATAAGCAACCACTTTACCTTCTTGCATCAGAACAACGCCAAGACCATTCTTAGAAGCATCAGTGTAAATAACAGAACTGACTCTGCTTGCAGGAGTGATCAATACTGAGGCTGTGGTCAATCGTCTCTTTAACTCTTGAAAAGAATTCTCACATTTCTCATCCCAACTAAATTTGACATCCTTCATTGTTAGCTTTGTCATAGGCTCAGCTAGTCTCAAAAAATTTAGAATAAATCTTCTATAGTAACCAGCTAGTCCCAAAAAGCTTATAATTTCTGTCATTGCCTTTGGCTTTTCCCAGTTCATGACTGCTTCAACTTTTGTTGGATCTACAGATATCCCGTCTGATGACACTACATGGCCCAAAAATTTGACTGACTTCATCCAAAATTCACATTTTTCAAATTTGGCATACAATTGATTTCGTCTCAATGTTTCCAAAACTACTGTAAGGTGTTCCTGATATTCCTCATTGGTTTTCGAATAAACCAAAATATCATCAACAAATACCACTACAAATTTGTCTAGATGAGGCCTAAACGTCCTATTGATTAGATCCATAAATGTTGTTGGTGCATTAGTGAGTCCAAATGGCATGACTCTGAATTCAAAGTGTCCATACCTAGTCCTGAATGCCGTCTTCGGTATGTCTGACTCTTTGATTCTAAGTTGGTGATAACCGGACCTTAGGTCGATCTTGGAAAAACAAGTTGCTCCCTTTAGTTGATCGAACAAATCATCTATTCTGGGTAGGGGGTATTTGTTCTTGACTGTGACTTGATTTAATTTTCTGTAGTCAATACACAGTCTTATCGACCCATCTTTATTTTTGACAAACAATACTGGTGCTCCCCAGGGTGATTCGCTCAACTGGATAAATTCCTTCGCATTAAGATCATCAAGCTGAGTCCTTAGTTCTATTAGTTCGTCAGGGGCCATTCTGTAGGGTGACATGGCTATGGGGGCTGTTCCAGGGTACAGTTCTATCTTGAACTCTACTTCCCGCTTGGGAGGTAATCCTGGTAATTCTTCGGGAAACACTTCGGGGAAGTTTTTAACCACCAAGTGCTCTTCTAAATTCCTCAAGGTCTTTAGAGGCTCGGCTTCTGTTAGGGTTTTGAATTCCTCTTTTTGATTCACAAATTCGAGAAGTGCGGACATGATATTCCTCGGGATTTTGTTTCTATCCCCATAGATTTTCAACAACTCTCCCGAAGGTAACCGCAAAGTAATCTTCTTTCGAAGGCAATCGATCTGGGCTTGGTACTCAGATAACCAATCCATACCCAAGATTACATCATAATCATTAATGGGTAAGAGTATCAATTCAACTGAAATCAGCTTATCATTAATTCTAAGGTCACAGCTACATTTTTCAGTTGTTGGGACGTTTACTCCTATTGGTGTTGAAATCTTCATAACGACAGATAAAGGTACAGTGGAAAGTTGTAGTTTCCTGGCTAAGTTTTTAGAAATAAAAGACCTTGATGCTCCAGAATCAAACAAGATTTTAACTGTAACATGAAATAAAATGAAAGTACCTTCCACCACTTCGTTTGCACCAACTTCTTGTTCAGGATTTCCTTCTGTCATTACAAAGACTCTGCCTTGATTTTGGTTTTGGATTTGGTTCTGATTATAACATGGACGATTGGCTTGATTTCGTCCTTGCCCATTGTTGTTGTTCTGCTAGTTGCCCAGACGAAAATTTTGTCGAACTCCTTGCATAGTGCAGTTTCGTGCCAAATGACCTGGTCGGTTGCATTTGAAGCAAAGTTTCGTATCTACTACTTGATTTTTATTTTGTTGGGGTGCACGAATATTGTTTTGCTGCATCTGTTGTCCACCATTATGCCTAGACCCTCCTGATTCGTTGTTGTGATTCTGCCCCCTGTTCCACTGGTTCCCATTGTTGAACTTGTTTTTGTTCCAATTATTACCGTTGCCACCGAAGCTATTCAGATTTTGCCTCTTGTTGTGATTACTCTGGTAATCAAAATTTTGTCCATATTGTGTCTTGCAGGTTCAGTTCTCTTTCTACTAACAAAGCTCGTTCAACCACCTCTTTATAAGTCTCCAAATCCATCGGAACAACCACCTTTCTAATCTCCATTCTATGACCCTCTGCGAATCTACTAGCTTTCATCTGTTCATTGACTACTAGTTCATGAGAAAATTTGGAAAGTTCGATAAACTTAGCCCCATATTCTGCCACTGTCATGTTCCTCTGTGTTAGCCTCACAAATTCAGACTGTAGTTCTTTTCTGTTCGCCTTGGGGAAAAATTTATCATAAAATATTTCTTCAAAAGTTGCCCAGGTCATAGTGCTCACGTCCACTGTAGGACTTTCTTTAACCATTCTCCACCAATGTTTGGCCTCACCTATGAATAGGTGAGCCGCAATCGCCACCATTCTTCGACCAGTCACTTCAAGAACTTCCAAGTGTTCCTCAACCTCCTGGAACCACTTGTCGGCTTCCCTTGGATCCGGTTTTCCTTCAAAATTTGGAAGGATGCATACATTGGAGGTCTCTCAATTGATCTGCCCATTTCTTTTCTTCAGGTCTCCTGATGTTTCGAGCTCCTAGTTCATTCTGCACCACAATTGTTGGATTCAGTTGAGGTTGAGGCATCTGTCTGGTCACTTGTTCCACTACTTGTCTCACAAATTCAGCCATCATCTCTGGTCCCAGAACAATTCTGGGGGTTGGAACTGTTGTAGATCAGATATTCTCTACTCTAGTAGAGTCGACATTCGTCGTCAGATTTGCATGTTCTTGCTCTGTCGGCTGAGGTTCGAATGTCGGTTGTGTCTGCACAACTGGTTCAGTGTCCCTTATGAGATCACTCACAGACCTTGTGTTTCTTCTTCGAGGTGCAGCCATCTATAAAATTTCAACTCATCTTTAGTACTACAGTAGATAATTATTTTCGGTTAGGGTGACTCTAGATTCAGAATTCTAAGTTCTCGAAAATAAAATGATCCTATTGATTCAGTTTCTATGTTTTAAAAATTTTTGGCAATCCTTGATTGTCACAGGGTACAGGATTTGGTTTTGATACTTGTAAACAAGACAAGCAAACAAACAAACAACATATCACACAACGATGGTATAAAGAAAATTCCCAAACTTTCACTTATACCCTCCGTATTCAAGTGTCCCATACCACTCTAGCCCGGTGATATAAGCTTCCACAAAGAAACTTCAATACACCCAAACAATGAGCAAATGTCTTACCAACTAAGGCTTCCTAGATACCCACTATGTCCAAGCTGTCCCATACCAGTCGAACGTAGTGATACAAGCTCGTCCAGAGTTGTTAGTCACCCACCAAACATGGCCTGCTAGTCTCCAAGATCAAGACTCCTCAAATACCCTTAAATTCCTCCACGCCCCATACCGCTTTAGAACCAAGAATAAAAGATTCATCCTGATCTTAGATTCTAACCAAACAGTTTCCATACAAGTTCTCATCTTTAACCGATGTCCTAAAAGCTTTGAGTTTGTTAGACCCACTGTACTTTCATTCTCGATATTACGCTATAAAGTTTATAATTGACATATTTATCTAGTTCAAGTTGAACCTTAATCTCATAAAGATCTGATATCTACATGCTGATACTAAGCTTCTCAAAATTTGTTGTAATACTTCCCATGATCTGAAGCCTAAGCTCTGATACCAAACTGTAACACCCCGATTTTTAAAACTTAAATTTTTTGTAAAATACTGAATATTTTAATTTCATCGAGAAAAATCACTGAAAATCGAGATGTTACACGTATCCGTCTATCTAAACCCATAACCATTATATAGATAATAAAATTTGCAAAACTATGAATTTATATTCTTCCAACCAACTTACTGGTTAAGATAAACGAATACCTTTAATTCTTCATACGGTCTTCATCTTCATACGATGGTACTTGCCCTTGTCAATCCATTATGGACACAACATTTAAATTCATTCATCAAATAGAATTAATGAATTCTAATGGTGACAATATTGATATCAGAGCCTAAGTTTAAAATCCTTAAATAAAAGCTTTATGATATTATGATTGTTTGTATGGGTATACATATGGGTAGTCCTATTATGTTGAGCCTAATCCAATATGTTATCTTGACTGAGAATCACCTATGTCGGTGAATTTCAGATTTGGAAAAGAATAGTCAAGATTAACAATGAAAATTGCTGATCAAGAAAAAATCAGAAGGCTAAAAGAGAAAGAACTGGATGTTATGGCTAGTAACTACCCAACAACAACAAAATGCACAGCTTATGAGCTTGTGGCAAAGTTGTAATGTAAGAAAGACAGAGACTTGAACCATTGATAGCTCTAGATGTGGATGCTAATGGTGTGAGTACTTTTGTAAAAACATATATAGTTGAGACTGAAGTAAAAATAAATCGAAGGACTCACTGATAAGCCAGATGAAATGAAAAGATATGTGAAAGTTATGGAAACTTTCAGGAGAAGAGACTCTCCTATCTTAACTGACAAATATTAGAGGTAGTAAAGAATTTGCTACTCTGCTTGGAGACCATCTTAGAGAATGATTAAGTATCTGAAACTGATAAAGCAAGTTAGCTAAGTTTAAGCTAATTGATGATAAGAGATGATAGAAAATTGGGTCAAGGACTCTTGAGACGATTTAAGGCATGAGATTAATTAAAGAAACTACTGTATAAGGGCTTCTATCATCATGCTGAAATTGATTAAGGCATGAAAAAGTTTATCTTGTTACAATGTAGTGACATGCCTAACCATAAATACAAACATGAATTCAATAGACTGGTATAGTTTATTTTTGGAATGATCACTATGGATACTCTGAGACTGATAAGGATCTAGAATATATTTTGGGATCCTATATGGCAGGTTTGCTAATTGTTGGGTTATAAATATATACGCAACTTGTGAGGCAACCTATAACTTTCGGGTCAGCCAAAGTTGCAGTGAAATTGTTAACCCAAACAATATTAGTGATATGGCTTGTACTGCCATTTGAAGCCGAGTCATCAACACCAGTTCTAGGTAAAAGGAGAAATAAGTAATGTATGGAGATGTTGGGGAAATAATATGAAATTCAAGATAAGCAAAACATTGAGTAAGGTTGAGATTTTGGCAATATTCGTGACTTTAATTTTGTTAGTACATGGGAAAAAGGGAAGTGATGTTAATGAATTATGAAAACCATAAGTGGTTTCCATTGACTGAGCAGGAGTCACAGACTGAGTAAATTGTATCTCAATCTATAATTGTCTATTATCAATCTGATAAAAAAAAGAGACACGGGATGTGTTAATCTCCAGTTAGTCGATATGGAATGCCCCAGTAAATTTTATCAATGTGACTCCACCAGATTTTAGAGAATAAATTAAAGTAAATACAAGACCAGATCCAAAGAGTAGTAAGACGTTGATAACATGTATGATCAACATTTTGTTATTGTGTATATTCTGATGTATTGTTGGATCTACCTGGTTTTGTACCTCTGGTGATATGGTAGACAGATTGTATTATCTTATGTTATAATAGTAGATCATTGATTGTGAATATGCCTACAGGAGAAAGAATCTACCATGATATGGTTAGCAAATATTATGTGGACTAAATATGAGGGTCATCAAGTAAGTATGGACTTTAGAATATGAACTTTTTGGAATTGGATGCTTTGTTGGGTATGATTGGCTGGTCACCTTTCATGCCAGGTGGAGCGTCTCTCCGAAAAGAAGTAATATTCTGAATAAGTGGAAAATCATCATTTTGAATCTCGAGGAATTTATACCCTCAAAATCTTGTATCCAAGATAAGATAGTTATTGACGAAGAAATAGAGAATATGGCTAGTACAAAGCCATGTAAAGTAATGTAATAAGCCATGCAGTTGATTAAAATTCTTGTGGTAAGCTGATATATTGGAGTATTCTCTAATGAATTATTAAAATTGCTACCTGGACAGGAGATTGATAGCATATAAAACTGATGCCAAGAACCTGAGGAATTGTGAGAATTTAAGATGTAGGTTAATGTGTTAATGAGCGATGGAAAGAAGGTATAGTAAAATATGTTTAAGTATGAATTACAGTTAATTGAGCATGATAACAATAAATAATGAATATCCTTTACCATGGATAGATGGTCGAATTCGATTGACTAAATGGAGCCAAATTTTCTTTAAGATCCTTTTGAGATCTAGGCACCATCAGTTAAGAATTCGAGAAAAGGATGTAATGCAAACTATGTTAAGACAAGATATGGATATTAAGAAATGTTGGTAACCTTGATTAATGTGTCAATCACGTTTATAGGATTGATGCAGTGGGTATATGAACCATATCTTGATTATTACATAGTCTTCGATGATGATATATGCAATTGTCCCAAGAACTGAGAGGAACATGAATAACACCTCGGGATTATTTTGTAGTCGCTGAGAAAGCACCGAATAAGTGTTAAACTCAGTTTTGATGATAAATGAGCCAAAAGTTCTTGGATCACGTGACTAGTTTAAATAGTATCTTTAAGGATGCTGGGCAGGCCAAAGTGATCATAGAATTGTTACAACTGATTTAAATGATGGAAATCAGAAGTTCTCTGGTATTAGTTGTACGTTATAGAAAGTGCGTGGAAAGATATTTGAAGCTATCTGTTTCACTCACGAAACTAAACCAGAGGAATGCTATATAATGTGTGGACTGTTGTGCATGGGAAAACTCTCACAGTATTACATGTTATTACTATTTCCAGAACCTGGAAGTAATTGTGATTGATGCATATCACGTCCAGATCTAGGTTGTGCATTGATACAAAAGGATAGGTTAATTACTTGTGTCTCTAGATATTTGGTAGTGCACGAGAATAACTATCCTGAGAGTGAATAGAAATTTGTTGGTAGTTATTTTGAAATAATGAGAGCATTGCCTCTATAATAAAAATGTCACATTATCTTCAGAGTTTAAGAGTCTGAAGTAATTATTTGAACGGAAAGAACCTGAATATGAGGTAATAAATGTGGCAAGAATTCCCGAAGGATTTGATTTTACATTGAATTATTATCCTGGGAAATACCAATATGTTGCTGAGGCATTGAGCAGGAAACAGGCTGAAACTGGAGTAGTAACTATCAGTGAGGCCATAATTGGAGATTGTTTGTGAATGAGAGTTACAGTTATGAGTGTACTCTCTATTACTCCATGTGTTGATATTTGTGCTCGGATGCATGTTTAGCTGCTTGATACTCATATTCAGAGAGTAAGATTTATGATAAAACGAGTATGATATCAATATGAAAGATTATAAAATTGGTAATAAAGATTGTATTAATTAAATATGGGATTCAAATGATATCTTATGAGTTATGGGTAGAAATGATACCATTTGGATAACCATTAGTGGACTGATAAGTCTATGTATTCTTCCAATGAACAACAAAATTCTATTGGTAGACCGAGCAGATTGTATATGTGTGAGATAGGGAGAATTGATGGGAGAACTCAGATATTTGTCATGTCGGATTAAGATCCGAAGATTTGTCGAGATCTGATATATGATGCAGACTCGATTTGGTACTCATCTCCTTCTCAGTGTGATATTGTATTCTCAGACTGGCTGACAGACTTAGAGAGTGACTTTAATGCTTGCGAGCATGCTCGGGTCTGACATACTTGAATTTTGGTGGAAGTTGGAAAGAATATGTTATGTGTGTAAACTTATGTGTATAAACAGCTATTATCATAGCATAATGATGACACTCTAAAGGTTTGATAATAAGCCTTATAGATCTCCAACTTGTTGATTTGAAAGTGTGGAGTTATGTTGTTGGTGCCACATGATATTATTAAATACGCAAGGTTGGTATATCGGCCTTGAAATTTATTGTGGCTGACTTAGTTTTGTTAAGGGTCTTACCACAGAAAAGCCAAATGAGATTTGGGATAAAAGGAAAGCTCGCACCGCGATTTGTTGGACCAGTAGAGATCTGTGATAGGATAGGTCCATTGGCTTACCGATTTGCTCTACTGTCACAGTTGATAGGTGTCCATAATATTTTCGATATATTGATGTTGAGGAAATATCATTCGAATTCCATATATGTTATGGATATAACTCAACTCTCAGTTGGGGAGGATACCACGTATCAAGAAGAGCAAACATGGGAGCTGAATTATAAAATGCGGGAGCTATTTTCTAGGATTGAGTATCACTTAAGGAAGTCCTTGATTTAAATTTCGAGGACGAAATTCTTTAAGTTGGGGAGATTGTAACACCCCGTGCTTTTAATCAATGTATTTGGTTCATTTATTTGTACACTGAAGAGTATAATATACATATAAGTACCTTTAAAGCCATGTGTACATGTGTTAAATGAACTTGAAAATGTCAAAAGTGAGTTCGAAATGTGATTTTAAATATAACTCGATTTACAACACGTGTATGTCTCATGTGGATAGAGTGTATATTGGAGACCTTTTGAGTCATAAACCCGATGAAACGTCAGTTTAAGGCTATAGAATGGTAGAAGCCACTGTTGCGAGTGCATCGATGGTAATTTCATGATTTTTGGGATCGTTTGACAATTTTAGTAAAAATTTACATCTTTCGAATGAATAGTGATGACGTGAACAGTGATGTGAATACTACTATGATCATATCCAGTGAATAGAATGGAATTAGAATCCAATGAAACTCCGGTTTGAGATCATAGAATTGTAAAGAACTGAATTTCGGACGTTTCGATGTTAAGAACATGCTTTGTGGATATGATATGTTTTCATATGTATTTTCATGGTGAAATAACCCCATCTTAGCTGCTGAACCAGCTAGAAACTTTGAGTGTTAGTAAGAGTGTCTTGGTAAGTTGAAATGGTGATTCTCATGATAAGTTATGGTTCATTTCAATGTTGAAATTGAGAGCTCAAGTGCATAGATAAATACTCTTGAGGAAGCAATTATGATGGACGGTTATCGTTGCTCGGATATATTGGCTTAGAAACCCCGTGTAACCACTGTGAGTATAGTTTTCTTGATTTGGTTCTTGTATGACATTGTACACATATAAAATGTTTGATTGTATGCATGTTATATTTATATATAATGCATTGAGTTTTATGGATCATGCAAACTGATTTTAGCAATTGGAGTTTGTAATGATGTCATTTCGTTAGGAATTAGAACCTGATGAGGTTTTGCGAGTCCTCATTGTCAGTAGACCTGTCCTAACAAGGGTTGCGATCCTTGAAATGATTGTGAATTGGGTAATGAGAGGTTGTGGCTACCTTGTACGGCCATACAAGGGTTAGACCCGCTCTCTTGCCTTGAAAGAGGGAGGTGGTAAAATATTTATGAATGAGCAATATTGTGTGCCTTGATGAATGGTGCATATGTGCTTTTGAAATGTTTTAAATCGATTTGATATGCCATGTTTCCTAAAATGCATGCGATTGTCATGTCAAGAACTATATTCACCGAGCTGATGTTTGCTCACTCCATTTCTTCCAATATTTCAGGTATTGAGTCGAAGGAAAAAGGAAAAATTCGTGAGTGAGAATCATGTGAGCCTTCGTCTGGTATGTGTATGTATGCTTGGAGGAAATAGGTTATATGTTTGTTATTTTGATATGTATAATTATCACATACTATAGATATACTATCACCTAGATGGGTTTTGTGGTAATATTATATAATGCTTGGGATGATGGAATGAGATGATCATAGATATTTATCACGTGAGAATTTAATTTGTGGAATAAATGGAATGAATGTGAGTGGAATGATCATATATATATATATATATATATATATATATATTTGATTTTATTTGATTTGTGGTATTTTGGAAATGAGTGTGAATGTTCATTGAGGCTGACAGTGTATTGTATACTGTATATGGGTATGTACAGTGTATAATACATTGTGTCGGTTATGATGTCAGCCTACGTCAGGGGCGTCGTGACATATATGGTGGTGGGATGTTTAAACAAGTATGTATATATATATATAAAATAACATATATTATAGTGCCTTGTATATGATATAATGATGTGTATGGTTTATGGTATAACCTGATATAATACAATATGTTGTATATATATAAGGTGTGGTAATGTGTGGGGCTTTTTGAAAAAGTGTGATATACATATAATATATAATAGGTGTGTGCTATTGGACGTTTAAAAAAAATTAAAATGGAATAGTGAAATGAAGAAGAAGGGAGGCGTTAATGGTGGTGATGTTAGTGGCGATGTGGCGCGGGAAACAGTGCAAACAGAGAGAACGAATGGAAAAGTGAGAAAAGAAAGACAGAGAAGAGAGGGGGGTCTTGTGCGGTTGGGTTTAGAGAGAGAGAGAGAGAGATCGAGAGCGAGAGATCGGGAGTGGCGAGAGCAGGGGAATGGCGGAAAAGAGAGAGAGAGAGCGGCGAGAGAGCAGTGGCGGATGACGGAGAAGAGAGCGAGAGCAGTGGCAGATGGCGGAGAAGAGAGAAAGAGCGGCGACGAGAGCAGTGGCGGACGACGGAGAAGAGAGAGAGGGCAGCGATAGCAGGGGAATGGCAGAGAGTTGCAGCGACAAGATGGGGTTTCGTGCATTGGGGTTTTGAGCAAAGAGTTGAGAGAGAAACCTGGCGAGAGCAAGAGAGCAGAGGAGAAGAAGAATCGAAGTCACAGCGTCGATGAGCAGCAACGGTGATGAGCGGCGGTGTGCGCTGGCGGAGAAAGAAAGATAGAAGAAAGAGGGTTTCGAGAGGAAGATGAGGTTTGTGCGTTAGTTTCGAAAGGGCAAGGCTTGTGCGATTGGGTTTTGAGAGAGAAAGACGAGATTTCAGCCGAGATTTCAGGTGAGATTTCCGGCGAGATTTCTTGCGAGATTTCAGGGATTATGTTTGAAATTTGAAAGTGGATTTTTTTTTCAGGGTATTACAAGAGATCACATATTCAAGACATCCACATTTATGGTAGAACTTAGGAATTCCCTCATATTTGAACCACGCCCATGATTTGGAACCATCATTCTTAAGAATTAGGCCATGCAGGAGGGGTTTGTAAATATTCAGCTCCACCCGAACTCTTATGTATCTATTTGGGACAAAACCTTCCCTGAACATATGATTCTTCACCTTTAGAACTATACCCACCATAGATGCAACTAGAGGGAGGCCATGGATTTGCACCCAAATCCATAGATTCTTATGGAAAGTATTTAGAATAGTTATTACTATAAATAATAATTAAATTTTATTTTAAGTAAATAAATAGAGAAACATTGAGTAAATGTGTAACATCACATGCACTTCAATAACATGCAGCTCACTTCAATGATATGCAACTCACTCGGTCAAGCATTTACCTCCATACGAGTTAGTTTGTTTAAATCCTCTCAGCCTTATACAAAGTAAGGAGTTGTTGTTATCTTGTTGAGGCCTTGTTGTGGTCCTATTAAACCTTGATGTGGACATTTATTTTTTGTATTAATAGTTTTTGTTTTTCAAATACTTGTATGAATAGTTAAGATTGCTTTTATCTTTCTTTCATCCAGTGATTTGACTTGTTTGTATGCAATTCACGCTGGGCGGGTCTGAATCTCTACTAGTACTGATATTGTCCTCAACTTAACCACCTTTGGACCTAAGTGTAGGGTTTTACTCCAAAAGGCCTTGGTACTAATAAGTGTGAGATCTCAACTTATATTTCATGTGATGAACTTGCACGTATTCGATGTGAGACTATTATTTCGGTCCACACATACCCAACAATTAAATCTCCACCTTGGACCGAAATCCAACTTCATCACAATCACACCGCATGATTCATGTCAGATCAACTGTCGTCATCATTTCGAGCAAGAGGAACTCGAGGAACCATCCACAACCATGAGCACACCTGCGTGCTCCACCTTGACATACATGCGTCCTAGTCGAACCGTCGGCTTTGATACCACTTGTTGGACGGGCCTGAATCTCTACTAGTATTGATATTGTCCCTAACTCAATCACCTTTGGGTCTAGGTATGAGATTATTCCAGAAGGCCTCAATAGTAATGAGGGTGAGATCCCAATAGGGGTGTTCATCCTACCGACCAACCCGAATCTTTTGGGTTGGGTTTATATGTCGAATTAGGTTGAGTTGAGTCTAGAAATTTGTAACTCGATCTTGTTTGGTTTGGGTCAAGATTTTATAATCAACCCGAACAAATAAAAAATAATAGTTATTCTCTATTTATTATTGTCATCATAAACACTTACCATGATTGAATTAGCTAAAATTTTATGATGTAAATAATATAAAAGAATTAAATCATCATAATAACTATCATAATATTCACATTTTACTTACATATAATTTTATGAAATATTATTTAGAATTCATATCTTTATTAAGTAGATTGTGAAATTTTGTAATCAATATATTAGTTGATTAACCCGACCAATCCAAACTCATTGGGTTGGGTTGGACTGGTATTTAGCCTAAACTTGACCCAACCCAACCCGTGAACACTCCTACACCCCAACTTATATTTTATGTAATGAACTTGTATATATTCGACGTGAAACTATTATTTTAATCCACACGTATCCAACAATCAAGATCCTAAATTAACAAAAAATAAATAAAAAACCATGGAAGAAACAAAGAGAAATTGACCATCCTTGAAATTGATTCGAAAGAAGAAAGAAAAAAGACAAATGTGCATGTGTAAACAGATCGTTGATGACAACATAGAATAGATAGAGACAAAGAAGCTTGAAATTTCAAGTTGCTTCCCAAAATCCAAAACGGCAGAAGAAACAGAGATTGGGACATTGGATGGAAGCCTTTCTGATACCCATTACTAAATTACAGCGTATGGTATGTGACACGTACACCATATGCATACTGGCCTAGAAGACTGCACTCAGAAAGACAAAAATGGATTAAAGCCATCGTTATCCAAGTCATTAATTACTACACTATAATCTAATTAATCATCTAATATATTCATTTATACGCTATTTACATGTATATATACCAGTATATAAGTGATACATGCAATTTTTGTTATTTATTGATTTAAATAAAATAAATATTTTATAACAAAAGATATATATGTAGACTCTCTTTTTGTCAAGAAAAAGATATATATATATATATATATATATATATATATATATATACTTTTATAAATACAAAGTAAAGTTATTTCATGTTCTATATCATCATCTTTTTCTTGTTTTATGGTAGCATATGCTCATGTTACAGGTATAGAGGACAACCAACTACTAGCATTTCTTCTAAGAAAAGTTTAGCAGAACTACTACTATTTCCTCTGAATTTTTTTTTTTGTAATACAGCATTTCTTAATATACATACATACTATATATATATATTTGTTTCTTGGGATTTTTTTTTTAAATTTCATTCTTGGTTTTTTTTAGGTCGAATTTAATTTATTTCGACGTAGACAGTAGACCTACTTTTTTTTTTTTTTTTTGACGTAGACCTACTTGAAATAATGGAAAAATATACTTACAAGTTACAATTCTAGGCCTTTTTGGTCAAACCCTGCCAAACCCCATTTATGAAGTTTGGAATCTTTTGGAACTAACGAAATTATTTATCCTTATTCCCTGTACACTTTCCAACTTTCATTTTTACCATGTTAAAATGATATATATATATATTTGAATCATTTATTACATGTCTTAATATATACAAATTATACATATTTAATATATATAAACATAAATATATAATTATATTAAAATTAATTATTATTTTATAATTAAATTAATATTTTTCTATCTTTATATATATATATATATATATATATATATATATATTTATAAGAGCTTTGGCAACATACATTAAAAGGTAGGGGCCTTTCATGATGTTCAAGTCTTAAGTTTAAAGCAGTACTGTTGTTGGCTTGTTGTTTATCCACGCATGCCATAATAGACAAATGTGCCATACAAGAGTACAATTATAATAGTTCTAGCTTTGTGTTTATATATGGGAATATATTCAAATCGTTAAAAAATAATTGGGTCCTTCCGGGTGTTTTGGCTTTGTTCGTTCTTCAAATAATTAATTATTCTTGGCTTTCATGTAACTTCAAATCACAAGTCTCTTTCTTCCTGCATGCGTCCTCTTTCTCATTGAAAAATTCACAATCTATAGATATTCCATGACGCACGCATGCAGCGGTTGATTCATTGTGCTTAATTAATTGTTGATTAATCTATTGAATGAGGAATTTGTCTAGAGAAAATTTGATAAGTGAAATCGATTAAATTGGAGCAATTGTACATTAGGGTAATTAAGTGTAAAAAGTCCAAAAAAACTTAAGATAAAACAATTTAATGAATTACACTAATAAACACATTTTATATGACAAGCAGGATCATTATGATACTTCTGGTATTAATAGATATAAATGTTGGGTTTTCCTCTAAAAACCTCAATAGCATTGAGAGAGATTAATATAATAGACTAATCTTCTCCAATTAGAACTTATAAGTTGTGTGCTTTGAGTGAGTACCTAAAACTCTCTAAAGCCAAGAGCTTACTAGTTCACACAAGTCATTCTCTCCCTGTTGCCTTCAAAGCTACCCCTAATACAAGTTTCCAGAAATATTTAAAGCTTTTGATCTTTGTTTATCAAGAGCCCAGGGAACTCTCATTTCTCATGTGGGGATATCCCAAAGAGATCCTCACTTATATTCTATGTGAAATGCATTCCATCACTATTAAGATCGTCTAATTTGTCTTATCAACTGATCATGGCTCAAACCATAACCATCAAAATGTGGTGTAGTGTTAGAGTGGCTTATATTATTTCATTCCTTTATCATCACAAGAGAGAGATATGATTCCTTAACTCAACTCAGTAAAGTTTTTTTTCCACCTATATTATAAATAATTAGCTTGTATAATTTATTTTTTTATTTTTTTATTTTTGGTCCTATACATTTCAGTGTCCTCAACTAACATTTTTGCGAAGGTGAAATTAATCTGAAGTTCGACATTCCAAGAGGGTGGATAGCTAGCACCTCCCTATTAGTTCATGTCGTAGTAGGGCTCAAACTCGTGACCAAACTCTTCAACCCACTAAAATACAACTACTCTCGCCAATTGCACTATAACCAGATGGGTATATTTTACCTTTTTCATTGGTTCGACTCTTTAGCATGCTCTTTGATCTAAATGCTAGTCCTTGGCAAAAGATATCCTATTCATCAATTTTATTTTTATTTCTTTTTTAAAGATTTACAAATAATGTTATTTCCATGAGAAGTCATTTCAAACTGTTTGGAATCCTTTTTAACTTTTTATGAAAAGGATTGTCAAACTAAGACTGGCTGACTTAGGTTTGATATCAATGGGTCTTCATTATTCATGCTTTGAGATATTAGCTTTTCTTCTTCACTTTACGGGAAAAAGGGTTCTCATCATTAATCTATAGCTAGCCAGCTAGAACATATTCTTAGAAATTGTTTCTCATTCATGTGTGGATTAACATTCTTGTTTCCATATATTCAAAGCTAGAAAACACCGTAAATATTTCCAAGTTTCACACAGGCATGCGTGTGGCAAGATTTAATTGATTACTCTTTGATCTTTCTATTACTTTCTTGTGCGCTTGTACGGCTTCACTTAGGTTCATTAATTAATATATATGCCTGTAGCTAGGCGGTAGAGCAACTTTGACAATTTGGTCTAATATTAATGAGTGCAAAAAATCATTCTTGGTTACTTTTTTGCCATTGGAGTTGTAGGTGTATAACCGTTGAAAATTTCATGACTTTTTAATTAGACAGTTATATATAACGTCAATGTAAATACTTTTATTTTAATGGAAAAGGAGTTTTAACAGTTATTTTGAACTCATTACCATTAAACAAGATGGTGAAGGGGTTAGAGTTTGTACTAATAATTTATAAGCACATGAGTTCGAGTTTTATCGTCATTTGAAGGGGCATCTCGGAATGTCACTCTTTCTTTCTTTATTAAGGCTTATCTTAAGATTAATCGGTGTACATAAGTTTGACAGAATACCCATTCTCTCTTTCTTTAATTAGTAAAAGAAGACCTTGTATCCACCTAAACTCCTTTCTAACAATGTTGTATTTCTTTTCAACAAGTAATTATGAAAAATATATTACCTGAGAGCATTGTATATGGTCATCTCGTTGGATTGCTAGGGACAATATTTTAGATAAATTAGTTTTCTAATAAAAAACATTAGAACACGATCCGAGTTAATACCAACACGCGTGCATGGCTATTCTCTAAAAAAAAAAACGATTCATATCTATCTTATTTTAACTTTCTGTATATGGTGAAAAGAACAGAAAATAAACAGATAAAATAAGTCAAGACAGAAGTCCCATTGATTATTATTTGCATAATTTTTTGGAGTTATCTTTAAAAGAAAACAAAGGAGAAGAATTAAAGTGTTTATTATTGAGGAGCAGATGGAAGAAGGGAATTACCTCATGCCTCATGGTTAATGAATCTTTCCTGTAATTTCTTGTTACGCTTTGTACAATTGCATTTAAAGCACACCTTGACTTCCATCTTAGCCTCACTAGCTATACCTATGACAACATGTGATTTTTAAAGACTATCCAACAGTTCAGAATTCATGTTAGAATTTTTGACTTTATAGTTGTTTTGGACTTTCAAATCAGATGGTTCTGCTGACCAAGACTGGTATGGTAAATATATATATGTAGTCTTCTTTATATAAAAAAACAAAAGATTTGCCAATAATAGATATAGTGGTCTAATCGGTCCATGATTGCTAAGTTAATTATTGCATGAATGGGGACTTTTCTGTTTTCTTTTTTCTTTTCCACTCTCACTCTTGGTTTTAAGCATTAAAGTAGTACAAAATATGGTACTAGCTGCTTATTACTATGTTAAATTTAATAAAGCCAAGCAAGAGTCATTTGATTGAATATCAAGGTGTATGTTATTGTAGACGATGAACTGTTGATTGATAAAACTAAATCTGAAGTACATCAATGTTGAGCTAGAGATTTTGCTATAAACCGTAGAATTCAAAAGTTTCAAGATAAGTAGGATTAAAACGTACCAAATGTATTAAATATAATTTTAATGGAAGTAGAAATACATATGAATAAACATTAAAAATTAAAAGCCAATTCCAACGAGTGCATTGGCAACATGGTCACCTCAAGTGATGCAGAATATGAAGGCAAGGGTTTGAGTTATAATAGACGGGAAGTTTAATATATATGGATGGGTGGGGCATATTGTTGCTTGACATAGATCTCTTGTTGGGAGGAAGTATTGCACTCGAACTCTCCGGACAGATTTTCTTACTCAATAATCGACTACTCATTCTTTTCAAACCGTTGATATGAGGATTAGTGGGTTTTTAAGGAGCCTATACCCCACAAGGAGGATACTAGGGCATGTTGTTTTTACTTTAAAAAAATAATAATAAATTGAAAGCTAAAAGATACCACAAAGCGAAAGTTTTAGGTATTTAAGATTCATTATCCATCAAAAAAGTGAAATAGACAAAAATATAAATCATAGAGTTAAAATAAAATGACTTAAATGGATGAATGTTTCTAAAGTATTATACATTGACAAATCCCATTGACGTTAGAAAGAAAGTTTTATAAAACTGCTATATATTAGCTAGCTAGCAATGTTATATGGAATAAAATGTTGGACAATAAATAAACAACATGGGAACAAACTATATATAATAAAATTGTACTTATTAAGATGGATATGAGATAAAATATTAATAGAGAGATTTCAAAATAAATATATAGGAAAAATAGAAGTAACCTCCATTGAAGATAAAATGAGAGAAAACTCATTAGGTAGTTTGAACACATATAACAAAGACCTTTAGGTGCTATCTTTTAACAATCTACAATTATTATAGGTTGAGAAAGACCTAAAATAACAAAGACAAAAATAATTAAGGAATATATATGTAGTCAATCTCCATGTAACTGATAAAAGGACAAGTTGAGTTAAGTTGAAAGATTTTATTGAGTTTATTTAAGTGATACACATTACACATGTATCTCAATGTGATCCAATGAGAAAGAACTCTTAGGTTGCGTTTGACATAAAATTTAAATTGTATTTTTTGTTTTCAAAAATAAAAAAGTATAAAAAAAACAGAGAATCCATGTTTGGTTGGACAAAATCTTGTATTGATTTCTTTGACAAAATTTTTTAAAAATAGCTCATTTTTGAAAACAATTAAAAGTCGTTTTCTAAAAGTTGTTTCTCAATCCTATGCCAAATGCAAATTTAGTTTTTAACTTAGAGTCTTTTTTTTTTTTTGAAAAAGAAATAATATATATTAATAGTTAATTATATAAAAAACTCACCGTACTTAGGAGAAGGAACCTTTAGTTTCTATCTTGAGTTTTAAATAGTCTATCTTTTAACATTGTTCTTAATTAAATATATATACACACGCGCGTCAATACTATTCTTATATATGCGCAATATCATGATTAAAAAAGAAAAAATCTGACTCCTCATATTGCCAAGTCCAATCATCATCGGTGTCCATAAAGATAAATAGAACTTTTTCAAAATTTTAATAAAATAGCGATTTATGCAAAATCCCAAAAGTATCTATTTGCACGCCGAACATGACAAAGATGTATGAGCCTATTGCTAAATTAGTTAGTTTAATACTTAATTCTTAAAAAAAAAAAAAAAAAACTAAAATGAACAAAAATGTATCAATATTTTCTTGTTCAATTTGGATAACAGAGTTTAATTAGTAATATATATGCTTTTTATCTGGAACTTAAGTTTGTAAGACCCAAATTCAAATACCCAAATTTTTAATAATTAAATACGTTCCTTTTTTTTTGAAATTTAAAATAAAAAAACAAAAATTGATTAATGGTAACCTCCTCCGCTGTAACTTGCTCATCAAGTGAAGATACCCAAATACGCATATGGCTACCCCAACTGCACTCTTTTTCCTTTGTTAAATTTTCTTCTTTCTTTGGTGTCCCCCACCCCCGCCATGCCACCCTACACTTCTCTCTTACAGCTATGCCCTAATCCCTATCACATCTAAGCCTACTTCTTCTTCTCTTTAATTCTTCTTATATATAGCCGTTCTGTTCACTCTGTCTCCCCAACGCAGCACGCCCACATGATTCTGTTCTCTTTCATCGCCCTCTTTCTGTCCCATTTCCATCTTTCTCTCCCCTCTTGCCATCTGTCTCATCTTCTCCTCTATATTAACACATTCATACCCATTTCTTTCTTGCTCACTTCACCCTCTTAAATAAATCTTGATCTTTCATCTTCTCCTTTTTAATATATATTTTATTAATTTCTTTTTTATTAGTCTTCCTTGTGCCCTAGTTAGAGCTTTTGGTGTTTCAAAAAAAAAAAGAAAAAGGTTAGAGCTATTGGTGTTTGTTCTTCTATGATATCCCTTTATACCCATAAATGTTTTCATTGTTTCATTGCCCTTTTCGATCTTTATTTCAATTACTTGAATGTAAGAGGCAGTAGTACCTAAAATGGTGCTTTATTTTATCTTCTTGGTGCCTTTTTGCCTTCTCCTTCTTCTTCTTCTTCTTCTTCTTCTTCTTCTTCTACTCATCAAGGGCAGACCTGAAATGGTGCTTTTTGAAGCCTCCAATCTCATCAACTTTCAGCTCCAAGCCTTGTTCCTGAGGTTTTGGATCTTTTGTTTCAAGTTTAGAGGGATTTTTACTATTATCTCAGGCCCCCATCTTCGATATTCCTTTTATTATTTCATGTAAGGGGAGGGTTGACCAAGGATTCTATTCGTTAAAGTCTCAAAGGTAAAAAGTGAAGCTGCCAGCATGATCTAGCTTTGGTTGGCTCACAGCAAGGACCATATGTTGCTTGTTAAAATATTACTGATGACTAACCCTAGCTAGGTCATGCTAGACAGCCTCACTCGTTCCCTTCATGGGGCACCAAATATTCCACCCATCTCTTCAAATCTGAGAAGAAAAAAGAAAAATACAGTGAAATCTCTGTAAGTATATTCCCTGGCATCCCTTCCTTGCATTTTATTTTATTTTGTTTTATTTTATTTTATTTTTGCATGTGCCAACACATACTAACTTCCTAAGACTTGTATTTTAATATTGGTCATGCGACATAGTGACAGAAACTATTCTTGCTTTTGCATTTGCATTTGCATTTGCAGCAAGAAGCCTTGTGGTGGTGGTAAGGAAGTTGCTCTCTTTTCTCCTTTTTATTATAGCCTTAATTTTTTTTTGTATATGACATAGCTATGTGGGTGGTTAAATTAATTAATTCAAAGTTTATTAATGCTTGTATGTACGATTGTAGCAGCTGAGAGATCTGTTCAAGGGAGGTTTTGTTGCATTGGTGGGTGTCAAAGGATATCTTTATTTATTTTACTAGCTAGTGTGCACTTGATTTAATAATCATAAAACCATGACTCTTCATTATGATATCGGTTGAACTGCTCATTTGGATTAAGCTGAGATGAATTCCCTTGTTGCAGAGGAACTTGAATTTAATTGGGGATCTGAAATTAAAGAATAACTATAAGTATGACACAGCTATGTGTTATATGTAAGACTAGGTAAAAGAAGACTATCATAGGTAATTATGGGTAGGGACTCATTGCCCTTGTTTAAGAGAAAAAAAAATATGCCTGATTATTTTATCAGTGTTGAGTATGAACATGGTTTGAGAAGAATTTAGTTGTTTTCCTTATTTCTCTCTCTTAATCTTCTTGCACGAACTTCCTTCTATGATGTTATTATACAGCTTCTTATTAATATACGAAGTTTAGATCAATTAATTATAATATTAAGAGAACATATGTTAATTTAAATTTCTAACTTGTACCAGAGATATTTATTTGACCACATCAGGGTCAGGGTGGCACGAACAGCGAAAATCAGATGGATAATTTTGTGAAGTAACATGATTTTCATCAATTCTCAAATGTTTTGTTAACTGAATTAACTTCAATGCGAGAAATCTTTCGTTGTTGCGTAATCATATATGATAATCGATTTTATAATGCTATAAATCAATTTCACGTTCCCAAACGGTTGAGAGAAGTGAAGAGGGTGATGTATTCTTATCCAACATAATTTGTTGAACTCAAGCTTAAATCACCAAGTGAGGTTTTGACAAAATTTAATTAGAACAATTTATTGACCTAATTATAATTCCTTAAAATGGGAGTAAATTTCTAAGTAATCGACAATTGACGATGGGCTGTCCATTTTCAAGTACATCATTGGCATCAGATTTCAGCGCAGTATATTGGAAAGATTGGATGCTTCTGTCATGCATCAGGTACACTATTCAACGGAACCCTAATAAAATAAAAATTCACTATATTCAAAGCTAGGCATCTAACATCGAATGCTAAAATAATGGATATTGATGTGTATATTAATAATTTTTCAACTTACTGTTAGGGATGCACATGATACCTTGGTTATAGTTATTTGTCACGAAAAAGTTTATTACATAAAATATAAGTTAAAATTTTGAGCCTCTTAACTTGGGTGGTAACTCCTTATGCCAATAGTGGCCAAGGATCCATTTTCATTAGAAATAATATAACAAAGGTTATTTTTGGTTTGGACCTAGTTAGTGTGTAACACTTCGATTTTTAAAACTAATTTTTTTTTTTGTAAAACAATGAATAATTTAATTTTATATAAAAATATCACCGAAAATTGAGACGTTACTCGTAACTGTCTATCTTAACCTATAACCATTTTATAAAGAATAAAATTTTGTAAAACTATGAATTTATATTCTTCCAACCAACTTACTGGTTAAGATAAACGAATACATTTAATTCTTCATACAATCTTTATCTTCATACGATGGTACATGTCCTCGTCCATCCATTATGGACATCACATTAAAATACAATTATCAAATAGAATTAATGAATTCTATTTCAAGGCATTCACACGTGAAATAAATCACAGAGTCTTTACTGACCGTAATAATATTCATTGAAGTTCAATTATCAATACAATTTGTTTAAATAATAAACCTTTAAAAATCAAATAAAAATATTCAGTCTCATAATACTAATTAATTAACCCACCCCTACTATTCTGAACTATGTCACGAACTTGCGATCTTATTTTTTAAGTATCTGCATGTAAAAAAAAATAGGGTGAGCTTGAAAGCCCAGTGGGTCATCTAAACAATTCACAATATTTTGTTGTGATACATACACAAGAACATTACAAACAAGTTTCACACATTAATTGTTGCAACATTATATTGTTTGAGTCGATCATTTCATCACGTTCCAAATCACGTACCGTTAGAAAATCAAACTCAGGGTGGCACAGCCCAAAAATTAGAACATTGGCGATATTCCTTAGAATAACTGCCCCATATGTGTGATTCTTATCTTAATCGTGTTCTTTAGTGATGTCACGTCATGCATACGGTATAAGCACGATATTAAGCGCAATCATAAAATATATTCAACTCCACTACACATGGTATCATGTCACAAAATCAATTATAATAGTGTTCATGCATTCACTATGTCAATATTCCAAATCATACATTTCATTATCAGGCATTATAATTTATAAATGAATTCCACTACCACATGAATTTCATGCACCCAATCATCATTTGATCAGAATAAAATCATGTTAACACACATATCATCATGGTTAAACAATCACAACATTGCATACATATAATCATGTACAATAGGCATGCATAAGCAATCTAATAATACCATGAACCTAATTAATTTAACATTCCTATCTATATATCAAATTTTAAGAATCATCCCCACCTGAATCGCTAAATCTCAAATTACTTAAATTCCTCGTCACGCGTGGTAATCAACCTGTACACGTATATTACGTTTGTTAATATAATTACTCGATTATGAGTGTAGAGATATATACATATACATGTATATATATATATATATATATATATATATATATATATATATATTATATCACTTGGTAATAAAATAATAACACTTGGTAAAAATATGTATGATACATATAAATATATTATTTAATATCTTGATTGCAAAAAAATAAATAATTGAGTTGCAATGGTTAAAAAAAATAATGATAACGTATTGTATGTATGATATATATATAAATATATTACATAACATTTTGGTTGTTTAAAAAATAATAATACTTGAATTGCAATGTTAAAAAAAATAATAACGTATTGTATATATGACATATATATATAAATATATTATATAACATTTTGGTTGCTAAAAAGATGATAATACTTGAATTGTCATGTTTTAAAAAAATAATAACTCTTGGTTAAAAAAAATGTATGATACATATAAATAAATTATATAACATCTTGATTGCTTAAAAGAAATAATAACGCTGGTGTTGCAATAAAAAAAATAATAATGAAAACACTTGGTAAAAATTATGTATGATACATATAAATGTATTACTGTTGGTTGCTTAAAAGAAAAAAAAAACTAAACTAAAATGTGCTAGTTGCAGGACGGAATGAAGGGAGAAAACAGGGAAGTATATATGTGGTATTGTGTATGATATATATATATATATATATATATATATATATATATATATATATATATGTATGTATTATATAACAGTTGTTGCTTAAAAGAAAAGAAAAGAAATAAAATAAAGTAAAGTAAATTTACTTGGGTTGCTGGGCGGACAGGGGAGAGAGAGAGAAAAGGGAAAAGGAGAAGAAGAAGAAGAAGAAGAAGAAGAAGAAGAAGAAGAAGAAGAAGGTGAGGGCGAGGGGACGAGAGATTGGGAGATCGGAGGAAAGGGATCGGAGGCGAGAGATCGGTGAAGAGAAGAGAGAGAGAGAAAAGGCGGCGAGATCTGTGGCGGATGGCAGAGTTTGTAGCGGCGAGACGAGAAGAGAAGAGAAGAAAGAGAGTGGCGGCGGCAGCGAGATCCGCGGCAGAGGAGAGAAGAGAGGGCGGCGGCGGTGTGCGCTGGAAGAAAGGAAGAGAGAAGAGAAGAGGGTTTCGAGAGGCTCGTTGTTTTCGACGATTTGGGTATAAAGAGAGTGAGACGCAAAGGGTTTTCAGCGAGATCCCGGCGAGGTTTCAGGCGACATGTCGGCGAGATCTCGGTGAGATTCCTGGCGACATGTCTACGAAATTTTCGGATCTTGTTTGACATTTTTTTTTTTTTTCTGGGTATTACATAGTGCCTAATTTTGTAGCCTTGGCTTTCCTTCACAAAGTATATTGTAGGCCTTAGTCCTTTTGCACTGGTTGTTAGTGAGGTTTAGGCCTCCCCTCGATCTCTATAGGTCCTTTGAGAAGCATCAACTGTAGGGTCGACATGAACCCATGTACCTATGGGCAAAGTTTGTAATGTTGTATATATTCAAGAAAAAAAAGAAGAAGTTGAGATATCGATCCCCTTCAGTACTCATGAATTATGATTTTATTATATAATTATATTAAAATTGTTTCGGTTTCTAGTCAACTAAAGGAGCTTCTTTTCTTTTCTTTTTTTTCTTTTTATTATTGAAATCAATAATATTTCATTCGAGAAGAATAAGGACGAGGCATATCCTCGAAGATGATGATATCAGATACAATTGGAGGGATACTTTTGTAATATGATTTCTTTATGTAATTGTATTAAATATAATATATTTAACTATTAGGGTCGGTTTTAAAAAAAAAAAAAAGCTTTTAGGGCCTTCCTTTGTAACATGTGGATGATGTCATGCCAAATTATATAACACTTCGAATATAGCATTATTATCTTTCATTGAGTCCATTAAGTTAAAGAAGCTTTTCGATGCCAAGTACTTTGGAATGCCACAAAGTAACAAATAAGAACACAAGCAGCCAAATGGAGGTGGTAGTGGGTGGGAGGATTACGCAAGGCAGCAACCACTTGATTATGGGGCCCTCGATATTCCTCCTTGTTCCCATCAATGACTTCTGAACAAACCTGATCTATCTGTTGAACACCCTATGTGAATACCTAAAAGAAGTATATGTGGTTGGGTTTTATGAATCCATTATTCCTTCATTATTAATATT
The DNA here is from genome assembly GCA_035771175.1 of Paratinospora sagittata. NCBI lineage: Eukaryota > Viridiplantae > Streptophyta > Magnoliopsida > Ranunculales > Menispermaceae > Paratinospora > Paratinospora sagittata. The sequence goes on from CM069613.1 coordinate 6,444,724, forward strand.
ATTATTTTTATTAAGGACCAGGTTAAACATCAATGTTGTATTAGAAGAGGCTTTCCCTAGTTACTAACATAATTTGTCTTCCTTTCCAAAAGAAAAAAGGACTAAGTTAAAATTGTATATATAAAACTATCATAGCCCTTCGAAGATTAAAAATTATCTCTTCCAATCAAGTGCCTCAATTGTGGAGTACGATTCTTTTCAATGACACTTACATACATATTTTGGATTCTATGAAGAAGAAAAATCAAGAAACGACACTACAAGAAAATAGGCCTCTTACAACAGTTTGAAAATGACCTTGAAAAAAATGTCATTTTTTACGATGTTTTTGGAAAAAACGACGTACTTAACAAAGAAGAAAAACGTCCACGTATGTGTATGTTATGACATTTTACAAATGTCGCACACCTTTTTTTTTGCAACATTTTTTAAATATGTCATAATTATTCCGAATGATGTACTAATACAACGTTTTGCTCAAAATGTCATTGTGTAAGTATATGACAACGTTTCAAAAACATTGCACTTTTTTCTTTTTCTATGACGTTTATAAAATATGTCCTGATTGCTCTTAATGAGTTTAGAATAGGACGTTTTATTAAAAACATCCTCGTTTCTCTCTTCAACGACATTTCTTAAACGTCGCATCTTATTTTGCTTCAATTAAACGTACTACAACGTTTATGAAATATGTCCTAATAATTTTTTTTTATTTCTAATAGAATTAATTAATTATTTTAATAAAAATAATGTAATTATTTTTATGAAAATAATGTAATTATTTTAATAAAAATAATGTAATTATTTTTATGAAAATAATGTAATTATTTTTATGAAAATAATGTAATTATTTTTATGAAAATAATTAATTAATTTTAATGAGAGTAGTTTGATTATTTTAGTAAAAAATATTTTATTATTTTTAGTAAAAATCAATTTTATTATTTTTATTAAAACTTATTATCTAAAAAATAATTTATTATTCTTAATAAAAAAAATTATTGTTAATTTTAGTAAAAATAATTTATTTATTTTAATAGAATTAATTTAATTAATTTAATGAATTTTTTTTATTAATTTTATGAAAGTAGTTCTATTATTTCAATAAAAATCATTTTATTACTTTTAGTAAGAATCAATTAAGTGAGCCAACAAAGATGTAAACACTACTGATTAACGATTTCAACTGTTGTTACTAGTAAAATTGAATATTGCTCAATAGATATTGGCATATCCAAACCATCTTTTTGTCGCTCGCCTTCAATATTCTATGGATTAGACCTGTATTTCATCTGCTATCAGGGGACAGGATGATTCAATCTATACATTAATTGGTGGCAAAAGATGATGTACCCCAACATTGCTTTGTGGACGAATCGAAGAACTAAAGTTTTAAAATATCACGACAAAGGAGTTGTCAGACGAATTACCTTCAATTAGGACATCTAATTAAAAATTAACCTAATCTCCAGATCCATGCTACCTAACTGGCAACAACACATCAGATGCACCTTGCGAAGCATATAGATAAACTTATTATTTTTAATAAAACTTTTTATTAATCTTAAAGAAATAATTTAGTATTCTTGATAAAAAAAATTTATTGCTTTTGTATTCTAGAAAAATATTCTAATAAATTGATTGAGATTTTTAGAGTTTTAATAAATATATAGCAGCATCTGTATAAAATAGAATTAAATAAAATATTATGTGGGGGAATACTAAATTAAAATAAAATGTTAAGTATATGTCCAAAAACTAGCGCACAAGTTTTGTGCGCTTCAACTCCAAAATTGGCCCTCATTTGAGTTCTTCATTCTCCTTTTGCCCAAGAAACTCCAAAACCCTTTTATATTCTTCATATTCTCCAAACCCTTTTTTTAGGTATGCTTGTTTTTGGCATTGGAGAAGAAAGGCAACGCTAAGGTGTTTTTTTTTTCTTTTTTGTTCTCCATTCTTCGATTGAATACGACTTTGCTCTTTCTCTTCGATTCTGAATCTCTCTTTGTGCAACCAGAAACTCTTCTTCAGGTGTCCATTGCCCTCTCTTTAACTGACGCTTATTACTTTCTGCACCTAATTCCTTCCCCATTACACTATCCGTTTCTCTGAAGAGATCAAGTACGAATCAATTAGATATTGAAGACTGATCGATATATGAACGGATTAATATGCTGGCAGTGGTAGTGTGTGATCATCTAAGTTTGGAAGTAATTGTTGTACAAAAGATACAATAACGTAGAGACGTTGTAATGCCCATACTTAGGATGATGTCATCTTGACTGTAGAGTACTCGGATACGCGTATGTGTGTGTATTTGTACGTGTTTCAATTATGTTGGTTCATGTGTGCCCGAATGGGTGTGAGCATATTAAAAATGAGTCTGGAGCGTGTTTTTACATAGAAATCGACTGGTTATACTCGAAATTCTGATATGTACTGACCGAATAGCGGAAAGATGAAAAATTTGAAAATTTGGAAAACCTGAAACGCGTTTCACCCTGGCCGAGAGGCTTCCAAGCCAAAAATAAATAAATCCTGAAACGCGTTCTAGGTCATTGAAACGTGTTTCAACTGGGTAAAGTGCAAAAAATGACTTTTTTGTGTGGACCCAAACTCGTGTATTTAAGCAACCAACACCCACTTTTGGTTCATTTTCACGTTTTTGACTTAGAAAAGAAGGGGAAAAGAGGTGGAGAAGAGAAAGGGAGAGGGAAGCTAAGGTTTTGGTGATTTTTGCTCAAAAATCCCTCTAGGTATTTCATTCTTCCCCATTTTCTTCCTTCTATCTCTTTCATGTGTATTTGTAAGCTTTCTTTTGACCTTGGGTTTGCTATAAATCCCGAATTTGGTGGGTTCTTGACCCAATGTTTGTATGTTTAGGCTATTTTATGCTTGTTTATGATGCTAATGGCCTTCCTTAACCTAGAACAACCCCAAATGGTGTGTTTCCACCCATGAATTCCGAAATTTGTGGAGGGTGTTGGTAGAACACATCTTGGAGTTAGGGTATGCATGTCATATATGTTTGATTAGAGGCCATTGGGAACCTATTGAAGGTAAAACCCCCAATTTCTAGCAAGAAATTGGAGTGGTTATGTGTATTGACCTAAACTAGGATTTTTGGACTTAGGGTTTGCCATTGAATTTGCATGTGATGTATGATGAATAGATGAGTAAATGTGGTGTTATGGTGGTCCAATTTACTGATCTTGATGGCTGAAAACCCTAGGCGTAGTGCAATTTTGGCCTAGGCCTTGTGATTTGGGAAATTGCATGTGATTTGGGAATTTGCCCAAATTTGGGAATTTTGACCTAATTGATGTCAATTGGTCAAATTGACTTGAAATTAGTCTAATTAACCCTATTTATGATTGAATGTCATGTATTATAGTGGTTAGATCAACCTATTGCATTCAATTGGGCAATATGGGATTGGCTCATGTGTAGGACCATTTTAGAATCTTAATTAACATTTGACTTGGGTTTAAACATGGTTAGTTGGCATACTTGGATTGATTTTCAATTTTGGCATAAACCATGTATGTTTCAGGATTTGTGAATGATCTAAGCTAACCAAATAGGCCAATTGGGGATTGAAGTACTTGAGGTGATTTGTGGTCATCCTAGTGCTTTATTGGATTAGATTGGATTGGCTAGGTCTAGCCAATCAAGAGTGAGTGTTCCTTTACTTGTGATTTCTATATGTGGCATTGTAGTATAAAATGTTTTAAATGCTTGTATAATGTAGTATGCATGATTTATTGAATTCATGAATTGTATTTGAGCATAGTCAGTTGGGAAAGCAGCTGAGTTATGTTGCATTCCCTAAGCTTGGGGTTCTTATAGAATCTCATTGGGTAGATCGGGAATCCTCAATTGTGGACCTTGCAGAGGGTTTCAATGGTAGGTGCAGACGGGATCTCCGAGAAAGGATTGATCCCGGTGACATGCCCGACCTATTGGAATTCATAATAGATACGAGTAAGAAGTCGATCGGGCATGGGTTTCGCGTACACATGGCCCTTGTATTGATTCTTAATCAGGAGGTGTTTAGGTTGCATAAGCATGTTTACAAAATAATATGCATTGTCTTGTTTATGACATGATGTATGTAATCTTTCTTATACCCATGTTATTTAAATGGTTTTAATGATCTTGCAATGTTTTACTTAAATGCATATATATGTTACCACCTGTATGGAACATTCACTGAGCTTGTTGTAGCTCACCCTCATCCTTATCTTTTCAGGATCTGATAGGAAGGAGAAAGGGAAAGCTTAGCTGCGGAGCGTTTCCTTATACTTTTGTGACGTAGGTGTTTAGTAATTTTTCGCATTTATTTTGATAAATTATACTATATAACACCTAATTCTTATACTTAACATTTAAATGGGTTTGTACTTATGGTTAAGTATAATTTTGTATTTTTGAACACTATGGACTTGGAGAAAAAATTTAAATTTTCTGGTTGTCATTCTGGGTATGTTTTACGATGATGATCTTATTAATGTCTATGTCTTTATTGTTGTGTATTTGGGATTATGGTGTGTGTTATAAGGTTAATTAGGACATCGTGTATGTCGAGGAAGGATATACACGGAGTTCCGTGTCAGTCATGACGTCACAGCTCGTGGGTCGTGACAGATGCCATTGTTGTTGTGATTTTCACAGAAGAAGAAGAAGAAGAGGAAGACTATTATGGAGCTTCTGCTTGCAAGCTTAGCAAATTTTGAATCTCTCGCCTAAGTTCGATTGGTTCCACCATTCTTATTGTTGATACGAACATTGTTTTCCATCATGTAGTTTCTTCTTTTACTTACTTTTTAACTGCACTTTTTTATTGATTCAAGTTTGTTAGTGTACTTTGCTAGTGTGAAGAGTTTATCAATAATTTATTGAGTATTTTTGTGTAAGATTGTACAATATCATAGTATTTTGTTTTTAAGTTGAACTTAATCATTAAAGTGGTTTAAGAAACCCAACTGTGATGGAGGTTTTTGCTTCTATTTACATATATAATTGCTCAAACTTTGATATGCATATCATGTGTTTGAAAAAATGCTCATTAGAGTATTCTTGATATAGTGATAAATTGAGGCTGTCAGAGAAGTGAATGCCATATTTAGGAAGCATGAAAACTAGGCTTCTTTAATTCAACTTTCAAGATATCCCAAGCAACTTTAGCTTTGTTAGTGCCCTAGGTACAATGATAAACATATTTGATTAACTCTTGTTTTATATTCCTGCGTGCACTAGCGCATCTTCTTGGCATTTTCTTCGTTTACTTTTTCATGATTTTGTCCAATTTGAAGTACTCCCTTCTTGAAGTGATATATTCAGCATATCCACTTTCAACTACCTCCCAAAGATCTTGAAAATGAAAATAGTCTTCATTTGGCCACTACAATAGTCATAATGTAGTACTCCTTCATGAATCTAATTAATGAAGGAACTTGATCACTATGAGAGTAAGTAAACATAGTTGGAACAGAAGAAAATCATTGCAAACACTATGTTAATTTTCTTGAAGATTTTTTTTTTGCAAGTAACACTATGCTTATTTAAATGTGTGAAATTTACTAATTTATCTTTTAAATTTTGTTTAATAGGGTCAAGGTGTTGATAATATTATGGATATTACAAGATCTCCACCTCAGGTAAAACTATGCTTATAAATGCTTTAATTTATTGACTAACTTACCTTGTATTTCTTATTGACTGTTCAAATGGCTGTAGTCACATCAAGGAAGCGGTACTGGAAAAACAAGTCTTCCAAGCAATATGATAAATGCTTCTTGTTGCATTAGTACCTAGAGGATGATGTAGATGAAGTAGTTGTAGCAGAAGGAAGATTTTCATCGACAAATTCTAAAATAAGGGTTCATAACGCACCTCTTGAAAGGGATTGTTGGAGAGTTTGGGGGGACCATGTTATTGATCCAGATGTTGAATTATACAAACACACAGATGACGCAAAATATCTAGGTGATGTTGTAGGAACTATTGTAGCATGGTCTAAGCATTTTATCAAACTAATATAGACAAGGTATACACTTTATACTATAAAATGCTTATCTCCATTAATTGATAATATTCATGTTGAAGAAATATTTTTGTTTACATAAATATCTTTTTGTGAAGTAATATATTTTATGGATTAGTGGTATGACATGTTTTAATAGGTTTCTATGATTTTTAGTTATAACAAATACAAAAGAGGTGCTGTCAAAATTTATAAAATTCTTGTTATAAGTTTTTAACTTGATTATATTTATGAATTTTCATTCTTAAAAATGATTATCGTTATGAATTATAATTATTTTTATTATTTATATATTGTTCATTAATGGTGTTCTATTGATTCTCTTGACAGGTCTCCATTGAAACTTGTGCCGTCGAAGATTTTACTTTGATTTTTTCTAGCTTTTATGGACAGCAGGAAATCATTAAATTTTGTATCAAAAACTACAATTTTGAAGCATAGATACATTGAAAAACCATTATTATGTTTTTGGTTCATATTTATTGTAATTCAATTCCTCTTCATATTAATAGTATGAATTTTGCTTTTAATATTTATTTGTTTAATTTTGTTTAGTGTGTGTTTTTGTTGTTAATTGCATTATATCATATTAGAAGAAAAGATTGTGGCAAATATATATATTTTTTTTCAAATTATAGGTTTCAATAAAAAATCATTTTTACAACGTTTAACAATTGTCTTTAAAAGGTAGCCTTAATGATAATTTGTACAAACGTCATTAATAATTGTATAACATGACGTTTATGAAAACGTCCTTATTGTTGGAGGTAATGAAATTATAAATGTATTAGGACGTTTACAAAACTTCCTCATACATGTATTAATCACATTTCAAAAACGTCCTGAATACATGTACCGAGGACGTTTTGAAAACGTCTTGAATACATGTAACTAGTACTTTTTGAAAAGGTCCTAATATATTTATTCAGAACGTTTGTAAAACGTCCTCATACATTATTAAGGACCTTTTACAAGCGTCCTAATAAGTGAAGAATTTTATAATATCTCACAATGAGGACTTTTGTAAAACGTCATTAATACGTGTATAAGGACGTTTCACAAACGTCACAACAAACGACCTAAAAAAATGTGCAATTAGGACATCGAATTCAAGGACGTTTGCAAAAACGTCCTAAAATCACCTCAAGGATGTTTTTGAAACGTCCTCGTAGGGTAATTCTGTTGTAGTGCGGTAAGGATGAGAAAAGTATATAGCTGCGAGCACTTCACACTAACTTTGTAAAAGGCCAAAAAATTATCTCTTTCAAGCAATTGTTTTATTATAAAAGCAATTCTTTGCAATGACACTTCCATGAATATCTTGGATTCTATAAGAAATATAAATAAACAATAAGGATGAGAAAAAAACAAACTTACAAGCACTTCACACCAACTTTGAAAATTTACAAATGAATACTAGCTAGAGAGTAATTAGTCTCTAATTATTTCTCAAGAAAAAATAAGTATTGCAAACAAGATATGGATTCAAATGGTTATAAGATGTCGGGTGACTATAATTGAGAAGATGTTGGAAAAATATTGAACGAAAATTTAATTTGTAACAACCAAAAATTTTAATTGCGTTTTAAATTTGAATTTAAATTCAAAAAATCATTATATGTTTTAATTGAATTTTAATTTGTGACGTTTGCAACGTTAATGAAAGTCATTTAATGCTCTTAATTAATGAGGACATTAAAAACACCACCCCCTCTACTAGAATAAAAGAGGGTGCGTCTCCTCACTTTTCTCCGTACCAATTTTCAAAGCTCTCATTTGCTTATAGAATTTTCTTCTTCTTTCTAGTTTTTTTTTTTTCGGTTTTGAGGTGTGTTAGTTTGTGGTGATAGTTTTCTGCAAAAGGCTCGCCCGAGTAGTGATGAGATGCTAGTCAGCTACTCATTTACTATTGTATCCTAGGAGATAGACAACGATCTACCTCTTGCACCAAAGTGAGGGGCGAATATGTTTTGAGGACACTGTGTGCTACATAGGCCTCAGTTCCATCCTGTTCAACCTTTGCTTTACTGAATTTGGTTCATTTTCAAACTTGTTATGTTGTTTGTGTTTTATTTTAATATTATTTCAGTTCTTATATGTTTATCCTTACATTATTGTTATCTCTTCAAGGGTTGATAGCTAATTAATTGCACCTCTATTGTTGGAAGAGTGGTGCTTATAAAACATGTTTTGCATATGTACCACTTTTTTTTTTTTGAAAGGGTAAAAGCTTTATTAATGAAATAAAAGAAAGAAGATACAACCAACAAGGGCAAAACTACAAAACCAACAACTTAACTTCTAATATAAGCATGAATCCAAATTGAATCATGATATCCCCATCTGAGTCAAAGAAATCTACACAAAAATTAATTACTTGTCGCATTTTCTTCCTTCCAAACATGTCTTATGGACCACTTCGACCATCTCGACAAGTACCCTTTGATCCTACTCATCAAATGACTAATCTTTCATGGTTCTTTAGCCTTATTAGCCATGACGTGGCACAAAAAGGAAAAATCTTATTCAATTTCTAAGTTCAAGTGTGTATAATTCAGTCTTCTAAATAAGTTGGTCAAACAAGTAGATAAGTTGATGGAAAATTTTGTTAGCTACAACAGATCTCCATTTCACATCATTTAGAAGAGGATTTGTTGTTATGTGATTTTTTGAATAAATCAATAAAAAATTGCAGCGCATAAGATAAGTTATAACACTTAACGAGGTCGATCTATAAGGATTGGGCAAGTCACTTTAGATTTAAAAAATTAAAATTAAAATTTTATATACTAAATAAATCAAAGAAAAATAATAGTTCATTTTTAAAAATTATTCATGACAACAATTAATTGATAAAAAAATAAAAATAATGAAAATTAAAAGCAGCAATCTAACATTGCATTTAAATTAACTTGGAATGAAAATAAAACAATTAAATGAAGAAAAAGAAAGCAGTAAATAACAATAAATGAACAAAGGAAAGAAATAGAGAAACAAAAATTACCGAAAAAAAAGAACTTCATTAATATAAAATAAAAAGAAGAAAACTTACCAAACTTCAAATCCTTGGGCAATATCAATTTACCCAAGGCTTGAATCAACAAGTAATAATAAATCTAACCTAAAAAAAGAAAATGAAAATGAGAGTAGAGATGAAATGCCCTGGTCTTTTAGATGCCCAGTAACACCCCAAAAATCCTTTCATTTAACCCATGACCAATTTGCATTATGCTCAAACTCTATGTGCTTGCTTTGATGTGTATGTTTGTTGATTTTTGATGTATTGTGTGGGTGCGATGTGTGTTTACTGTGAACTTTTATGAATTTTTAAAGGCAAACTAGAAACTACCATATTGTCACATGTGTGAAAATAGTTTATTTGGATAGACCTGGAAAACTGGCCTAAAATCATGCGTATGAAAATAGTTATGTTCGGTGTTTTGAAATATTTTTAGGAAAAATGATTTGTTTGTGTATGGTGCTTGTAGAAGGATTACTATTAGTATTATTATAGTTGGCATTGTTATTATTAATATTGTTAATATCGGTGGCTTGTTGGAGAAGCCACAATCAAATAACTTGTTAAACAAGCTAAGGTCATGGCTTGTACACATGGGTATCGCTACAATTAAATGCTCCCATTAATGCACCAACTAATGCATGTGACATTATATTTAAATATGTGGTGTTGGTGGTGGATGTTGGTTTAGCAAATGACACATGAGTGCATGAGATTGTAACATTTAAAATATATCTCACCTAACAGTACCACTTTCTCTAGGACATTTTGAAGGAGAAAAGGAAAAAGAGAAGAAAGACAAAGAGGAAGGAAGAAGAAGAAGGAAATGGGTTTGGGTGATTTGTGCTCCAAACCTTGCACCTAAGGTATATTTCTTCAAATTTCTTCCATTAGAACTTCTTTATTGTTGATCTCTAGCTTTTAAATGGTGTAAAACACACCATGGATTTCGGACTTGGGAGAACCAAAATTTAGGATTTTGATGTTTGAGCTTGAAAAGGGTTGGAAATGGTGGAAATAAGAGCCCTTGACCCTAAATCATGCCCAAATGGTGTTTTCCAAGCATTTTATCTTGATTTTGGATGAACTTAAGGTTAGGGTTTCAATGGAGACCTACAAAATCGAGATACACGTGTATGATTTGGGTTTCTAGGATGGTTTTTGATATGTTGGTGGCATTTGCCCCAATTTGTAGAGAAGATTTCATGGGTTCCTTTGTATTTGGCCTAACTTTAATTTATAAGCCTAAGGTTTGGTGTTATCAATGCATGTAAACTATGTTGATTTAGTTGGTATAATCAATTGATTCATGGTTTTAATTTTGAGAATTTCATGCTATAGTTCAATGTTTAGTGTAATTGTCGAGATTTTCCTCAATTTGGGGAAAATGATGAAATTGGCTTTGGGAATGTTCAATTAGAGTGAGTTAAGTCTAATTGGACCTAAATTAGCTTGATTCATATAGTAATCGATCTATTATGATTATGCTATAGTCTAGGCCTAATGATTTGAAAGTTTCCAAGTTTGGGGCTTTTTATGCAATTAACCCTTAATTATGAAATTGAGATGATTTATGTCTAATTTAGCACAAATTGAGTTGATTCATGCTACAAATTGGCCTATGTTGATTAAGATGTGGTTTAGGCCTACATGTTGATTTGATCTCATAATTAGGTATGATTATACCTATGGGTTGAATATTGAAAATTAAGGTTGAATTAATGAATTAGAGTAATTTTAGGTTTGATAAGATGTCTTATGATGTGTGGACCCAATTGGCTAAATTGGAAAGTCGTATGTATCATATATGATGAATAATCTTGTAATTGATGCGTGTGTTTAAGAATATGGTTTACAGGATCATAATTGAATTTGTGTGGTTGGATCGCGTGTGTGATAGTTGTTCTCGCATGGCTTGGTTGTGAGTAGAATTCTTTATGTTCATTTCTTTATGTCATCATATGAATTATATGTGTTATGTTTAAATGCGTGAATTGTGTTTTAAATGGTGGATGCATGGTATGAAAAACCCTATGGTGGCAGTTTGATCCCATTGTCTTATTGACATAACAATGGTCTTGGAGTAGCCCATGATGAGAGGCATAGCAAGATCAATGGGAAAGAAAATCAAGCCATAGGAGAGTTTTGAAGGATTACAAGGGAAAAGGAAAGTCATGTCCCTACGTGTAGCACCCTAGAAATTGTTTCATATAGCCCATAGCCCAATTAGATTATGCCCAAACTCTATATGTTTGCCTTGATATGCTTGATGTTTAGTTATTGTTGTTTGATGTTTGTTTAATGGTTATTTTGTATGTTTTCATGTTGATTTTGTGATAACCTTATGTTGGGTGCGTCAAATGGTTTGGGGGATGTTTGAATCGAGTTTGGTACGCGTTTTTACATAGAAAATGTCTATCTAAACGCGGAAATCCAAATTGTATCGAGCGTTCCATGGCCATTTTGCCTAGAAAATCTGAATTTTGGCAGTTTTGAGTTGTGGGCCCAATTTTTTTCTATTTAAGCAACCAACACGGTATTTTTGGCTCATATGCATATTTTGGACTTGGAGAAAAAGGGGGAGGGGTGGAGGGGAGAAAAAGAGGAGAAAAGCTTGATTCTTGGTGATTTCTTGCTCAAATCTCACCCAAAGTAAGTCTAAATCCTCATTTTCTTCCTAGAATCTCATTTTGGTTGTGTAAATTGGCTAGGTTTTGACCTAAGGGTGGGTATGAACCACGGAGTTGTAGTTCCCTAGACCTAAGGTTGATTGATTTTCACTTCTTTTGGCTTGTTTATGGTGAAATCAACTCTCTAAGCCCTAGATATACACTTGAAAATCAGTTCTCAAGCATTCTATCTCGTTTTTTATGGTGCTCAAAGTTAGGGTTTCGTGTGAAACTCATAGGGGAGACTTGTAGGCTACTGATTTGGGTTCCTTGAGTGATTTGGAACCCAATAGTACCATTTTCTCCAATTTTTAGCAAGAAATTGGTAGATCTAAGTATTTTGATCCTTGCTCGATTCATTGACCTAGAGTTGGAATTAAGCCTTGCATGCCAACTATGTTGACCTAGTGATCGTTGTTGACGAACCCATGATGTAAGATCAGTATTTTGCATGGCCGAACATGGTGATGTAGTGTAAAATCGGCCTAGGGCTTGATTTCGAGATTTTGGCCAAATTGGGGCTTTTGACCCAAATCAAGTCAATTGATAAAATTGACGTGGGGATTGTTCAATTGGACCCAAATTGAGTGGAATTATGGGTTTAGAATGTTTGAAACTATGTTATAATGGTATGATTTAGTTCAATTCCACTCTAGGTCTATTGTAGAGATTTTTCCCCAAATTGGGGCATATGCCTTGTATTGATTTAATTTAGGGATTTGAGTTGATTTTGATCAATCTTTCATGGTTTCAAATGTTAATGGTGCACTGTCTTGGATTACCATGATTAGGCCTAGACTTAGACTAAGTCTTGGGCACATATGTCGAGGTTGATCATGTGAAATGGAAGCCATGAGTTGACTTAGATGCACATAGACTTGTTGGGTTGGGAAATGATCATGATTAGGGTGTTTATGTATGATTGATCATAGTGATTGATGTGTGTGCATGTAATCATGCTTTTCAGGATCTTGATTGACATTGGGAGTCGATATTGTTCGTGTGGGGATAGAAATAACTTGCTTGGCTGGGTTGTAAGTAGTTTGTTCATCTTGTTTATCGTTCATGCCATCATATTCACTATACTTGTATGTTTGAAAGTCATGAATTACTATTATGAAATGCATGTGTTTACTATGTTTTGAAATGACATGCATTAAGAAACTCTAGAAGCTTTGGATGTTCCAAGCTAAGTCTCCTAGATGTTGCGATATCTAGGATGCTTGTGCATGATGCCCAACTGACTTCTCTAGAGGGCTGAGGAAGAATCTTCGTTAATGAAGGTTAGGGGTATGAGGTCGACATACCCCAATGGCGGTTATGTATTTAATACCCCGCTGGCAGGATCATGTCACTTAGGCTGAAAGTGAAATGATTAGGATGAGACGACCCTAGGATGCAAGTTATACTTCAAGATGGAGGACCGACCTAGGATCTATAAATATAACTAAGGGTCGGTGGAGTTTTTAAAAGTGCATGAAAATGTTTGAATGCTTATTTCATTATGTGTTTTATGTTTCACATGTTATGAGCATTATTTCATGCATGCATACTATATGGCTTTTATTGATGTATGATTGATGACATTATTGAATACTATTCATTGGAAATAGTTGGCTCACCTCTCACTCTCTTTTCAGGTTTTATTGATAAAGGCAAAGGCAAGGGCATTGCATTTGCTTGAGGACTTAGCCATCGCTAAAGCTAGGACTCTTATGTATGGTTGGACGTTTATGTATGCATATGTATATTGTTTTTATTATTTTGATACACATGTAATTAATATCACATGTTAAACCTAGATGGTGAGGAGTTGTGTTTATGAATTTATGGCCTTGTGGCCTTGGATTTTGATGTTCATGAGTCTTGGCATGTTTGGCCTAGACTATTTTGATTTTTTTTTGGAGACTTATGGATTTTATCATTGTCTTATATTTATTTGGAGGATTGTTATTATCTTGGTTTATGTGGATGTGCCATGATTGTAGAAATGTTAAGTCTATCAGGTTGTTTAGAAGAAAAAAAAAATGGGGATTCTATGGAGAGTCCGATTAAGGCTTGTAGGGTCTCAACCATCCCAATGGTTGATGTGGGATGATTGTCAATGCCCACGCAGGTCCCACCCCGACATTCTGCACGCCGATACATGAGGAATGGCAGTGTGGGGTCTTCACATTACGTGGCATGTGTGTGTACTCCCTTCGAATGTGGAAGTGAATATAAGAATGAATAAGTCTGAGATCATAGCGTTACAATGCTAGATCTCCCTGTGTGAAATGTTTGGACTAGAATGTGGAAATAGGTATGGAATGATGGTGGATAAGGTGTGGTTTTCATTTGCATATACATGATATATGTGGTTATATATGTGATATATGTTTTTCATCATTTCATCACATTGGTATGCATACATGTTTTATTTGATGAGTATTGGATGACATATTGAATTCTATGTCACTAGGCATCATTGGCTCACTTTCTCACTTGTCTTTCAGGTCCTTTTACCACAGATAAAGGGAAGGGCATCGTGATATCTTGAGAGCGTTGTCACACTAGAGATTAGGCTGATGTGAGTGATGGAGGCTTTTGGTTGAGACTTGGACATGGATTACATAATTTTGTATATGTTTTGATATCTTTTGTACATATGTATATAACTCTTGGTACATAGATGGTGAGAGTTGAGATGTATGTCTTGTGGATGTATGATGAACCATGAGGGTAATGTTCATGGACTTAATGTTGGGTTTTGTGATTCCCAACTATGGACTTCTATGTATGTGGACATTATTATATGAGAACTTTGAGATGGTACATTATCTTGTCACTTGTGGATATCGTATATCTTAATAGGTAGTTGTGGATATTAGGATTGTTCGGATACCTACAGGTTATGACACAAATGGTGTGGAGTGATTGTAGATGTTTACACCGGGCATCTCATTCCTGCATTCCGCACGCTATTCCGCGAGAGATGGTGGTCCAGAGTTGGGGGCCTCCACATGCCCCCTTTATATAGTTGATTTGTTTATAAAACAACTATATAATTCAAGATTCCATCCTCCCTAAATATTTTTATAAAATCAACCCCAATGAAGCACATTCTTAATACAAAATATTTTTAAAATATAAAATTATTTAAACAAAGAAAAATCATGGTGTCATCTTGGGTGAAAATCTTTTCATTTTTTCAACTTTGATTTCTTGACCTTTTGTAACATTTTGACATGTTTCCTTTTTTTTACTGCAACTGGGCTGAGAGCAATTCCATGTGGCTTCATAATTCTTTATCTAATATTTTAAGATTAATCTTGGATCTAAAAAACACTTTAAGAAAGACTTATAAATCACTTAAAAAACTATTGTCCAATGCCCTTTGAAAAAATAATATTTAGGACCTTTGAAATTACTTTCAACTCTTAAAAAAAAAATAACAAACTAATTCCTAATGAATCCTAAAAAAATATTTTCCTAAAAGTACATTTCTAAAATAGCCTAAAATGCTATTTTCCTAAAAGTGCATTTCAACTCTAAAGATATTTTTATTATTATTTTTTTTCATTTTTTCTTTTATTTCCTAGCCTAAAAGCATTAAAAATAGGGGTAAAATATTCAAAATTGTGACTTCGTCAGTTCTCCTTGGAGGAAGGTGAACTAGGCAAAAAAAAAAACTCAACTCAACGCAACTAAGCCTTTTCCCCAACTACATGGGATCAGTTACCTGAATTTACTTCCTTCACTCCGTTATATTAAGGGCTAAATCTACATTCAAATTATTAAAAGTTAGATATTTATTAATTATCTATGTCCGTATTATTTTAGGTCAACCTCTACCTTTATTGTCAAAAGAACAAAAGAGTACATGAACAAAAGCTATTGCACCCTAAAAGTAGATATGATGGATAATGTCAAGAGAGAAAGTGTGGGAGTTAAGAGGATCTACAAAAGTACCTAAAAGCTAGATGACACCCTTTGGACATGTATGCCTCATCCTAATTGCATATGGGTTTGGAAAAAAAGATCTTCAAATTGAAAGAAGTCACCGAACCTCTCATCAAATACCTTTGGAGAAAAAGAACTCAAGTGAAGTTATGGTTTGATCTCTGGTCTCCAATTACAATGCTATTGAAAGTCATATGTGAAGGCTTTAAGAGAAGGACCTTTTCTGCTGGAAATGGCACAATGTTTACTCTCAGATTAGAAAGACTTTTTTTCATGTGCTTGTGAAGTTAAAGACATAAATTCTTGAGTCTATCTTAAGGTTGTTGAGAACTTGTGGGATAACAAGTTTATGTAGGCTCCTTCTTCACGTGGGATTTTCACAATGCTCTTAGTTTGGGATTACGTTAGGCCTAAATTTTGCTTTCTTAAGGAAGGCTTGATATGATTCAAAAGGAGAATTAAGAAGCATATCTAGTCACACTCTTAATTAGGAGATTATCCTTGGAAAGGCTCCTTACAATGAACAAGCTTAAAAGGTTTGACATAAGTTCGGATCTCGTATGCAATTTATGTCTAATGAATAAGGAGTCTATCCAACACCGTTTCTTCTAGTGTCTTTTCTCTAACCTCGTTAGGCAAAAGATTCTCTAGAGGTGTAACCCTGTTAGAAGGAATGGGAAAAACAATGAGAGAGATGGTAAGTGGGTTATGAATAGATGCAACAATAGCTCCTCATTTTGCTTTATACGTACTTAAATTAACTCTGAATGCCACATTGTCATCTATGGATGGAAAGAAACATGAGAAGGTTTCAAGGAGTAGGAAAAATTATTCCTAATGAGCATTATTCAAGAGGTTACTTGCAAGAGGAAGAAGATAAACACGACAACTAATTGCAATAAATGATCAGTCGTTTTGGCCATGCAATGAGGAGTCTATGTGCTCTAGAAAAAGAAAGAAATAATCCCCCTACATAGTCAGGCCAGTTCTCCATAATTTTGATGGTTCCTTTACAACTCTCAGCCATATATGTTAATTATGAGGGAGTGATTTGGAATTAGCAAGGTGATTAGTGTTGGCTTAAATAGTTTTACACTTAGCATTCTCCTAAGTGTTTTAATGCTAACAAACAATATACCATTTGGTGTAAATATTTGAACTAAGTGTATTTCAGCACCTTAACAAAAAAGAAGAAAGAATACAAGATCAAACATGGATTTAAAGTTTAAGGACTCTTCCAAGGACAGACATCATCTACAAATCCTGAAGATTCGAAAAAAAGTGGACTTGAGAATGAGAGAGTGTTATAAGTGTAGAAATAAGATGTACTTTCTTTTATTCTCTATTGCTCAATCTTTCTCAAATCATGCATGCATATGATTTCACAAATTTTCTATTTGCAAAAGTTCTTCCAAATTGTTGGTTGTACTTGTTTTGAAAAGCAAAACATCTTTAAACTTGCTTTTGTGACTGTTCAAAATATTTGCAAACTTAATTTTCATGTTTCAAATCATTTTCAAGTGAAAATCTTCAAAAATTAAGTGTTTTTTCGAAAAACCATGTCAAAGATGCGCACTCCCTATGCTTAGGAGCGAGCTCCTATCTGACTAGGTAAATATGGCCTCTCTGTTGTGAGCAGAGAAGCTTGCTCCTTGAGAGGAGACGCGTGAGAAGTGCGCTTCTTAGAGAGAGAAACGCGCTCCTTATGGAGAGAAGCGCACTTCTTGCAAATAGACATAAATTTGGGTTTCTATCCATCATAGAAGCGTACTCCTATCTGGAGAAGCACGCTCCTTGAGACCTGCAGAACCCTAACAGTCAAAAAATTTGAATTTTGAAACACACCTACGACCATGTTTCTAAGTGTAACAACTAGTTCTTGCTCTCAATCTATACATATACTTTCCCTAGCCACTTTACACCTAAGAGAGAGTAAAACAAAAAGATTCAATCACATTCTTTAAGTTTTATAGGTTGCGTTTGGTTGGTGATTCAAAAACTTGGATCCAATCAGAAAATAGAAAATTCAGAAAATGATGTTTCATCATTTTTTTTAAAAACAACTTGTTTTCTTTACAAAAAGTGAAAAAATTGTTT
This sequence comes from Paratinospora sagittata, assembly GCA_035771175.1. Classification (NCBI taxonomy): domain Eukaryota; kingdom Viridiplantae; phylum Streptophyta; class Magnoliopsida; order Ranunculales; family Menispermaceae; genus Paratinospora; species Paratinospora sagittata. The sequence goes on from CM069613.1 coordinate 6,462,497, forward strand.
TCGAATTCACTCCAACCAAACAAATTTTCTGTGTTTTCAAATTTTTGGATACAAAAAACTGTATCTGAATCCCTAACCAAACGCATCCTTAGGTTTTCTAGTTTTCTTTGAGATTTCAAAATGAGAGAATGAGTCCTATTCTTAAAATATTTCTCTTCTCATTTTCAAAGTACCCGGAAACTGTGATTGATCGGTGAAAAAGCTTTTGAAGTGCATTTTCAACCGTTTTCAAGCTCTCATTCATGCTTTTCAAAGTTCTCACTTGAGCAATATTGAATCTAAGAAAGGTAAAGGTTGTAAGTGATATATATCTCTCTTTCTCTCTTGAGCTTTAATATTTACACATCCTGTATTTAATTTATATGAGCTTCATTGTAAGTGTTTTATTCATATAACACCAACTTCATCATTGTAATATTTGTAATTCGAGTTTTGGCTTATTTCAAGATTGAGATAACCAAGTCAAGTGAATTTGATTCACTTAAGATTCCTAAGTGGGAATCAAAGGTAGTTTCACCCTTTATCTTGAAAGTGGTTCATATCCTTAACTCATGAAAAGGATACACGGTTCTTCCTGATCCCACAAAAAGATGTAATAGGTTCATCCTTAGCCTGAAAAATAATAAGTTTTTCTTGAACCTTGAAAAAGACATTATAATGGTTTGGTTCACACCCTCGAAGTGAACCCAAGTATAGTGAAATCTTAAAGAAGGTTTCTCTAGGAGTGGAGTAAGAAAAGGTTTTTCGAACCACGTAAAAATCTTTGTGGGCATTTGTATTTTAATTTTCACACTTTACTTTATGCACTTTGAATTAATTTGAGTATATAACTTAATTTAATCAAGAATTTCCATTAAGAACTTAGAATTTGCCAAAATCGGCCATAACACTCAATTCACCTCCTTTTGGGTGTCCAACAATCAGCCAATCCTAGGTTTTGCTAGTGCGAACGATGAATCTTTTGAGATTGAGGCTGAGGCCAAAGCTATTCTAAAAGGTAATTCCTTAGTTTGGGGAATGAATAAAATTCAATTGCAAAGTGATTCTCTTATTCTAGTGAACTGCATTTCTAGAAAGAAGGACCCTTCCTATTTAATTTTACCCTTAGTTTAGTAAATATTTCATATCTTAAATTTGCTTAGAAGTGGAAATGTCATGTTATTGTTAGCTAGACTAACTTGCAACAATTGTTTTTAGGTCTAGGGAATGCATCTTTAGCCCCCGACCCCCTTCATCAAACTTACCTCTTTTGTTAGAAGATGATAAATTAAGTGTTGTGTTATACAATGGACAAACCTTACTGTTTATCCTCCTACTATTTAAAATAATATATATGTTTTTTTTCTTTTCCTTTCCAAAAAATAGCTATGTTCCAAAATTTTTTGGCTTGAAGTAGTTTACTAGAACATTCATACATTAAATAGAACACCACACTAGTTGTACAAAATATGACTCATAAAGAAGCTTGAATAGGACACAATAGTTCTTTCATTGATCAGTTTTAAATCTTAGGATGCATTGCATATGCTTATATTCTAGATGAGAAAATGAGAAAAGCTAGATGATAAAAGTAAAAATTGCATTTGCCATGGTGTTATGAGTAGTCTAAAACTTAAAAATGTACAATACACCACAAAGAATGTTGTTAATCGAGATGTTATTTTATGAAAAGACGTTTTGGCCATGGGAAGATAATAATGTTTTGTTTTGATAGAAAAGAATGGATGAGCCCATACATACTCCATTTGGACATGTTTGAAGATGGTTTATAGCTTTGGTGTTTGGAAAAAAGTCCTTAAGATGAGGGAGTTTGTTTAGTTAAAAGTGAGATACATCATTGGCAATGACAAAAACACTAGATTGCGGATTGATATCCTTAGTGCCCAAAGACGGGGTCTTGTTATGAGTAGAAATGAAAATTGTAAGAGGTGTAATTCTCTAAGAAGTGGCATAGTTTCCTTTCTTATGTTGCAGAATCATGCTTCCCCCACCTTGGTTGAGCTTCATAATCCAAGGATAACTTTTCAGAGACTACAAAAGTATGAGGATAGAATTATTTAGACCATTAGCCCAAATTGGAATTTCTTTATTTGCTTGGCTTAGAATGCGCGCTGTGAGAATAAGATCTGAGAACTTTTCCTGGAAGCATTTGGTTTGGTTCCATCTAAATATACTCAGCCACAACTAACTTTAGGGAAGACTATATGGGAAGACTTCCTACTACAATGATCAATTCAAAAGACTGGGGGTGACATTACACCTTACTTGCTTAATTTCTTTGCTAAACTAATAGAGAGAGTGAACATCTTTTCTTTGAGAGCCCCTTGGCCAACTTCAGTTGGTAAGGAATCCTCAAGAAATCCAACCATTACAAAAGAAAATGTACTAATTGAACAAGATATTTAGAAACTTTGGAAGTGCGAAGTCACTACAGGAAATAGGGGAATTAGCGAAAAAAATTTGTAGTGACTTGTAGCGTAAATTTATATTCACCTGTAGTAATATATGTTAACTTTAGCTAAAAAATTGTAGTCAATTTTCCTTCTTTTTTTTGTAGCAAGTCTACAAACTTCATTATCAAGCTAGCCTCTTTGCTATTGTGCACCACATTTTGTGGAAAGGAAATAAAAGAACAGTAGAAAAATTCTCCTAGAAACATGGATAAAATCTTGAAAGATTTTTGTCAGGATGATGTTAGAGATTGGGTTGATTTGGTCCTTTCCCCTTGCACTAAATTGGGAAGATTCATAGCTAGAGATTGGGATGGGAAGGTGAGTTGGCCTTCACAAAATTTCTTGTTGGCTAGTTGGTCTCCTCATCTTGCTGGTTGGTTATGCCTCAATACAAATGGTTTGTTAGGCAACAACAAAGCTGGTTTTAGTGACATTATTAGAGACTGATCAACAAACCCTCTACTAGTTCATGCATATGTTGATCTGCCTTTTACTATCGATCATAGATGTTGAAATTATAAAGCCATTATGGTTGGTGTGATATATGTTGTTAGAAGACTAGGAGCAAGCATGGTCCTCATCCAAAGTAGTTCTCTTTTGGTTGTTAAATGCCTATTTGAACAATTGGAAAAATTCAATTAACGACAAATTCTTCCAATGATTTCAGAGGTTAATACATTGTTGATGTTAGTAATTGTTTGATATGAATTGTTAGGCCTTCACGTATCAGCTATATCTTTGGGTTGAGTGGTTTCTTACATGAAATCATAGCCTTAGTTTTATAAGAGTTCTTGGGTTCAAGTCTTGTTATTAGCCTTTGCATGTTCTTCATTTGCATAATTGATATTTTTTTTCTTTTATCTCTTCGCTTCTTGCTCTTCACATGCAGGATGAGGCTGTGCGTGAGGGGAAATATTAGTACTAGCTTGATATACATTGTTGAGACTCCACTTATTGGCTATAGCTTTTGAATTTATAATGGTTTTTAACATGGTATCAGAACCTTGGTTTTGAAAGAAGTTTTGGGTTTAAGTCTCATTATTAACATTTGCATGTTCCCCATTTGCATAATTGGTATTTCTCTTCTTCCTTCTCTCTTTTAGCTTTCCACATGCAAAATGGGGATGCATGTGAGGGGAGTGTTAATAGTAGCTTGAGATGTATTGTTGGGCCTCCACCTATCAGTTATAGTTTTTGGGTTGAGTTAATTCTAACATGAAATCAGAGCCTTGATGTCACACCCTGGGTTGCACAGCATGCCCGCTACCCAGGTGTGGGCGCACCCATTCTGAGTAGCCAATGGTTCAGTGGCTACTCAGAATGCGAAATTAGACTCCTTAAGGGAGGTCTCGAGTTCGATTCTGGGGGAGGCCCTTTACTATTCATGAGTGAATAGTAGGGATAAATAATCGTTTCGATGTAGACCAGCTGCGGTTGGGTTGCTACATGGCGATAGGACAATATTATAGATCCATAATGGCTAGGCGTTCGCCCCGAGGGGGTGCGCCCACACCTGGGTAGCGAGCACGCTATGCAACCCAGGGTGTGACAAAAAAGCTTTATGTAAATGTAATACCCAGAGAAAATTGAATATGCACACCTTCTTAATCCAAAAATTCCCAGAGAAAGAAGTAATTACATATGCAAAAATCTCAGTTTCCATATCTTGACATCTCCACATGAAAGAACCGAAATTCAAAAAAAGAAATAGTCGAAATTCATCAACTGGGAAATAAAATTACACCAAAACACGCAAAGCATCAAAATCAATAAAGGAAGACAAATAACATAATTCAAGAGCAAAATATTGCACAAATAAAACGATTTCCAGATAAACAGTGTAATACCCAGAGAGAAAAAAAAAGGATTTCAAACAAGATCCGGAAATCTCGCTGAGATCTCGCCGAGATCTCGCCGACATGTCACCTGAAACCTCGCCGAGATCTCGCCAAAAACCCTTTGCGGCTCGCTCTCTCTAAAACCAAACGCGTGAGTCTATTCCTCTCGAAACCCTCTCCCTTCCTTGCCGCCGCAACTCCGCCACCGATCTCATCTCGCCACCGCCCTCTCTTCTCTTTTCCGCCACTGATCTCGCCGCCGCACTCTTCTCTGCCACTGATCTCGCCGCCTCACTCTTCTCAGCCACTGGTCTTGCCGCTCTCTCTCTTCTCTTCGCCGATCTCTCTTCTCCGATCTCTCGCTCCCGATCTCTTGCTCTCGGTCTCTCACTCTCGATCTCTCGCTCTCACTCCCTCTGCTCTCTGCATCTCGCCCTCACTCTCTTCTTCTTCTTCTTCTTCTTCTTCTTCTTCTTCTTCTTCTTCTTCTTCTTCTTCTCTTTTTCCCCATTCTCCTTTCTACCCCTGTTTTCTCCCCTGTCCGCCAGCAACTCAAGAAATTTAGTTTACTTTATTTTATTTTATTTTCTTTCTTTTCTTTTAAGCAACCATATGATATGTGATATAATACATTTCTATATATATATCATACACAATACCACATACATACTTCACTGTTTTTCTTTCTTCTGCCCTGCACTGCAACTCATTTTATCTTTATTTTTATTTTTATTCTCTTTTTCTTTTCTTTTCTTTTAAACAATTAACATGTTATATAATATATATATATATATCATATATCATATATACAATATCACACATACAAGTGTATTTTATTATTTTTATTATTTTTAAGCAACCAAAATGTTGTATAATATATTTATATATATATCATACATACAATACATTATTATTTTTAAACATTGCAATTCAAGTATTAGTATTATTTTTAAGCAATCAAGATGCTATATAATATATTTATATGTATCATACATTTTCTTTTTAACCACGTGTTATTATTTTTTAAAAACATGACAATTCAAGTATTATCATTTTTTAGCAACCAAAATATCATGTAATATATTTATATATATATCATACATACAATACGTTATTATTATTTTTTTAACCATTGCAACTCAATTATTTAATTTTTAGCAATCAAGATATTATATAATATATTTCTATGTATCATACATATTTTTTTACCAAGTGTTATTATTTTTTTTTAGCAACCAAAATGTTATATAATATATTTATATATATATCACATATTGTATTATATCATGTTATACCATACACATCATTATATCATATCACAAGGCACTATAATATGTTATTATATATATATATATATATACATGTATATGTATATATCTCTATACTCATAATCGAGTAATTATATTAACAAACGTAATATACGTGTACAGGTTGAGGTTGATTACCACGCGTGACGAGGAATTTAAGTAATTTGGAATTTAGCGATTCAGGTGGGGATGATTCTAGGCTTTCATAATATTTTATTTGATATATAGATAGGAATGTTAAATTAATTAGGTTCATAGTATTATTAGATTGCTTATGCATGCCTATTGTACATGATTATATGTATGCAATGTTGTGATTGTTTAACAATGATGATATGTGTGTTAACATGATTTTTATTCTGATCAAATGATAATTGGATGTATGAAATTCATGTGGTAATGGAATTTACTTATAAATTATAATGCCTCATAATGAAATGTATGATTTGGAATATTGGCATAGTGAATGCGTGAACACTATTATAATTGACTTTGTAACATGAGACCATGTGTAATGGAGTTGAATATGTTTTATGAATGAACTTAATATCGTGCTTATACCGTACGTATGACGTGACATCACTAAAGAACACGATTAAGATAAGAATCACACATATGGGGGCAGTTATTCTAAGGAATATCGCCAATGTTTCAATTTTTTTTTGGCTGCGACACCCTGAGTTTGATTTTCTAACGGTACGTGATTTGGAACGTGATGAAATTATCGACTCAAACAATCTAATGTTGCAACGATTAATGTGTGAAACTTGTTTGTAATGTTCTTGTGTATGTATCACAATAAAATATTGTGAATTGTTTAGATGACCCACTGGGCTTTCAAGCTCACCCTATTTTTTTTACATGCAGGTACTTAGAAAATAAAATCGCGAGTTCGTGACGTAGTTCAGAGTAGTAGGGGTGGGTTAATTAATTAGTATTATGGGATTGAATATTTTCATTTAATTTTTAAAGGTTTATTATTCAAACGAATTGTATTGATAATTGAAATTCAATGAATATTATTACGGTCAGTAAAGACCCTGTGATTTAATTCACGTGTGAATGCCTTGGAATAGAATTCATTAATTTTATTTGATAATTGTATTTTAATGTTGTGTCCATAATGATTGGACAAGGGCAAGTATCATCGTATGAAGATAACAATTGTATGAAGAATTAAAGGTATTCGTTTATCTTAACCAGTAAGTTGGATGGAAGAATATAAACTCATAGTTTTGCAAATCTTATTATTTATAAAATGGTTATGGGTTAAGATAGACGGATACGAGTAACGTCTCGGTTTTCAGTGATATTTTATATAAAAGTAAAATATTCATTATCTTACAAAAAAAAGAAGAAGAAATTTTTAGTTTTGAAAATCGGGGTGTTACACTTGATTTTGCAAGAGGTCTTGGGTTTAAGTCTCGTTATTAGTATTAATTTGTATGTTCTACATTTACATAATTGATATTTATTTTCTTCTATCTCTTTTTTGGCTCTTCACTTATAGGATGAGGCTGCACATGAGGAAAAGTATTAGTAGTAGCTTCATATACATTATTGGGTCTCCACTTAATTAGCTATATATAGCTTTTAGGTTGAGTGGTTTCTACCAGTTCAAAGGTTTCTCTAAGTGACATTAATTAGCTATATATAGCTTTTAGCTATATATGTATCATCGTTTAATATAATATGAGTAAAATGTCACGTAAGATTTGAACTCCTAATTAAAATAATCTATTAATTAGTTCTAAAAGCATTTTAAGCTCTCAATTAAAACATTCTTTTATTTATAACATGTTAATTACATAAAACTCTCAATTAAAATATTTTATTGATTCACTATAAAAGCATTTAAATTCTTGATAAAAATATTGAACTAGTTATAATATATTTATTATGACATAAAAATAATTTAATATTTTCTATTATATTATTTAATATTAATTAATTAACAAACTTATTTAACTTTGCGGGGATAACAAATCAGTTCTAAATTTTTTATTAAATTATATATGCACTAATAAAAGGTTAGATTTAACCTTATTGTATATAAAATTATTTTAAGTTTCGATTGTTGTTTATAAATAATTTTATGCTTGCATTGCACGGTTTTGCAACCTTGTTAATTTTCTAGGATTTGTGTTTCATTAAATAGCGGAGTCAAATCACTATAATAATTTCTGCACGTGGATGATGCACAAATTTTAACTATATATAAATCACTAAAAAGAAGTATATATGAAAAACCTTGGCAGGCTAGCTAGCTGGTAATTAATTAGATGGAGAATTAAGAATTAATGGGTTTCAAAAAAAAAATTTAAGAATTAATGGATCAAGTTTGAAGTGAGTGGAACCAAGTGCAGGATTGGATGAATTGTTTTAGTTTTTCCCTCTGTTGATATAATTTTTTCAAAAAAAAAAAAAATTTACAGGATTTGACGGGTCCTTATATATGCAGACCACCATATATATATATATATGGAAGAAATTATAATTCGTTCCACAATTCTCTTCCGGCTAGTTTTTGTAATTATTGGGAAAGGTTCGAAGATTTGTATGTCCATACACATGACTGTAATTCCAGTTGCCTATCTCTCTCTTATAAATTAAAATCTTGTTTGCTTAATTAACCTAAAAAAGTAATAAATTGAGCCCATTAGTTTGGGCGTTTTAAAAATCATGATTTATTCTTTAGTAAAATTTATACAACTTAGTACCATATATATATATATATATATACATAGGTACCAGTAGGCTTGCTTGACATATATAAAGAATCTACATATATATGGATGATACCATCTAAGAAATAGAAAGAGGGAGAGAAGGAGATCAGAGAGAGAGAGAGAGAGAGAGAGAGAAAGAGAAAGTGTCTCAATCTGCCATCATTTCTTAATTTCCCAATCAGACTAATCACTCCATGGACTAATCCACCAAATGTCACCTAATCCATGGCAATGTCTTTGATTTTACTTTATTTTGTATAACTGGCACCAATCAGATGCAAGGTAAGCAAGCATTCGACAAATGGCAATCTATGTTTAAAAAGAAAAAGTTCACATTACTTAACAAAGAAAAGATGCTTAGTACCACTGGTAATGAAGTAAATGCACATCACATTGCTAATAAGACAGCTGAGATAGAGAGATAGAGAGATAGAGAGAAAGAGGGTCACATGACTTTATTAGGTTAAAATACTTCTTCTTTTTTCCTTCTTTATATGTGAACCTTATGCAGCACATATGAAGCCATGCAAACTGGTCCCCCTTACATACATCCCTGTTTTACTCTTTCTTTTGTACAGTGTTTGATGCTTCTTCTTTAGAGAGAGAAAGAAGAGAGAGAGAGAGGGAGAGAGAGAGAGAGAGAGAGAGAGAGAGACGGAGGGTCCCCCACCAAAAGTTATTAAAAGCTGTTTGTAAATTTAGAAACCTTCACTAACCTGTCTGCATGGTGGTGGCGTGGGCGTGACAATATTCAATTTGCTCCAAATGGGACCACAGCTTTCTTCTTGTTTATTAATATTATTATTTAAGCTTTTCAGCCCCTCCCTTAATAATAATAATAACAAAATCACTTATATGACTAATTAATATATAGAAAGAGATAACATGATCTCTCTCTCTCTCTCTCTCTCTCTCTCTTAGATCCCTAGCTAAGCTGCCCCATCTATTTATATCCCTTCCCACCCTTTCACTTGAAGAGAGAAGAAGAGAAGGAGAAGTTGCAGGCTCAGATATCTCTCTCTATATCTCTGCTTCGATCTGATCAGGCAGATGATGATGAAGGCGAGGCTTCTTTGGCGCCATGGATCAGATCCTCCATGTTCCATTAGTAGTTGAAGCTGCCAGCATGATCTAAACTTCCCTTCATGTAGGGAAGGTCAGATCATGTGGCAGTTTCACCTGTTGATGGGAGCATGAAAAACCCTAGCTAACTTGTTGGCTAATTGTTCCCCAGTTTTGCTTCTTAATTAATTTCAATTCCCAAGTCATGATTCGGGCATATTTTATCATCATACATACTCTTTAGGGTCTCCTTTGAGGAACCCTAGGAAAGGTTGGTGATTTTGTTCTTATATACTCGATTTTGGCTCATTTGGGTGTCCATGATTTTTATGTTTTTTCTTCCATTGCAATGTTTTGGGAGTGTTTTACCTAATATTTTTAGGTTGTTTTACTATTCATTTTGTGTCATGGTACGCGAGGAATCTTAATAGTAAGGGGTTAGATTTTGTTAGGGTTTGGAGTGGCAGAACTTCTCTGTCTCAATGCTGTTGGTTCCCTCGAGATCCCTTTTGTAGCAGCCTTGGGGAGTGAGCCTTTCGCATTACTGTTCACTCTGATGATTTCCTTTCTACTGGGTTTCTTGCTTCCTTTATTATCTCTCTTTTTGTTTGTTTTTATTTGCATTTCGTATATCAGCTCTCTCTGTTTATGTTGAAGATTTTAAGGAAGTGGGATTGAATTCTAGCTTAACTTTTGTCAGATTTACTTGAGAAAAGTCTGCAGATTTGAAGCTTAATTCATTGGTGAAAATGGGGCCAAGGCAGACTCAACCCTTCCAAAACTGTTGAATGGATGGGAGCTTATGAAGTTTCTTTTGGAAGAAGCTCGCAATTGTCACGACTTATTCTAATTACCCATTACTGTAGATCGAATTCACCTCATTTTCATCATTTGTTATTCAAGTTTTTATGACCCCACTACCATCATCATCATCTTCTCTCTCTTCATTATGAAAACTTTTGATGATCAGTAACTGAAATTATATATACCCAGATTTTATTTAACCAAGCTTGAGTGCATTTCAGATCATGGATCTTGGTAAATCTTGCATCTAGTCTTCTTGATGCATTTACCAGTGTATATTGTATTAAATAGAACATCTTTACTTATATCATTCATGAGTCTCTCATTTCAGTTCGGAATTGAAACAAAGCATGAAAGATATTGTGTTCATTAAACAAAGAAGAAAAGGAATATTTTCTTTTCTTAGTTTGGTAAAATCCACCTGATATTTTTTTCTAAACCTAAAAGCAGAGAAGGAAACCGTTTGAAGTAATTTAAGATTCAAAACAATAAACAGCCTATTAAACCCAGTATAAGTTTTTTCCTAAATGTAGAAAGCAGAAGAGATTGGAATTTGAAGTAATTTTCCATCTCGTCTCATATTGTGCCTTCTCATGGGAAAGTGAAAATGGACAACCATTAAAAGAACTTTCAGGTCTCTGAAAATACATAGCTTGTGAACCCACTTTAATTTGCTTTCTTAATTTAGAAGAAAAATAGACTTCCACTTTATGTAAACTTGAGTTTTCATTAGATGAATCTAGAAACTATAGTCTTGCTTCATGGGACCATTTGAAACCTCCCCTCCCTCTCTCTCTCTCTCTCTCTAACTAGGTCATTAATTCATTTAAAATGAAGATATTTTAGTTTATTCTGTCGTGATCAAGAAATAGGGAAGATGTAAAAGTAAAATCAATATCTGTTGTGTACGTATAATTCCTTGCCAAGCAAATTTACAGTCAATCTTCTACGCCATGGATGTAACAGCTTTGCAGAATTTCTGCAATTTTTTCTTGCTAGACTATAGACACTTTTCTTCTTTCTTTCTCGTCACAATGTATTAAATTTCAAAACACGAAGTTTGATTTTATCTATATGGGTTGGTTGTTGGAGTTTGGCACCTCCCCTTTTGGTGGGAAGCTGGATTGGGCTAGAATCCAGATATCCTTAATGAATCTGATGAAGATAACCTAAGTAATCAGAAACGTCATTTTTTTGTGATTCCTTTCACTCTCTATATGGTTTTAGTTTGTCTTGGTTCATTCATGAAGGAAATATGGGCACAAGGTCACTTCTAGGGTTAGTTACATGCCATTTATGGTACGTTTCCACGAAGCATAGAAAACAAAAGAAAAAGCCGTTCTATTTGACCATAGCATTAAAATAGCTTCAGTTATATATATATATATATATATCTTACGTTTGTATGTATATGTATATGCACATAGAGTGAGAGCATTAACGTTAATAATTAAGGCCATATGATAGGACACAAAGGCTGGGTTGACAAGGAGATATCAGGGAAGTACTGAAGATATTTACTTGTTTCAGAGGTTTAAGATATGAAAGCTTGATCGAGGAGTGGAACATATTTTTGCTATACATTATTATAGTATAACTATTATTAGGTTTTTGTCCCAATCATTAGAAGAAAGGAGATGTCTGCAGGAAAGTACCATAGATATTTCTCATGTTTAATGAGGGGTTAATTTGGTTTTAGTACTTACAGGTTGAGATTGAATATATACTTTTTTTGTCATAGATAATGATTGACTCATGGTTAAGTACACTCCTAGGTCTTCTTTTTTTTTTTTATGAAAGGACACTATTAGGTCGTGATTTAGTCTTAAAATGACTTTGATATGCAACTAGATAGAACACTATTGATGTGACACAGTGAGAAAATCATGTAATTCACATCTTTGATTTGATGATCCTTAATTACTTCATCAAAGTGTCATGTTTGGGTGTGCTATTAAAGTCACTTTATTACCATTTCTTTTAGGTCTTTGTCCCAACCCTCGGTAAAGGATAAGAATTAATACAACATTGGACTTACAGTACTTTGTAACATAAATTCCTACTGGTTGAGTCATAAAGATATCTGAAGTGTTTATAGTCCCACAAAGATTCCAATTGTTTTTTGACTTTTGATTGGTGAGGCCAACCACATAAAGGAGGAAAATGGTAATGGTAAAGATGATATTTTTGTGCATAAAATTTGAAAAGTTATATTATATATAGGATGTACAGAAGGAAAAAAAAAAAATGTGAATGTAGGCACCAGCACTTGACCAACGTGAGTAATTGATCTCAAGGCAATGCTCAATGATCAAACAAATATGTTAAAAAGCTGATGTCGCGAGTTGGCATATTGTAGGGGTCTCAATCTTAATGATGAGCTACAGAACATAAGTCGAAATTCATTGGTCTCAAAGAGTCGTTCGATAAAATACCTCAACAAATGGCTCAAAGATCCCTGTTTATTGATTAATTGCTTCCCATGGTCATATCCTACACTATATAATTTGCATGTTAATTTAAAACCACTTTTTCTCCTCGGGCAGTACTATCTTTCAAAGGATGTACAAAAATGAAAGAAATCTCAATTATATTGACTAGTGAATCGAATAGATGACGTGTTTTGAAATACCCAGAAAAAATAAAAATAAAAAAAAAACAGCCCAAACAACCCAACAGTGCAACAGACTCAAATAGGTTTTGGGAATCCACCAAAATTCATGGTGGAAGTCAAGAACAACTACCCTATGTGCCCTGTCATAGACATTCATGTCAAATGCGGAAACTTCTCTCAGAACCTCGTCAACCCCCAGCAATTTAAAGTACTAGGTCGTAACGAATGTGTCGTTAACAGTGGGCTGCCATTGGCCCCACTGCAGAAAATTTCATTCAATTACTCTCATAAGAAGTTTCCCATTTCACCTAGTTCCTAGAATTTCCAGTGCGAGTGAAACTAGTAAACCACTCATTAGTCTGTACTATTCATTGCAACTAATTTGCCTTTTCTTCTCTTAACATAACCAGCTCTGGTATTGCTATAGTTCACTAACTAGATACACGATTCAAGTCACTTGAAAAGCAAGCAAAAGGTGCCATCAACTAACAGATTACCTGTAATACCCAGAAAAAAAAAAAAAAAAAAAAGAGGTCAAACAAGATCCGGAAACCTCGCCGAGATCTCGCCAACATGTCACCTGAAACCTCGCCGAGATCTCGCCGAAAATCTTTCACTCTCGCTCTCTTTAAACCCAATCGCCGAAAGCAACGCACAAACCTCTCAAAACCCTCTTCTCATCTCTTCATTTCTTCCAGCGCACACCGCCGCCACCCTCTCTTCTCTCCTCCGCCGCGGATCTCGCAGCCGCCGCCGCTCTCTTTCTTCTCTTCTCTTCTCTTCTCATCTCGTCGCTGCAAACTCCACCATCCGCCACAGATCTCTCGCCTCCGATCCCTTTCCTCCGATCTCCCGATCTCTCGTCCCCTCGCCCTCACCTTCTTCTTCTTCTTCTTCTTCTTCTTCTTCTTCTTCTTCTTTTCCCTTGTCTCTCTCTCTCCCATGTCCGCCCAGCAACTCAAGTAATTTTACTTTACTTTATTTTATTTCCTTTCTTTTCTTTTAAGCAACAACCATGATATGTTATATAATACATTTACATATATATATATATCGTAAACAATACCACATATATATTTCCCTGTTTTCTCCCTTCATTCGGTCCTGCAACTAGCACATTTTAGTTTAGCTTATTTATTTTTTCTTTTATTTTAAGCAACCAACTCAAGCATATTTTAGTTTAGTTTATTTATATATTTTTCTTTTCTTTTAAGCAACCAACAGTAATACATTTATATGTATCATACAAAATTTTTACCAAGTATTATTATTATTATTATTATTATTTTATTGCAACTCCAGTGTTATTATTTTTTAAACATGACAATTCAAGTATTATCATTTTTAAGCAACCAAAATGTTATATAATATATTTATATATATGACATACATACAATACGTTATTATGTTTTTAAACATTGCAATTCAAGTATTATTATTTTTTAAGCAACCAAAATGTTATATAATATATTTATAAATATGTCATACATACAATACGTTATTATTTTTTTAAACATTACAATTCAAGTATTATTATTTTTTAAGCAACCAAAATGTTATACAATATATTTATATATATATCATACATACAATACGTTATTTTTTTTTTTTAACCATTGCAACTCAATTATTTATTTTTAGCAATCAAGATATTATATAATATATTTATATGTATCATACATTTTTTTTAACCAAGTGTTATTATTTTTTTTAAACATTTCAACTCAAGTGTTATTATTTTTTTAGCAACCAAAATGTTATATAATATATTTATATATATCACATATTGTATTATATCATGTTATACCATACACATCATTATATCATATCACAAGACACTATAATATGTTATTATATATATATATATACTTAGTTTAAACATCCAACCACTATATATATATGTATATATCTCTACACTCATAATCGAGTAATTATCTTAACAAACGTAATATATGTGTACGAGTACAGGTTGATTACCACGCGTGACGAGGAATTTAAGTAATTTAGAATTTAGCGATTCAGGTGGGAATGATTCTAGGCCTTCATAATATTTTATTTGATATATAGATAAGAATGTTAAATTAATTAGGTCCATAGTATTATTAGATTGCTTATGCATGCCTATTGTACATGATTATATATATGCAATGTTGTGATTGTTTAACCATGACGATATGTGTGTTAATATGATTTTTATTCTGATCAAATAAAAATTGGATGCATGAAATTCATGTGGTAGTTGAATTCATTTATAAATTATAGTGCCTGATAATGAAATGTATGATTTGGAATATTGGCATAGTGAATGCGTGAACATTATTATAATTGATTTTGTGACATGATACAATGTGTAGTGGAGTTGAATATATTTTATGAATGCGTTTAATATCGTGCTTATACCGTACGCATAACGTGACATCACTAAAGAACACGATTAAGATAAGAATCACACATATGGGGCAGTTATTCTAAGGAATATCGCCAATGTTCTAATTTTTGGGCTGTGCCACCCTGAGTTTGATTTTCTAACGGTACGTGATTTGGAACGTGATGAAATTATCATCTCGATTTTCAGTGATACTTTATATAAAAATCAAAATGTTCATTGTTTTACAAAAAAAAAAAAATTAGTTTTGAAAATCGGGGTGTTATAGTTTGGTATCAGAGTTTTAGGCTTCAGATCATGGGAAGTGTTACAACAAATTTTGAAAAGTTTAGTATCAGTGAGTAGGTATCAAATCTTCATGAGATTAGGGTTCAACTTGAACTAGATAAATATGCCAATTATAAATTTTATACCCTAATCTCGTGAATGAAAGTACAGTGGGTCTAACAAATTTAAAGCTTTTAGGACATCGGTTAGAGACGAGAACTTGTATGAAAACTGTTTGGTTAGAATCTGAGATCATGATGAATCTTTTATTCTTGGTTCCAAAGCGGTATGGGACGTGGAGGAATTTAAGGGTATTTAAGGAGTCTTGATCTTGGAGACTAGCAGGCCATGTTTGATGAGTGACTAACAACTCTAGACGAGCTTGTATCGCTACATTCAACTGGTATGGGACAGCTTGAACATAGAGGATACCTGGGAAGCCTTAGTTGGTAGGACATTTGCGCATTGTTTGGGTGTATTGAAGTTTCTTTATGGAATCTTATATCACCGGGCTAGAGTGGTATGGGACACTTGAATACGGAGGGTATAAGTGAAAGTTTGGGAATTTTCTTTATACCATTGTTGTGTGGTATGTTGTTTGTTTGTTTGCTTGTCTTGTTTACATGTATCAAAACCAAATCCTGTACCCTGTGACAATCATGGATTGTCAAAATTTTATAAAACTTAGAAACTGAATCAATAGGAGCATTTTATTTTCGAGAACTTAGAATTCTGAATCTAGAGTCACCCTAAACGAAAATAATTATCTCATGTAGTACTGAAGATGAGTTGAAATTTTATAGATGGCTCCACCTCGAAGAATGAACACCAGGTCTATGAGTGATCTCATAAGGGACACTGAACCTGCTGAGCAGACACAATCGACATCCGAATCTCAGCCGACGGAGCAAGAACATGCAAATCAAACAGTGAATGTTGACTCTGCTGGAACAGAGAACGTCCAACCTACAACAGTTCCAACCCCTGGAATTGTTTTGGGTCCAGAGCTGATGGCTGAATTTGTGAGGCAAGTTGTGGAACAGGTGACCAAACAGATGCCTCAACCTCAACTGAATCCAACAATTGTGGTGTAGAATGAAACAGGAACTCAAAACATCAGGAGACCTGAAGAAAATGAATGGGCAGATCAATTGAAAGACTTCCAACGTATGCATCCTTCGAAATTTGAAGGAAAACCGGATCCAAGGGAAGCCGACAAGTGGTTCCAGGAGGTTCAAGAACACTTGGAAGTTCTGGGAGTAACTGGTCCAAGAATGGTGGCAATTGCGGCTTACCAATTCATAGGTGAGGCCAAACATTGGTAGAGAATGGTTAAAGAAAGTCCTACAGTGGACGTGAACACTATGACCTGGGCGACTTTTGAAGAAATATTTTAGGATAAATTCTTTCCCAAAGCGAACAGAAAATAACTACAATTTGAATTTGTGAGACTGATACAGAGGAACATGACAGTAGCAGAATATGAGGCGAAGTTTATCGAACTTTCCAGATTTGCTCTTGAGCTGGTCGCCAACGAACAGATGAAAGCTAGTAGAATTGCAGAAGGTCTCAAATTGGAGATTAGAAAGGTGGTTGTTCCGATGAATCTGGAAACTTACAAAGAGGTAGTTGAACGAGCCCTGTTAGTAGAAAGAGAACTGAACCTACAAGAAACAATACGGAACAGGAACAAAAGGCCGCAAGGACAGAATTCTGATTACCAGAGTAATCACAACAAGAGGCAGAATCTGAATAATTTCGGTAGCAATGGTAATACGTGGAACAGAAACACGTTCAACAATGGGAACCAGTGGAACAGGGGACAGAATCACAACAACGAATCAGGAGGGTCTAGGCATAATGGTGGACAACAGATGCAGCAAAATAATATTCGTGTACCCCAACAAAATAAAAATCAAGTAGTAGATACAAGACTTTGCTTCAAATGCAACCGACCGGGTCATTTGGCACGAAACTGCACTGCGCAAGGAGTTCGACAAAATTTTCGTCCGGGCAACTGGCAGAACAACAACAATGTACAAGGACGAAATCAAGCCAATTGTCCAAGTTATAATCAGAACCAAATCCAAAACCAAAACCAAGGCAGAGTCTTTGCAATTACAGAAGGAAATCCTTAACAAGAAGTTAATGCAAACGAATTGGTAGAAGGTACTTTCATTTTATTTCATGTTACAGTTAAAGTCTTGTTTGATTCTGGAGCATCAAGGTCTTTTATTTCTGAAAACTTAGCCAGAAAACTACAACTTTCCATTGTACCTTTATCTGTCGTTATGAAGATTTCAACTCCAGTAAGAGTAAACGTCCCAACAACTGAAAAATGTAGTTGTGACCTTAGAATTAATGATAAGCTTATTTCAGCTGAATTGATACTCTTACCCATTAATGATTATGATGTAATCTTGGGTATGGATTGGTTATCTGAATACCAAGCCCAGATCGACTGCCTTCGAAAAAAGATTACCTTGCTATTACCTTCAGGAGCGTTGTTGAAAATCTATGGGGATAGAAACAAAATCTCGAGAAATATCATGTTCGCACTTCTCGAATCTTTGAATCAAAATGAGGAATTCAAAACCCTAACAGAAGCCGAGCCTCTAAAGCCCTTGAGTAATTTAGAAGAGTACTTGGTGGTTAGAGACTTCCCTGAAGTGTTTCCCGAAGAATTAACATGATTACCTCCAAAGTGGGAAGTAGAGTTCAAGATAGAACTGAACCCTGGAACAGACCCCATAGCCATGTCACCCTACAGAATGGCCCCTAGCAAACTAATAGAACAAAGGACTCAGCTTGACGATCTTAGTGCGAAAGAATTCATCCAGCCGAGCGAATCACCCTGGGGAGCACCAGTATTGTTTGCCAAAAAGAAAGATGGGTCGATGAGACTGTGTATTGACTATAGAAAATTAAATCAAGTCACAGTCAAGAACAAGTACCCCATTCCCAGAATAGATGATTTGTTCGATCAACTGAAGGGAGCAACTTGTTTTTCCAAGATCGACCTAAGGTCCGGTTATCACCAACTTAGAATCAAAGAGTCAGACATACCGAAGACAGCATTCAGGACTAGGTATGGACACTTTGAATTCAGAGTCATGCCATTTGGACTCACTAATGCACCAGCAGCATTTATGGACCTCATGAATAGGACGTTTAGGCCTCATCTAGACAAATTTGTACTGGTATTTGTTGATGATATTTTGGTTTATTCGAAAACCAATGAGGAACATTAGGAACACCTTACAGTAGTTTTGGAAACATTGAGGCGAAATGAATTGTATGGCAAATTTGAAAAATGTGAATTTTGGATGAAGTCAGTCAAATTTTTGGGCCATGTAGTGTCATCAGAAGGGATATCCATAGATCCAACAAAAGTTGAGGCAGTAATGAACTGGGAAAAGCCAAAGTCAGTGACAGATATTAGAAGCTTTTTGGGACTAGCTGGTTACTATAGAAGATTTATCCTAAATTTTTTGAGACAAGCTGAGCCTATGACAAAGCTAACAAGGAAGGATGCCAAATTTAATTGGGATGAGAAATGTGAGAATTCCTTTCAGGAGTTGAAGAGACGATTAACCACGACCCCAATATTGATCACTCCTGCAAGCGGAGTCGGTTATGTTATTTACACTGACGCTTCTAAGAATGGTCTTGGCGCTGTTCTGATGCAGGAAGGTAAAGTGGTTGCGTATGCTTCTAGGCAACTGAAGACTCACGAACAGAACTACCCGACTCATGATTGAGAATTGGCTGCTATTGTATTTTCCTTGAAGATATGGAGACACTATCTTTATGGAGAGAAATTTGATCTATACTCTGACCATAAGAGTTTGAAGTACATCTATACACAAAAGGAGTTAAATTTGAGGCAAAGGAGATGGATGGAATTGCTGAATGATTATGATTTTCAGCTGCATTATCACCCAGGGAAAGCCAACGTAGTCGCAGATGCTTTAAGTCGAAAATCGTATAAGAACGATGCAGAAAAAGCCCAGATGTACCAATTGATTGAAGATTATAATTTGGGCGTACAAAAAGGTAAAAATCAAATTTTCTTATATAATATGAGTTGTAAGCCAGACCTACTACATCAAATTAAGGATGGTCAAGCTCAAGATAGAAAACTGATAAAATGGGTGGCAGATGCAAGAGCCAATAATGGAAATGCAAATTTCAAGATCGATTCAGAAGGGTTATTAAGGTTCAGAGATCGAATTTGTGTACCCAGAATTGAAGAAATTAAAAAGATCTTATTTGATGAGGCACATCAGACGAAATACACTTTACATCCTGGTGGAGATAAGATGTACCAAAATTTGAAGAAAAACTACTGGTGGAAACGTATGAAAAGAGATGTGGCCAAATATGTGTCTAAATGCCTTACATGTCAGCAAGTTAAGGCCGAACATAAAAGACCGTCTGGATTGTTACAACCTTTAGAAATCCCTGAATGGAAATGGGATAACATAGCAATGGATTTCGTCGGAGCTCTTCCTAGAAATCAGAAGGTGAGGATAAGGTTTGGGTAATTGTGGATCGACTTACTAAAGTGGTGCACTTCTTACCTATTAAATCCACATATACGATTAGTAAACTGGGTGAGCTGTATGTTAAAGAGATTGTGAAGCTACACGGAGTACCCAAATCGATAGTGTCAGATAGAGATGCCTTATTCACATCTCAATTCTAGCAGAGCTTACAGCGGGAATTGGGAACCAAATTAACCATGAGCACCGCCTATCATCCTCAGACAGATGGTCAATCCGAAAGGGTTATTCAGATCTTAGAAGACATGTTGAGAGCTTGTGTACTGGATTTCAAGGGAAATTGGAGTAAATATTTACACCTAGCAGAGTTTGCTTATAACGATAGTTACCAGGCAAGCATACAAATGGCTCCATATGAAGCTCTATATGGACGACCATGTAGGTCACCACTGTGTTGGGCTGATTGGGAAGATAAGGTACTTACAGGACCTGATATGATAATGGAAATGAACGAAAAAGTGAAGTTGATCCAGAAAAGGCTAGTTACTGCACAGAGTAGGCAGAAGAGCTACGCAGATAAGAGGCGCCAACCTCTAGAGTTTCAAAAAGGTGATAAGGTGTTTCTGAGAATAAGTCCTCAAAAAGGCATCATGAGGTTTCGTAATAAAGGGAAATTATCGCCGCGATTCATCATTCCGTTCAAGATCAGTGTTCAAATTGGTGAGAATGCTTACAAACTAGACTTACCAACTAGTTTATCCGCCATCCACAACGTATTCCATGTGTCGATGTTGCGAAAATATGAACCAGACCCTTCCCACACCATCGATTGGAAAGACATAAAAGTACAAGCTGATGCCACCTATGAAGAAGTACCCTTACAGATCCTAGATTGGAAAGTTCATAGCTTGAGGAACAAAGACATCCCATTAGTTAAAGTATTGTGGAAGCATCACGGAGTTGAAGAAGCCACTTGGGAACCTGAAGGCGAAATGAAGGCCAAATACGCTGACTTATTTCAAAGAACACTCTAAGTTCTGAGATACAACTGGTCAACAGTGGAAAAAGTTGAACATCATCAAGTAAGTAAGCTTATACTTTAATTTCGGGACGAAATTTCTTTTAAGACGGAAAGATTGTAATACCCAGAAAAAAAAAAGAAAAAAAAAAAAAAAAAAAAAAAACAACCCAAACAGCTCAACAGTGCAACAGACTCAAATAGGTTTTGGGAATCCACCAAAATTCATGGTGAAAGTCAAGAACAACTGCCCTATGTGCCCTGTCATAGACATTCATGTCAAATGCGGAAACTTCTCTCAGAACCTCGTCAACCCCCAGCAATTTAAAGTACTAGGTCGTAACGAATGTGTCGTTAACAGTGGGCTGCCATTGGCCCCACTGCAGAAAATTTCATTCAATTACTCTCATAAGAAGTTTCCCATTTCACCTAGTTCCTAGAATTTCCAGTGCGAGTGAAACTAGTAAACCACTCATTAGTCTATACTATTCATTGCAACTAATTTGCCTTTTCTTCTCTTAACATAACCAGATCTGGTATTGTTATAGTTCACTTACTAGATACACGATTCAAGTCACTTGAAAAGCAAGCAAAAGGTGCCATCAACTAACAGATTACCTGTAATACCCAGAAAAAAAAAAAGATGTGAAACAAGATACGGAAACCTCGTCGAGATCTCGCCAACATGTCGCCTGAAACCTCGCCGAGATCTCGCCGAAAATCTTTCACTCTCGCTCTCTTTAAACCCAATCGCCGAAAACAACGCACAAACCTTTCGAAACCCTCTTCTCTTCTCTTCCTTTCTTCCAGCGCACACCGCCGCCGCCCTCTCTTCCCTCCTCCGCCGCGGATCTCGCAGCCGCCACCGCTCTGTTTCTTCTCTTCTCTTCTCATCTCGCCGCTGCAAACTCTACCATCCGCCACAGATCTCGCCGCCCTTTCTCTCTCTCTGTTCTCTTCACCGATCTCTCGCATCCGATCCCTTTCCTCCGATCTCCCGATCTCTCGTCCCCTCGCCCTCACCTTCTTCTTCTTCTTCTTCTTCTTCTTCTCCTTTTCCCTTTTCTCTCTCTCTCCCCTGTCCGCCCAGCAACTCAAGTAATTTTACTTTACTTTATTTTATTTCCTTTCTTTTCTTTTAAGCAACAACCATGATATGTTATATAATACATTTACATATATATATATATATATATATCGTACACAATACCACGTATATACTTCCCTGTTTTCTCCCTTCATTCGGTCCTGCAACTAGCACATTTTAGTTTAGCTTATTTATTTTTTCTTTTATTTTAAGCAACCAACTCAAGCATATTTTAGTTTAGTTTATTTATTTATTTTTCTTTTCTTTTAAGCAACCAACAGTAATACATTTATATGTATCATACAAAATTTTTACCAAGTATTATTATTATTATTATTTTATTGCAACTCCAGTGTTATTATTTTTTAAACATGACAATTCAAGTATTATCATTTTTAAGCAACCAAAATGTTATATAATATATTTATATATATGTTATACATACAATACGTTATTATTTTTTTAAACATTGCAATTCAAGTATTATTATTTTTTAAGCAACCAAAATGTTATATAATATATTTATATATATGTCATACATACAATACGTTATTATTTTTTTGAACATTACAATTCAAGTATTATTATTTTTTAAGCAACCAAAATATTATACAATATATTTATACATATATCATACATACAATACGTTATTATTATTTTTTTTAACCATTGCAACTCAATTATTTATTTTTAGCAACCAAGATATTATATAATATATTTATATGTATCATACATTTTTTTTTAACCAAGTGTTATTATTTTTTTAGCAACCAAAATGTTATATAATATATTTATATATATCACATATTGTATTATATCATGTTATACCATACACATCATTATATCATATCACAAGACACTATAATATGTTATTATATATATATATATATACTTAGTTTAAACATCCAACCACTACATATATATATATATATATATGTATATGTCTCTACACTCATAATCGAGTAATTATCTTAACAAACGTAATATATGTGTACAAGTTGATTACCACGCGTGACGAGGAATTTAAGTAATTTGGAATTTAGCGATTCAGGTGGGAATGATTCTAGGCCTTCATAATATTTTATTTGATATATAGATAAGAATGTTAAATTAATTAGGTCCATAGTATTATTAGATTGCTTATGCATGCTTATTGTACATGATTATATATATACAATGTTGTGATTGTTTAACCATGACGATATGTGTGTTAATATGATTTTTATTCTGATCAAATGAAAATTGGATGCATGAAATTCATGTGGTAGTTGAATTCATTTTTAAATTATAATGCCTGAGAATGAAATGTATGATTTGGAATATTGGCATAGTGAATGCGTGAACACTATTATAATTGACTTTGTAACATGAGACCATGTGTAGTGGAGTTGAATATGTTTTATGAATTAACTTAATATCGTGCTTATACCGTACGTATGACGTGACATCACTAAAGAACACGATTAAGATAAGAATCACACATATGAGGCAGTTATTCTAAGGAATATCGCCAATGTTCTAATTTTTGGGTTGTGTCACCCTGAGTTTGATTTTCTAACGCTACGTGATTTGGAACGTGATGAAATTATCGACTCAAACAATCTAATGCTGCAACGATTAATGTGTGAAACTTGTTTGTAATGTTCTTGTGTATGTATCACAATAAAATATTGTTAATTGTTTAGATGACCCACTGGGCCTTCAAGCTCACCCCTAATTTTTATATGCAGGTGCTTAGGAGAATAAAATTGCGAGTTCGTGACATAGTGCAGAGTAGTGGGGGTGGGTTAATTAATTAGTATTATGGGACTGAATATTTTCATTTAATCTTTAAAGGTTTATTATTTAAACGAATTGTATTGATAATTGAAATTCAATGAATGTTATTACGGTCAGTAAAGACCCTGTGATTTATTTCACTTGTGAATACCTTGGAATAGAATTCATTAATTCTATTTGATTATTGTATTTTAGTGTTGTGTCCATAATGGATGGACAAGGGCAAGTACCCTCGTATGAAGATAAAGATTGTATGAAGAATTAAATGTATTTGTTTATCTTAACCAGTAAGTTGATTGGAAGAATATAAACCCATAGTTTTACAAATTTTATTATTTATAAAATGGTTATGGGTTAAGATAGACGGATACGAGTAACGTCTAGATTTTCGGTGATACTTTATATAAAAATCAAAATGTTCATTGTTTTACAAAAAAAAAAAATTAGTTTTGAAAATCGGGGTGTTACATGTTTAGTCCTTCCAAAGTTCCAAATTAAATCTTCTCTCAATTTTGACGTAAAGTGATAAAAGAGTGTTATGATCAAAGTTCTCCAATTGACCCCCAAAGTCTAATACGCAAGCTTGAACATATCCTTTAAACAAGTCGACATGTTGAGAATAAAGATGCATTGGTAATATATCTAACTTTATCATAAATGCACAAGTAATAGATCGTTTGTTTTTATAAAAGACGAATAACATGAGTGTCAGACATCGCCTTGCTAATAAAGGCAACTCGAGGGCAAAAACAAATGGTTGATGGCATTTACATTGCAATTGATGATATTATTGGTTGTTCAACCAAGGCGAGGCCAGTGTCGACCATGAAAGTGAAATCCATCAACCACTCCTAGTGGTCACATCAAACACGGCGAGCCATCATCCATTTTAATTGCCCAGTTTAAACGAGGAGAGTCATCAACGACTCAAGGAAGAAACTTTGATCAAGGAGCATTCGTTAATGAAAATAACATTCATAGATATTATTGGTTTTTTAACCGAAGTGAGTATCAATGGTGAAAGTTAAAAGTCATCAACCACTCTTGAGTGACCACTTCAAACATGGGGAGCCATCACCGACTCTTAATGTCCACTTTAAATGAAGAGAGTCATTAGCAACTCAAGGAAGAGATTTTGATCATGGAGAATTCGCTAATGAAAGTAACATTTAATCTCGGGTTTGAAGAAAAAATATGCAAGAGCATTAGAACATGTAAAAGATAATGTATGAACTATTTATTTGACAGTGAATGTTTTGAATTCAAATGAACAATTAATTAAATATCAAGTTAAATGAACAATGACATTAGAACATGTAAAAGATGAAGTATGAACTTCTTTTTGTTATCAAATGTTCATTTTCTTAATCAATTGTTTTCATAATTATTATATTTGGTCCAATTGTTTTAGTAAAATGAATAGGTATAGGGTGTCTCAAGATGGTACTTAACCTAATTGAAAACAACTGGTGGTAGGCCCAAAATAATCTACACAGTAAGCATTACCAATGTTACTAATTTAAACTAGGTAAATGTTGTTTTATGAACATGTATTATTATAAAACCAAACAATTATAACTGAATACGGTTGATGTTGAAAGAAGTGTACTTCTAAGTAGAAGAAACGTTGCTAAGTACTATATATTTGATATAAGAACAACGGTCGCAATCAAATGACCCCATTTAAGGTGTTGCCATGGATGCATGTGATGGTGTTGGAATATCATAATAGTTCAAAGCTCAAATTATCTAACCCACTTTATTCTTCTAATACAAAACTATTGTGTAGTGGCCCCTAAATGATTAAAGTTTTTTTTTCCAGAAGATCCTCCCTAATCTATCTCAAATTCTTTTCCTCAAAACCCATAAAAGCAACGACAACTTAATAACCACAGTGTTTATCAGCTTTCACATCTCTTTACTTGTTGGATGTAAGGCCTCAAACGAAGTAGAAATTGATTAATAAATTTTTCAAGTCTTACGTTTCAAGTCTTACTAGGACTATTGAATTGGAGGAAGCATATCAAGTTTTTTCCAATGGGCATCAATTAAAGCTAGCGGGATAAATCGATCTTTCCGTTGACATTCAAATATCTTGTGTTCACAAGGTAATTATTCAAGTATTTTTTGTATTGCACACCCACAATTAGTTTTCAACTAATTTGGCCATCATGTTGTATCTCAAGCCTCCTACCATATTCTGCCAACTTATGCTTGTGGTGTGATTAAGATTTTCATCTCATATCCTTTGATAGTTTTCCCACAAAAGAATGCCCTTCTATTTATTTAACGTCTCGATGATTATGAACTCCACAATCAACTATTATTGTTCAATCATTACCATATGCCAATTTTTCCCTCACAATTAGAAAGGACAATCACACTTCTTTGTTCCAATATCAATCACCTTTTTATTCTTTCTAGGACATCCCGTAATTTTTTTCAATTAAATTTCTCACAAGAAAATTTTATCTTGGGCATTGTTGAGTAATAATTGCAAGTGCACAATATCATTAACAAGTAATAAAGTGAATAATAGAATATCATTCTTACATAGATTTGTTACTCAATTTCTTTGTTAACCACTAAAATTGTTTCACCCTAATCTTATCTGAACACCGATTAAAATTCGTTGTAACCTTAACAATAAAATTAAATCTAAAACATATCAAAATTAATCAAAGTAATCAGAATATAGAAACCTAGAATTACAATCTTCCCTTATATATCAATTGAATTTATCTAACTATTTTTTAATTAATTAATTAATTAAAGTTGTTAACTAAGAATCTAATTTATCTATAAGCTTCTTTCGATGGTCAAGAAAAATAACTTGATTAATTAAATCTCTATATTTCCTTGAAATTTAAATTAAAACAAGATTTATAAGATCGTGTTCTTCAATGCTTACACATGTCTCGTGAGTATATTTCTATCTCACATGAACTCAATAGCTTTCACCATTTTTAATCATATGTTATTTTAATCAAATTCAC
Source organism: Paratinospora sagittata (assembly GCA_035771175.1). NCBI lineage: Eukaryota > Viridiplantae > Streptophyta > Magnoliopsida > Ranunculales > Menispermaceae > Paratinospora > Paratinospora sagittata. The sequence continues at coordinate 6,489,342 of CM069613.1, forward strand.
AAATCTAAACTCCCTTCGTCAAGATCGTATAGATTCAAAAAATCATCTAATTAATGATCAAATAATTAGAAGCATTAAGAGCGGATTAAAATAGACAACTCCAAATAATTAATTAAAATCTAAAATCAAACATAAAATCCAATATTCATATGAGATCCAATTGTAACTCTAGGAAAACAACTTAGCTCATCATTGAACTAGAAGAAAACATAAAAATATTGATGAACATGTTGAATAGAAACAAGAAGAAACTAGAAAACCAATTGGAAGATGTTGAAGATTGCTCCCTTGTTTCTAACTTCACATTCTTCGCCTCCTTCGATCAGATTTTTCTTCAACTTTTTCTCCTATCTTTTCTCTTCTAGAAACCCTCCACAATGAAGTCTATAAAGCCACAAGCCAGTAGGAGGTCGAAATAGGAAGCCCTAACTCGAATAGGAAACACTCAAAATTATTAAAAAGTTTCTAATTTTGAATCGCAGCTCCACTTTCTTCCTTGTCGTTTTTCTTCTTGTTCTCCACTCCATATTCTCCCTCAAAACCCTTTCATATTGTAGTATTTCAAGTAGGAAGAAGTTATGGCCAAAACCCTAAAGTCGCGCAAAATTAGAAAGTCCTGGTGCAGTTGTTGGGAATTTGCAACAAGTTTTTGGCGCCGTTGCCGGGGAATCTTTTTTCTAATTTCTTTTGTTAATATTAATACCAATCCATCATAGTCTTAATATAAACTATTAATTTTTATTATTATTACTATTATTTTTATTTTATTTTTTTACAGGTACTTGAAGCCGTTGGATGCGAAGGTCTAGGAGCTCGAATTTAATTCCTTTTGATCCAGAGATTGAAAGGACTGAACGGAGAAATCGTAAAAAGAAAAGGCAAGCTTCTACTCCACAACACACAATGGAAGATCAGATTATTCCAGAACCGAGATCTTTGCAAGAGTATGTTATCCCCTCGGTCAATGATATTCCATCGAGTATTCTGAGACCGGCTATTCAAGCTCATAACTTTGAGATCAAGTCGACAACCATTCAAATGCTTCAAATTTATTTGACATTCGAAGGCGTACCCATTGAAGATCCTGCTGAGCACATTAAGAAATTCTTTGAGATATGTGACACCTTCAAGCAAGCTGGAGTATGTGCTGATGCAATTCGACTCCGACTCTTCCCTTCCTCACATAGAGATAAGGCAAAGAGTTGGTTGGATTCTCTCCCATCCAAATCTATTACTACTTGGAATATGTTGGCTTAGAAGTTCGTAGCAAAGTTCTTTCCACCTGGTAAAACTGCAAAGCTGCGGAACGACATCACTCAGCATGATCCAGATTATATGTATAATGCATGGGAAAGGTACAAATGTGTAACACCCCGATTTTCAAAACTTAAATTTCAAGTAAAATAATGAATATTTTAATTTTATCGAGAAAGATCACTAAAAATCGAGATGTTAATCGTATCCGCCTTTCTTAACCCATAACCATTATATAGATAGTAAAATTTGCAAAACTATGAATTTGTATTCTCCTAACCAACTTACTGGTTAAGATAAACGAATACCCTTTCATCTTCATACCAAGGACCACATAATTCCACTATACAAATTTCTATATTGAATTGTGAGGGTACTTGCCCTTGTCCATCCATTATGGACACAACATTTAAATGCATTCATCAAATAGAATTAATGAATTCAAGTCCAAGGCATTCACACGTGAAATAAACCACAGAGTCTTTACTAACTGTAATAATGTTCATTAAATTTCGATTGTCAATACAACCGTTTAAATAATAAACTTTTAAAAATCAAATAAAGATATTCAGCTCTGTCACCACAATACTAACAAATTAATTAACCCACCCTTACTACTCTGAACTACATCACGAACTCGCGATTTTATTCTCTTAAGTACCTGCATATGAAAAATAGGGGTGAGCTTGAAAGCCCAGTGGGTCATCTAAACGATTCACAACATTTTATCATGATATATACACAAGAACATTACAAACAAGTTTCACACATTAATCGTTGCAACATTAGATTGTTTGAGTCGAGAATTTTATCACATTCTAAATCACGTACCTTTAGAGAATCAAACCCCGGGCGGCACTACCCAAAATCAGAAATTCGTTGGCGATATTCATTATGAATAACTGCCCCATAATAAACATTAGCGATATTCCTTAGAATAACTGCCCCATATTTGTGATTTTTATCTTAATTGTATTCTTTAGTGATGTCACACCATACATACAACATAAGTATGACATTAATTGCATTCATAAAACATATTCAAACTCCACTACACATGGTATCATGTCACAAAGTCAATTATAATAGTATTCACGCATGAACTTTACTATGCTAATATTCCAAGCCATACGTTTCATTATCAGACATTATAATTTATAAATGAGTCTCAAATATCACATGAATTGCATGCATCCAATTATCATCTAATCAAAACAAGAAATCATGTTGACACACATATCATCATGGCAAATAATCACAACATGGTATATATAAAATCATGTACAATAGGCATGCATAAGCAATCTAATAATACTATAGACCTAATTAATTTAACATTCCTATCTATATATCAAAATAAAATATTATGAAAGCATAGAATCTTCCCCACCAGTAACGCACGCAATTTGTTCTTGTCCTAATTCCTTGGTGCATAACGTACGTCCTCAACTGTGGTTGTCATTTCCACGTTTCTTGATTCCTAGTTCGAAAGGAGATGAGCGTGAAAGAGATGAACAAGACGGCTGAGGTGCATAGGTATTATACATAGTATTGTTAATTCTAGGGTTTAATGATGATCATGTAGATATTTTCAGAATTTTCAGGGATTACATTTGAAATTGGAAAGTAGATTTTCAAAATTTTCAGGGATTATATTTGAAATTGGAAAGTAGATTTTCAGAATTTTCAGGGGATTACATTCTACCCGCCTTAAAAGAAATTTCGTCCCGAAATTAAAGTTGAAGCTTACTTACTTGATGATGTTAAACTTTTTCCACTGTTGACCAGTTGTATCTCGAAACCTAGAGTGTTCTTTGAAATAAGTCGGCATATTTGGCCTTCATTTCACTTTCAGGTTCCCAAGTGGCTTCTTCAACTCCATGATGCTTCCACAACACTTTAACTAATGGAATGTCTTTGTTTCTCAAACTATGAACTTTCCATTCTAGGATCTTTAAAAGTCCTTCTTCATAGGTGGCATCAGCTTGTACTTTTACGTCTTTCCAATCAATGGTATGGGAAGGGTCTGGTTCATATTTTCGCAACATTGACACATGGAATACGTTGTGGATGGCGGATAAACTAGTTGGCAAGTCTAGTTTGTAAGCATTCTCGCCAATTCGATCACAAATCTTGAACGGACCGATGAACCGTGGCGATAATTTCCCTTTCTTACCAAACCTCATGATGCCTTTTTGAGGGCTTATTTTAGAAATACCTTATCACATTTTTGGAACTCTAAAGGTCGGCGCCTCTTCTCTGGGTAGCTTTTCTGCCTACTCTGTGCAGTAACTAGCCTTTTCTGGATCAACTTCACTTTTTCGTTCATTTCAATTATCATATCAAGTCCTGTAAGTACCTTATCTTCCCAATCGGCCCAACACAGTGGTGACCTACATGGTCATCCATATAGGGCTTCATATGGAGCCATTTGTATACTTGCCTGGTAACTATCGTTATAAGCAAACTCTGCTAGGTGTAAGTATTTACTCCAATTTCCCTTGAAATCTAGTACACAAGCTCTCAAAATGTCTTCCAAGATCTGAATAACCATTTCGGATTGACCATCTGTCGGAGGATGATAGGCGGTCCTCATGGTTAATTTGGTTCCCAATTCCTGCTGTAAGCTCTGCCAGAACTGAGATGTGAATAAGGAATCTCTATCTGACACTATCGATTTGGGTACTCCGTGTAGCTTCACAATCTATTTAACATACAGCTCGCCCAGTTTACTAATCGGATTTGTGGATTTAATAGGTAAGAAGTGTGTCACTTTAGTAAGTCGATCCACAATTACCCAAACCTTATCCTCACATTTTTGATTTCTAGGAAGAGCTCCGACGAAATCCATTGCTATGTTCTCCCATTTCCATTCAGGGATTTTTAAAGGTTGTAACAATCCAGACGGTCTTTTATGTTCGGCCTTAACTTGCTAACATGTAAGGCATTTAGACACATATTTGGCCACATCCTTCTTCATACCTTTCCACCAGTAGTTTTTCTTCAAATTCTGGCACATCTTATCTCCACCAGAATGTAAAGTGTATTTAGTCTGATGTGCCTCATTAAATAAGATCTTTTTAATTTCCTCAATTCTGGGTATATAAATTCGATCTCTAAATCTCAATAATCCCTCTGAATCGATCTTGAAATTTGCATTTCCATTATTGGCTCTTGCACCTGCCACCCATTTTATCAATTTTCTATCCTGAGCTTGACCTTCCTTAATTTGATGTAGTAGGTCTGTCTTGCAGCTCATATTATATAAGAAAATCTAATTTTCACTTTTTTGTACGCCCAAATTATAATCTTCAATCAATTGGTACATCTGGGCTTTTTCTGCATCGTTCCTATACGATTTTCGACTTAAACCATCTGCGACTACATTGGCTTTCTCTGGGTGATAATGCAGCTGAAAATCATAATCATTCAGCAATTCCATCCATCTCCTTTGCCTCAAATTTAACTCTTTTTGTGTATAGATGTACTTCAAGCTCTTATGATCATAATATAAATCAAATTTCTCTCCATAAAGATAGTGTCTCCATATCTTCAAGAAGAATACAATAGCAGCCTTCTAAATCATGAGTCAGGTAATTTTGTTCATGAGTCTTCAGTTGCCTAGAAGCATAAGCAACCACTTTACCCTCCTGCATCATAACAGCGCCAAGACCATTCTTAGAAGCATCAGTGTAAATAACATAACCGACTCCGCTTGCAGGAGTGATCAATATTGGGGTTGTGGTCAATCGTCTCTTCCATTCTTGAAAGGAATTCTCACATTTCTCATCCCAACTAAATTTGGCATCCTTCCTTATTAGCTTTGTCATAGGCTCAGCTAGTCTCAAAAAATTTAAAATAAATCTTCTATAGTAACCAGCTAGTCCCAAAAAGCTTCTAATTTCTATCACTGATTTTGGTTTTTCCCAGTTCATTACTGCTTCAACTTTTGTTGGATCTACAGATATCCCTTCTGATAACACTACATGGTCCAAAAATTTGACTGACTTCATCCAAAATTCACATTTTTCAAATTTGGCATACAATTGATTTCACCTCAATGTTTCCAAAACTACTGTAAGGTGTTCCTAATGTTCCTCATTGGTCTTCGAATAAACCAAAATATCATCAACAAATACCGCTACAAATTTGTCTAGGTGAGGCCTAAACGTCCTATTCATTAGGTTCATAAATGTTGTTGGTGCATTAGTGAGTCCAAATGGCATGACTCTGAATTCAAAGTGCCCATACCTAGTCCTGAATGTTGTCTTCGGTATATCTGACTCTTTGATTCTAAGTTGGTGATAACCGGACCTTAGGTCGATCTTGGAAAAATAAGTTGCTCCTTTCAGTTGATCGAACAAATCGTCTATTCTGGGTAGGGGTACTTGTTCTTGACTGTGACTTGATTTAATTTTCTATAGTCAATACACAGTTACATCGACCCATCTTTCTTTTTGACAAACAACACTGGTGCTCCCCAGGGTGATTCGCTCGGCTGGATAAATTCCTTCGCACTAAGATCATCAAGCTGAGTCCTTAGTTCTATTAGTTCGCCAGGGGCCATTCTGTAGGGTGACATGGCTATGGGGTCTGTTCCAGGGTATAGTTCTATCTTGAACTCTACTTCCCGCTTAGGAGGTAATTCTGGTAATTCTTCGGGAAACACTTCAGGGAAGTCTCTAACCACCAAGTGCTCTTCTAAATTCCTCAAGGTCTTTAGAGGCTCGGCTTCTGTTAGGGTTTGGAATTCCTCTTTTTGATTCACAGATTTGAGAAGTGCAGACATGATATTCCTCAAAATTTTGTTTCTATCCCCATAGATTTTAACCAACTCTCCCAAAGGTAACCTCAAAGTAATCTTCTTTCGAAGGCAATCGATCTGGGCTTGGTACTCAGATAACCAATCCATTCCCAAGATCACATCATAATCATTAATGGGTAGGAGTATCAAGTCAGCTGAAATCATCTTATCATTAATTGGAAGGTCACAACTACATTTTTCAGTTGTTGGGACGTTTACTCCTACTGGTGTTGAAATCTTCATAACAACAGATAAAGGTACAGTGGAAAGTTGTAGTTTCCTGACTAAGTTTTCAGAAATAAAAGACCTTGATGCTCCAAAATCAAACAAGATTTTAATTGTGAACCTTTCACTACTTCGTTTACACCAACTTCTAGTTCAGGATTTCCTTCTGTCATTGCAAAGACTTTGCCTTGATTTTGATTTTGGATTTGATTTTGATTATAGCTTGGACGATTGGTTTGATTTCTTCCTTGTACTTCGTTGTTGTTCTGCCAGTTTCTCGGACGAAAATTTTGTCGAACTCCTTGTATAGTACAGTTTCGTGCCAAATGACCCAGTCGGTTGCATTTGAAGCAAAGTCTCGTAGCTACTACTTGATCTTTATTTTGTTGGGGTGCACGAATATTGTTTTGCTTCATCTGTTGTCCACCATTATGACTAGACCATTTTGATCTGTTGTTGTGATTCTGCACCCTGTTCCACTGGTTTTCATTGTTGGACTTGTTCCTATTCCAATTATTACTATTGCCACCAAAGTTATTCAGATTTTGCCTCTTGTTGTGATTACCCTGATAATCAAAATTCTGTTTTTGAGGCCTTTTGTTTCTATTCCATATTGTCTCTTGCAGGTTCAGTTCTCTCTCTACCAACAAAGCTCGTTCAACCACCTCTTTATAAGTCTTTAGATTCATAGGAACAACCACCTTTCTAATTTCCATTCTGAGACCCTCTGCGAACCTACTAGCTTTCATCTGTTCATTGACTACCAGTTCATGAGCAAATCTGGAAAGTTCAATAAACTTAGCCTCATACTCTGCCACTGTCATGTTCCTCTCTGTCAGCCTCACAAAATTCAGATTGTAATTCTTTTTGTTCGCTTTGGGGAAGAATTTATCATAAAATATCTCCTCAAATGTTGTCCAGGTCATAGTGTTCACGTCCACTGTAGGACTTTCTATAACCATTCTCCACCAATGTTTGGCCTCACCTATGAATTAGTGAGCCGCAATCGCCACCATTCTTGGACCAGTCACTCCAAGAACTTCCAAGTGTTCCTTAACCTCCTGGAACCACTTTTCAGCTTCCCTTGGATATGGTTTTCCTTCAAATTTCGAAGGATGCATACGTTGGAAGTCTCTCAATTGATCTGCCCATTCCTTTTCTTCAGGTCTCCTGATGTTTCGAGCTCCTGGTTCATTCTGCACTACAATTGTTGGATTCAGTTGAGGTTGAGGCATCTGTCTGGTCACATGTTCCACTACTTGTCTCACAAATTTTGCCATCATCTTTGGTCCCAAAACAATTCCAGGGGTCGAACTGTTGTAGGTCGGACATTCTCTGTTCCAGTAGAGTTAACATTCGCTGTTAGATTTGTATGTTCTTGCTCCGTCGGCTGAGGTTCGAATGTCGGTTGTGTCTGCACAACTGGTTCAGTGTCCCTTATGAGATCACTCACAGACCTTGTGTTTCTTCTTCGAGGTGCAGCCATATATAAAATTTCAACTCATCTTTAGTACTACAGGAGATAATTATTTTCGGTTAGGGTGACTCTAGATTCAGAATTCTAAGTTCTCGAAAATAAAATGATCCTATTGGTTCAGTTTCTAGGTTTATAAAATTTTGGCAATCCATGATTGTCATAGGGTACAGGATTTGGTTTTGAAATATGTAAACAAGACAAGCAAACAAACAAACAACACACCACACAACAAAGGCATAAAGAGATTCCCAAACTTCCACTTATATCCTCTGTATTCAAGTGTCCCATACCACTCTAGCCCGGTGATATAAGCTTCCACAAAGAAACTTCAATACACCCAAACAATGAGCAAATGTCCTAACAACTAAGGCTTCCCAGGTACCCACTATGTCCAAGCTGTCCCATATCAGTTGAACGTAGCGATACAAGCTCGTCCAGAGTTGTTAGTCATTCACCAAACATGGCCTGTCAGTCTCCAAGTTCAAGACTCCTCATGATTCAGATTATATGTATGATGCATGGGAGAGGTACAAATGACTGATCAGAAAACGCCCTCATCATAGGATACCAAGGTGGCTGCAAGTGCAAACTTTTTACAATGGGTTCTTGGCACCTCTGAGAACAATTATTGATGTTGCAGCGGGTGGAGCTCTCATAGACAAAACTATTGATAAAGCATATAATTTGCTAGAAGATATGGCTTTTAATAACTATGAATGGCTTGCAGAGCGAATGATGGCAAAGAAGGTTGCTGGAGTATATGAAGTTGATGCACTCAATGCATTATCGACGCAAGTTGCAGCTCTTTCTAAGAAGTTTGACACTCTGTGGGTTCATGTTGTTCACAAATATCCTGTAACTTGTGATTTGTGTGGGAGTAACCATTCCAATAACCAATGTTCTCTTAACATTGAGTCAATGCAATATGTGAGCAACTATAATGGGCAGCAAAAGAATTAGTGCTATCATAATCTGAGGTGGAGAAATCATCCTAACCTATCATGGGGTCAACATCAAAGCCAACCTACAGCAATGATGCCTATGTTTCCACCCGAAATATCTCCCTAAGCTCAATTACAAGAAAAGAAATCATCATTGGAAGAGATAGTGCAATAATTGGTTGTTAACACTGACAAGTTCATGACTGAGATGAGGACTCAATTTCAGAGCCAAGTAGCTTCTATTCAGAATCTAGAGATGCAAGTTGGCCAACTGGCCAATAATATCAATAACCGACCTCAAGGCACTTTACCAAGTAATACAAAGATCAATCCTAAAAGGGATAATAAGGAGCAGTGCAAAGTAATTACTTTGAGGAGCAGTAAGGAGTTGCCTGAGGTGATTAGGAAGCCTAATGATTCAGTTGAGCCTGGATTGGAGAAGTCAGTAGATGAGAAGCAAGAACAAGAAGAGAAGCAACAGAATATTTAGAAGAGTTTTATGCCTTATAAGTCGCCGCCACCTTTTCCTCAGCGTCTACAGAACCAAAAGTTGAACAAGCAGTTCTCCAGATTTCTAGAGGTGTTCAAGAAGCTCCACATTAATATTCCCTTCACTGATGCTCTTGAGCAGATGTCAAGCTATGTCAAGGTTATGAAGGATTTTCTACCAAACAAGCGAAGGTTGGGGGAATTTTGGACAGTTGCTTTGACAGAAGAGTACAGTGCTATTCTCCAGAATAAGTTAACACCAAAGCTTAAGGATCCTAGGAGCTTTACTATTTCATGCACTATTGGAAACCAGTTCTTTGGGAGAGTTTTATGTGATTTGGGAGCTAGTATCAACTTGATGCCCTTATCTATATATCAGAAGTTGGGTTTGGGGGAAGCAAAGCCTACTACTGTCACCTACAGCTTGGTGATAGGTCGCTTACATATCCACGGGGTGTACTAGAAGATGTCTTGGTGAAAGTTGATAAATTTATCTTTCCAATTGATTTTATTGTTCTAGATATGGAAAAAGATCACGAGATTCCAATTATATTGGGAAGGTCATTTTTAGCTACTGGGATGACTCTTATTGATGTGCAGAAAGAACAGTTAACTATGAGAGTTCAAGATCAAGAGGTCACATTCAATGTCTTCAAGGTTATGAAGTTTCCTAAAGAATCAAATGAATGCCTTAGAGTTGATGTGGTTACTGCCCCTGTTATTTTTAATCCTCGTGAGGACTCGATGGTTTATGCTTATTTAATGGACAAGCTTGAGTATAGTGGATATCGGGATTTGTTGGATGCCTTTCCAAAAAAAAGGGTTGTTATCGATGTTCATCTTGATGATCCACCCTGAAGTACAAAGAAAGTCAGGCTGATGACTATTAATCAAGCGCTTGTTGGGAGGCAACCCAACGGTTTTAGTTTTTTTTTTTATTTAGTTTGTAGAATTTCCTTGCTATTGACATTTTTTTTTCTCTTTTAGGGTTCTAAATAAGTTTGGGGATCCTCCAAGCTATTGTAGAGAGGAAGAATGAAGATACTCAAGTGCAGGCTTCTACCCGTGTTGGTTAAGGGGGTTTTCGTCGCTTATTCTTTTTATTTTATTTCTTCTTTTCTTATATGTTTTGCATTAAGGACAATGCTTTGTTTTAGTTTAGGGAGAAAATTTTCAATTTTTGTCATGGTGAGGATAGGAGTTAGTTTATATTAGTTTTATGGTTTAGATTTGGTTAGGATGTCATATTCTTTCACAAACTTTGATTTGATTTTATCTTTTTATGGATGGTCGATGATAAAAAAAACATTTATTTAAACATGACTCTAGGGGAATGTAGAGAGTAATTTTTAAGTCTGTGTGTTTAATTCAACCTTTAGCTTGGTTTTGTTTAAAATTCTCTACATGTCTAACATGGTTTTGATTGTGGAATCATAACTTGTTTTGATTGGACTTTTGCAAGGAAGTTATATTTTTATATCTCTATGAATTCTAGAACATGTTTGATTACCACTCAAGGCGAAATCCTAGAGAACATGCCACGAAGAGGATGATTTAGGCCATATTTTGGATAGCTTGAGCCATAAAGTCTATTTTTATTTGAATTATACCCTAGTTTTCCATTTTGAGCTTTTTATTCTTTTCTTTGTTACCTATGAAATGATTAGCTTAAGCCTAAACACCTAATTTCCTATTTTTCATCATATGCGTCTTTTACACACTTTGATTATGTTGGAGTGTTTATATTATTGAGAGTTGAAGATGGGAATAAAAGGATGAGAAGGTGATGAAGAGAAGTATCATTTGGAAGTTTGCTTATTTTATGAGCTTTATAAAAAATAAAATAAAATAAAATGAAAAGAATGAATGAGAAAGAGAAAGAAAAGAATAATGTTATGTCTATGTGTTGAAAAGAAATAAGTTTGGGGGTGTAGTTGTTTTTTGAATGTTGAAGAAAGCAAACAACAAACGAGTGGGGATTGAATGGAAGAAGTTGAATATTCGAAGATGGGTATATATTTTTATTTGGGTTTTGTTTGGGTTCTCTATGTAATGTTTTGGATGTTTTGAAGATGATCAAAGTGTTGGAGTGTGTTTTGAGCTTAAGTTTTTCTATTTTTCCTTACCTTTGAACCTTGGCCTGACATTACAACCTATGAAAGACCTATTGATTCCTAATGGAATGTGATCTACATTAGTGGAGAGTGGTGTGAAAGACTTGCATATGGAATTCATTTTAAGAATATATATATATATATACTCTGAGATCATATGTGTTATACACTTGCTTGCACTTGTCTATGAAATTCATGAGTGGTTTTTTGAGATTGACTATTTATGTATGTGTTTGAGAATGGAAGATGAGGCTAGGTAAGAGGTTGGGTTGAAATTTTAGACATCTTTTAACACTCTTGAAATTTGAAGTAATTTTCCATCTCGTCTCATATTGTGCCTTCTCATGGGAAAGTGAAAATGGACAACCATTAAAAGAACTTTCAGGTCTCTGAAAATACATAGCTTGTGAACCCACTTTAATTTGCTTTCTTAATTTAGAAGAAAAATAGACTTCCACTTTATGTAAACTTGAGTTTTCATTAGATGAATCTAGAAACTATAGTCTTGCTTCATGGGACCATTTGAAACCTCCCCTCCCTCTCTCTCTCTCTCTCTCTCTCTAACTAGGTCATTAATTCATTTAAAATGAAGATATTTTAGTTTATTCTGTCGTGATCAAGAAATAGGGAAGATGTAAAAGTAAAATCAATATCTGTTGTGTACGTATAATTCCTTGCCAAGCAAATTTACAGTCAATCTTCTACGCCATGGATGTAACAGCTTTGCAGAATTTCTGCAATTTTTTCTTGCTAGACTATAGACACTTTTCTTCTTTCTTTCTCGTCACAATGTATTAAATTTCAAAACACGAAGTTTGATTTTATCTATATGGGTTGGTTGTTGGAGTTTGGCACCTCCCCTTTTGGTGGGAAGCTGGATTGGGCTAGAATCCAGATATCCTTAATGAATCTGATGAAGATAACCTAAGTAATCAGAAACGTCATTTTTTTGTGATTCCTTTCACTCTCTATATGGTTTTAGTTTGTCTTGGTTCATTCATGAAGGAAATATGGGCACAAGGTCACTTCTAGGGTTAGTTACATGCCATTTATGGTACGTTTCCACGAAGCATAGAAAACAAAAGAAAAAGCCGTTCTATTTGACCATAGCATTAAAATAGCTTCAGTTATATATATATATATATATATCTTACGTTTGTATGTATATGTATATGCACATAGAGTGAGAGCATTAACGTTAATAATTAAGGCCATATGATAGGACACAAAGGCTGGGTTGACAAGGAGATATCAGGGAAGTACTGAAGATATTTACTTGTTTCAGAGGTTTAAGATATGAAAGCTTGATCGAGGAGTGGAACATATTTTTGCTATACATTATTATAGTATAACTATTATTAGGTTTTTGTCCCAATCATTAGAAGAAAGGAGATGTCTGCAGGAAAGTACCATAGATATTTCTCATGTTTAATGAGAGGGGTTAATTTGGTTTTAGTACTTACAGGTTGAGATTGAATATATACTTTTTTTGTCATAGATAATGATTGACTCATGGTTAAGTACACTCCTAGGTCTTCTTTTTTTTTTTTATGAAAGGACACTATTAGGTCGTGATTTAGTCTTAAAATGACTTTGATATGCAACTAGATAGAACACTATTGATGTGACACAGTGAGAAAATCATGTAATTCACATCTTTGATTTGATGATCCTTAATTACTTCATCAAAGTGTCATGTTTGGGTGTGCTATTAAAGTCACTTTATTACCATTTCTTTTAGGTCTTTGTCCCAACCCTCGGTAAAGGATAAGAATTAATACAACATTGGACTTACAGTACTTTGTAACATAAATTCCTACTGGTTGAGTCATAAAGATATCTGAAGTGTTTATAGTCCCACAAAGATTCCAATTGTTTTTTGACTTTTGATTGGTGAGGCCAACCACATAAAGGAGGAAAATGGTAATGGTAAAGATGATATTTTTGTGCATAAAATTTGAAAAGTTATATTATATATAGGATGTACAGAAGGAAAAAAAAAAATGTGAATGTAGGCACCAGCACTTGACCAACGTGAGTAATTGATCTCAAGGCAATGCTCAATGATCAAACAAATATGTTAAAAAGCTGATGTCGCGAGTTGGCATATTGTAGGGGTCTCAATCTTAATGATGAGCTACAGAACATAAGTCGAAATTCATTGGTCTCAAAGAGTCGTTCGATAAAATACCTCAACAAATGGCTCAAAGATCCCTGTTTATTGATTAATTGCTTCCCATGGTCATATCCTACACTATATAATTTGCATGTTAATTTAAAACCACTTTTTCTCCTCGGGCAGTACTATCTTTCAAAGGATGTACAAAAATGAAAGAAATCTCAATTATATTGACTAGTGAATCGAATAGATGACGTGTTTTGAAATACCCAGAAAAAATAAAAATAAAAAAAACAGCCCAAACAACCCAACAGTGCAACAGACTCAAATAGGTTTTGGGAATCCACCAAAATTCATGGTGGAAGTCAAGAACAACTACCCTATGTGCCCTGTCATAGACATTCATGTCAAATGCGGAAACTTCTCTCAGAACCTCGTCAACCCCCAGCAATTTAAAGTACTAGGTCGTAACGAATGTGTCGTTAACAGTGGGCTGCCATTGGCCCCACTGCAGAAAATTTCATTCAATTACTCTCATAAGAAGTTTCCCATTTCACCTAGTTCCTAGAATTTCCAGTGCGAGTGAAACTAGTAAACCACTCATTAGTCTGTACTATTCATTGCAACTAATTTGCCTTTTCTTCTCTTAACATAACCAGCTCTGGTATTGCTATAGTTCACTAACTAGATACACGATTCAAGTCACTTGAAAAGCAAGCAAAAGGTGCCATCAACTAACAGATTACCTGTAATACCCAGAAAAAAAAAAAAAAAAAAAGAGGTCAAACAAGATCCGGAAACCTCACCGAGATCTCGCCAACATGTCACCTGAAACCTCGCCGAGATCTCGCCGAAAATCTTTCACTCTCGCTCTCTTTAAACCCAATCGCCGAAAGCAACGCACAAACCTCTCAAAACCCTCTTCTCATCTCTTCATTTCTTCCAGCGCACACCGCCGCCACCCTCTCTTCTCTCCTCCGCTGCGGATCTCGTAGCCGCCGCCGCTCTCTTTCTTCTCTTCTCTTCTCTTCTCATCTCGTCGCTGCAAACTCCACCATCCGCCACAGATCTCTCGCCTCCGATCCCTTTCCTCCGATCTCCCGATCTCTCGTCCCCTCGCCCTCACCTTCTTCTTCTTCTTCTTCTTCTTCTTCTTCTTCTTCTTCTTCTTCTTCTTCTTCTTCTTTTCCCTTGTCTCTCTCTCTCCCATGTCCGCCCAGCAACTCAAGTAATTTTACTTTACTTTATTTTATTTCCTTTCTTTTCTTTTAAGCAACAACCATGATATGTTATATAATACATTTACATATATATATATATCGTAAACAATACCACATATATATTTCCCTGTTTTCTCCCTTCATTCGGTCCTGCAACTAGCACATTTTAGTTTAGCTTATTTATTTTTTCTTTTATTTTAAGCAACCAACTCAAGCATATTTTAGTTTAGTTTATTTATATATTTTTCTTTTCTTTTAAGCAACCAACAGTAATACATTTATATGTATCATACAAAATTTTTACCAAGTATTATTATTATTATTATTATTATTATTTTATTGCAACTCCAGTGTTATTATTTTTTAAACATGACAATTCAAGTATTATCATTTTTAAGCAACCAAAATGTTATATAATATATTTATATATATGACATACATACAATACGTTATTATGTTTTTAAACATTGCAATTCAAGTATTATTATTTTTTAAGCAACCAAAATGTTATATAATATATTTATAAATATGTCATACATACAATACGTTATTATTTTTTTAAACATTACAATTCAAGTATTATTATTTTTTAAGCAACCAAAATGTTATACAATATATTTATATATATATCATACATACAATACGTTATTTTTTTTTTTAACCATTGCAACTCAATTATTTATTTTTAGCAATCAAGATATTATATAATATATTTATATGTATCATACATTTTTTTTAACCAAGTGTTATTATTTTTTTTAAACATTTCAACTCAAGTGTTATTATTTTTTTAGCAACCAAAATGTTATATAATATATTTATATATATCACATATTGTATTATATCATGTTATACCATACACATCATTATATCATATCACAAGACACTATAATATGTTATTATATATATATATATACTTAGTTTAAACATCCAACCACTATATATATATGTATATATCTCTACACTCATAATCGAGTAATTATCTTAACAAACGTAATATATGTGTACGAGTACAGGTTGATTACCACGCGTGACGAGGAATTTAAGTAATTTAGAATTTAGCGATTCAGGTGGGAATGATTCTAGGCCTTCATAATATTTTATTTGATATATAGATAAGAATGTTAAATTAATTAGGTCCATAGTATTATTAGATTGCTTATGCATGCCTATTGTACATGATTATATGTATGCAATGTTGTGATTGTTTAACCATGACGATATGTGTGTTAATATGATTTTTATTCTGATCAAATAAAAATTGGATGCATGAAATTCATGTGGTAGTTGAATTCATTTATAAATTATAGTGCCTGATAATGAAATGTATGATTTGGAATATTGGCATAGTGAATGCGTGAACATTATTATAATTGATTTTGTGACATGATACAATGTGTAGTGGAGTTGAATATATTTTATGAATGCGTTTAATATCGTGCTTATACCGTACGCATAACGTGACATCACTAAAGAACACGATTAAGATAAGAATCACACATATGGGGCAGTTATTCTAAGGAATATCGCCAATGTTCTAATTTTTGGGCTGTGCCACCCTGAGTTTGATTTTCTAACGGTACGTGATTTGGAACGTGATGAAATTATCATCTCGATTTTCAGTGATACTTTATATAAAAATCAAAATGTTCATTGTTTTACAAAAAAAAAAAAATTAGTTTTGAAAATCGGGGTGTTATAGTTTGGTATCAGAGTTTTAGGCTTCAGATCATGGGAAGTGTTACAACAAATTTTGAAAAGTTTAGTATCAGTGAGTAGGTATCAAATCTTCATGAGATTAGGGTTCAACTTGAACTAGATAAATATGCCAATTATAAATTTTATACCCTAATCTCGTGAATGAAAGTACAGTGGGTCTAACAAATTTAAAGCTTTTAGGACATCGGTTAGAGACGAGAACTTGTATGAAAACTGTTTGGTTAGAATCTGAGATCATGATGAATCTTTTATTCTTGGTTCCAAAGCGGTATGGGACGTGGAGGAATTTAAGGGTATTTAAGGAGTCTTGATCTTGGAGACTAGCAGGCCATGTTTGATGAGTGACTAACAACTCTAGACGAGCTTGTATCGCTACATTCAACTGGTATGGGACAGCTTGAACATAGAGGATACCTGGGAAGCCTTAGTTGGTAGGACATTTGCGCATTGTTTGGGTGTATTGAAGTTTCTTTATGGAATCTTATATCACCGGGCTAGAGTGGTATGGGACACTTGAATACGGAGGGTATAAGTGAAAGTTTGGGAATTTTCTTTATACCATTGTTGTGTGGTATGTTGTTTGTTTGTTTGCTTGTCTTGTTTACATGTATCAAAACCAAATCCTGTACCCTGTGACAATCATGGATTGTCAAAATTTTATAAAACTTAGAAACTGAATCAATAGGAGCATTTTATTTTCGAGAACTTAGAATTCTGAATCTAGAGTCACCCTAAACGAAAATAATTATCTCATGTAGTACTGAAGATGAGTTGAAATTTTATAGATGGCTCCACCTCGAAGAATGAACACCAGGTCTATGAGTGATCTCATAAGGGACACTGAACCTGCTGAGCAGACACAATCGACATCCGAATCTCAGCCGACGGAGCAAGAACATGCAAATCAAACAGTGAATGTTGACTCTGCTGGAACAGAGAACGTCCAACCTACAACAGTTCCAACCCCTGGAATTGTTTTGGGTCCAGAGCTGATGGCTGAATTTGTGAGGCAAGTTGTGGAACAGGTGACCAAACAGATGCCTCAACCTCAACTGAATCCAACAATTGTGGTGTAGAATGAAACAGGAACTCAAAACATCAGGAGACCTGAAGAAAATGAATGGGCAGATCAATTGAAAGACTTCCAACGTATGCATCCTTCGAAATTTGAAGGAAAACCGGATCCAAGGGAAGCCGACAAGTGGTTCCAGGAGGTTCAAGAACACTTGGAAGTTCTGTGAGTAACTGGTCCAAGAATGGTGGCAATTGCGGCTTACCAATTCATAGGTGAGGCCAAACATTGGTAGAGAATGGTTAAAGAAAGTCCTACAGTGGACGTGAACACTATGACCTGGGCGACTTTTGAAGAAATATTTTAGGATAAATTCTTTCCCAAAGCGAACAGAAAATAACTACAATTTGAATTTGTGAGACTGATACAGAGGAACATGACAGTAGCAGAATATGAGGCGAAGTTTATCGAACTTTCCAGATTTGCTCTTGAGCTGGTCGCCAACGAACAGATGAAAGCTAGTAGAATTGCAGAAGGTCTCAAATTGGAGATTAGAAAGGTGGTTGTTCCGATGAATCTGGAGACTTACAAAGAGGTAGTTGAACGAGCCCTGTTAGTAGAAAGAGAACTGAACCTACAAGAAACAATACGGAACAGGAACAAAAGGCCGCAAGGACAGAATTCTGATTACCAGAGTAATCACAACAAGAGGCAGAATCTGAATAATTTCGGTAGCAATGGTAATACGTGGAACAGAAACACGTTCAACAATGGGAACCAGTGGAACAGGGGACAGAATCACAACAACGGATCAGGAGGGTCTAGGCATAATGGTGGACAACAGATGCAGCAAAATAATATTCGTGTACCCCAACAAAATAGAAATCAAGTAGTAGATACAAGACTTTGCTTCAAATGCAACCGACCGGGTCATTTGGCACGAAACTGCACTGCGCAAGGAGTTCGACAAAATTTTCGTCCGGGCAACTGGCAGAACAACAACAATGTACAAGGACGAAATCAAGCCAATCGTCCAAGTTATAATCAGAACCAAATCCAAAACCAAAACCAAGGCAGAGTCTTTGCAATTACAGAAGGAAATCCTTAACAAGAAGTTAATGCAAACGAATTGGTAGAAGGTACTTTCATTTTATTTCATGTTACAGTTAAAGTCTTGTTTGATTCTGGAGCATCAAGGTCTTTTATTTCTGAAAACTTAGCCAGAAAACTACAACTTTCCATTGTACCTTTATCTGTCGTTATGAAGATTTCAACTCCAGTAAGAGTAAACGTCCCAACAACTGAAAAATGTAGTTGTGACCTTAGAATTAATGATAAGCTTATTTCAGCTGAATTGATACTCTTACCCATTAATGATTATGATGTAATCTTGGGTATGGATTGGTTATCTGAATACCAAGCCCAGATCGACTGCCTTCGAAAAAAGATTACCTTGCTATTACCTTCAGGAGCGTTGTTGAAAATCTATGGGGATAGAAACAAAATCTCGAGAAATATCATGTTCGCACTTCTCGAATCTTTGAATCAAAATGAGGAATTCAAAACCCTAACAGAAGCCGAGCCTCTAAAGCCCTTGAGTAATTTAGAAGAGTACTTGGTGGTTAGAGACTTCCCTGAAGTGTTTCCCGAAGAATTAACATGATTACCTCCAAAGTGGGAAGTAGAGTTCAAGATAGAACTGAACCCTGGAACAGACCCCATAGCCATGTCACCCTACAGAATGGCCCCTAGCGAACTAATAGAACAAAGGACTCAGCTTGACGATCTTAGTGCGAAGGAATTCATCCAGCCGAGCGAATCACCCTGGGGAGCACCAGTATTGTTTGCCAAAAAGAAAGATGGGTCGATGAGACTGTGTATTGACTATAGAAAATTAAATCAAGTCACAGTCAAGAACAAGTACCCCATTCCCAGAATAGATGATTTGTTCGATCAACTGAAGGGAGCAACTTGTTTTTCCAAGATCGACCTAAGGTCCGGTTATCACCAACTTAGAATCAAAGAGTCAGACATACCGAAGACAGCATTCAGGACTAGGTATGGACACTTTGAATTCAGAGTCATGCCATTTGGACTCACTAATGCACCAGCAGCATTTATGGACCTCATGAATAGGACGTTTAGGCCTCATCTAGACAAATTTGTACTGGTATTTGTTGATGATATTTTGGTTTATTCGAAAACCAATGAGGAACATTAGGAACACCTTACAGTAGTTTTGGAAACATTGAGGCGAAATGAATTGTATGGCAAATTTGAAAAATGTGAATTTTGGATGAAGTCAGTCAAATTTTTGGGCCATGTAGTGTCATCAGAAGGGATATCCATAGATCCAACAAAAGTTGAGGCAGTAATGAACTGGGAAAAGCCAAAGTCAGTGACAGATATTAGAAGCTTTTTGGGACTAGCTGGTTACTATAGAAGATTTATCCTAAATTTTTTGAGACAAGCTGAGCCTATGACAAAGCTAACAAGGAAGGATGCCAAATTTAATTGGGATGAGAAATGTGAGAATTCCTTTCAGGAGTTGAAGAGACGATTAACCACGACCCCAATATTGATCACTCCTGCAAGCGGAGTCGGTTATGTTATTTACACTGACGCTTCTAAGAATGGTCTTGGCGCTGTTCTGATGCAGGAAGGTAAAGTGGTTGCGTATGCTTCTAGGCAACTGAAGACTCACGAACAGAACTACCCGACTCATGATTGAGAATTGGCTGCTATTGTATTTTCCTTGAAGATATGGAGACACTATCTTTATGGAGAGAAATTTGATCTATACTCTGACCATAAGAGTTTGAAGTACATCTATACACAAAAGGAGTTAAATTTGAGGCAAAGGAGATGGATGGAATTGTTGAATGATTATGATTTTCAGCTGCATTATCACCCAGGGAAAGCCAACGTAGTCGCAGATGCTTTAAGTCGAAAATCATATAAGAACGATGCAGAAAAAGCCCAGATGTACCAATTGATTGAAGATTATAATTTGGGCGTACAAAAAGGTAAAAATCAAATTTTCTTATATAATATGAGTTGTAAGCCAGACCTACTACATCAAATTAAGGATGGTCAAGCTCAAGATAGAAAACTGATAAAATGGGTGGCAGATGCAAGAGCCAATAATGGAAATGCAAATTTCAAGATCGATTCAGAAGGGTTATTAAGGTTCAGAGATCGAATTTGTGTACCCAGAATTGAAGAAATTAAAAAGATCTTATTTGATGAGGCACATCAGACGAAATACACTTTACATCCTGGTGGAGATAAGATGTACCAAAATTTGAAGAAAAACTACTGGTGGAAACGTATGAAAAGAGATGTGGCCAAATATGTGTCTAAATGCCTTACATGTCAGCAAGTTAAGGCCGAACATAAAAGACCGTCTGGATTGTTACAACCTTTAGAAATCCCTGAATGGAAATGGGATAACATAGCAATGGATTTCGTCGGAGCTCTTCCTAGAAATCAGAAGGTGAGGATAAGGTTTGGGTAATTGTGGATCGACTTACTAAAATGGTGCACTTCTTACCTATTAAATCCACATATACGATTAGTAAACTGGGTGAGCTGTATGTTAAAGAGATTGTGAAGCTACACGGAGTACCCAAATCGATAGTGTCAGATAGAGATGCCTTATTCACATCTCAATTCTGGCAGAGCTTACAGCGGGAATTGGGAACCAAATTAACCATGAGCACCGCCTATCATCCTCAGACAGATGGTCAATCCGAAAGGGTTATTCAGATCTTAGAAGACATGTTGAGAGCTTGTGTACTGGATTTCAAGGGAAATTGGAGTAAATATTTACACCTAGCAGAGTTTGCTTATAACGATAGTTACCAGGCAAGCATACAAATGGCTCCATATGAAGCTCTATATGGACGACCATGTAGGTCACCACTGTGTTGGGCTGATTGGGAAGATAAGGTACTTACAGGACCTGATATGATAATGGAAATGAACGAAAAAGTGAAGTTGATCCAGAAAAGGCTAGTTACTGCACAGAGTAGGCAGAAGAGCTACGCAGATAAGAGGCGCCAACCTCTAGAGTTTCAAAAAGGTGATAAGGTGTTTCTGAGAATAAGTCCTCAAAAAGGCATCATGAGGTTTCGTAATAAAGGGAAATTATCGCCGCGATTCATCATTCCGTTCAAGATCAGTGTTCAAATTGGTGAGAATGCTTACAAACTAGACTTACCAACTAGTTTATCCGCCATCCACAACGTATTCCATGTGTCGATGTTGCGAAAATATGAACCAGACCCTTCCCACACCATCGATTGGAAAGACATAAAAGTACAAGCTGATGCCACCTATGAAGAAGTACCCTTACAGATCCTAGATTGGAAAGTTCATAGCTTGAGGAACAAAGACATCCCATTAGTTAAAGTATTGTGGAAGCATCACGGAGTTAAAGAAGCCACTTGGGAACCTGAAGGCGAAATGAAGGCCAAATACGCTGACTTATTTCAAAGAACACTCTAAGTTCCGAGATACAACTGGTCAACAGTGGAAAAAGTTGAACATCATCAAGTAAGTAAGCTTATACTTTAATTTCGGGACGAAATTTCTTTTAAGACGGAAAGATTGTAATACCCAGAAAAAAAAAAAGAAAAAAAAAAAACAACCCAAACAGCTCAACAGTGCAACAGACTCAAATAGGTTTTGGGAATCCACCAAAATTCATGGTGAAAGTCAAGAACAACTGCCCTATGTGCCCTGTCATAGACATTCATGTCAAATGCGGAAACTTCTCTCAGAACCTCGTCAACCCCCAGCAATTTAAAGTACTAGGTCGTAACGAATGTGTCGTTAACAGTGGGCTGCCATTGGCCCCACTGCAGAAAATTTCATTCAATTACTCTCATAAGAAGTTTCCCATTTCACCTAGTTCCTAGAATTTCCAGTGCGAGTGAAACTAGTAAACCACTCATTAGTCTATACTATTCATTGCAACTAATTTGCCTTTTCTTCTCTTAACATAACCAGATCTGGTATTGTTATAGTTCACTTACTAGATACACGATTCAAGTCACTTGAAAAGCAAGCAAAAGGTGCCATCAACTAACAGATTACCTGTAATACCCAGAAAAAAAAAAGATGTGAAACAAGATACGGAAACCTCGTCGAGATCTCGCCAACATGTCGCCTGAAACCTCGCCGAGATCTCGCCGAAAATCTTTCACTCTCGCTCTCTTTAAACCCAATCGCCGAAAACAACGCACAAACCTTTCGAAACCCTCTTCTCTTCTCTTCCTTTCTTCCAGCGCACACCGCCGCCGCCCTCTCTTCCCTCCTCCGCCGCGGATCTCGCAGCCGCCACCGCTCTGTTTCTTCTCTTCTCTTCTCATCTCGCCGCTGCAAACTCTACCATCCGCCACAGATCTCGCCGCCCTTTCTCTCTCTCTGTTCTCTTCACCGATCTCTCGCATCCGATCCCTTTCCTCCGATCTCCCGATCTCTCGTCCCCTCGCCCTCACCTTCTTCTTCTTCTTCTTCTTCTTCTCCTTTTCCCTTTTCTCTCTCTCTCCCCTGTCCGCCCAGCAACTCAAGTAATTTTACTTTACTTTATTTTATTTCCTTTCTTTTCTTTTAAGCAACAACCATGATATGTTATATAATACATTTACATATATATATATATATATATATATATATATATATATATATATATATATATATATATATATATATATATATATATATATATATATATATATATGTATATATCGTACACAATACCACGTATATACTTCCCTGTTTTCTCCCTTCATTCGGTCCTGCAACTAGCACATTTTAGTTTAGCTTATTTATTTTTTCTTTTATTTTAAGCAACCAACTCAAGCATATTTTAGTTTAGTTTATTTATTTATTTTTCTTTTCTTTTAAGAAACCAACAGTAATACATTTATATGTATCATACAAAATTTTTACCAAGTATTATTATTATTATTATTTTATTGCAACTCCAGTGTTATTATTTTTTAAACATGACAATTCAAGTATTATCATTTTTAAGCAACCAAAATGTTATATAATATATTTATATATATGTTATACATACAATACGTTATTATTTTTTTAAACATTGCAATTCAAGTATTATTATTTTTTAAGCAACCAAAATGTTATATAATATATTTATATATATGTCATACATACAATACGTTATTATTTTTTTGAACATTACAATTCAAGTATTATTATTTTTTAAGCAACCAAAATGTTATACAATATATTTATACATATATCATACATACAATACGTTATTATTATTTTTTTTAACCATTGCAACTCAATTATTTATTTTTAGCAACCAAGATATTATATAATATATTTATATGTATCATACATTTTTTTTTAACCAAGTGTTATTATTTTTTTAGCAACCAAAATGTTATATAATATATTTATATATATCACATATTGTATTATATCATGTTATACCATACACATCATTATATCATATCACAAGACACTATAATATGTTATTATATATATATATATATACTTAGTTTAAACATCCAACCACTACATATATATATATGTATATGTCTCTACACTCATAATCGAGTAATTATCTTAACAAACGTAATATATGTGTACAAGTTGATTACCACGCGTGACGAGGAATTTAAGTAATTTGGAATTTAGCGATTCAGGTGGGAATGATTCTAGGCCTTCATAATATTTTATTTGATATATAGATAAGAATGTTAAATTAATTAGGTCCATAGTATTATTAGATTGCTTATGCATGCTTATTGTACATGATTATATATATACAATGTTGTGATTGTTTAACCATGACGATATGTGTGTTAATATGATTTTTATTCTGATCAAATGAAAATTGGATGCATGAAATTCATGTGGTAGTTGAATTCATTTTTAAATTATAATGCCTGAGAATGAAATGTATGATTTGGAATATTGGCATAGTGAATGCGTGAACACTATTATAATTGACTTTGTAACATGAGACCATGTGTAGTGGAGTTGAATATGTTTTATGAATTAACTTAATATCGTGCTTATACCGTACGTATGACGTGACATCACTAAAGAACACGATTAAGATAAGAATCACACATATGAGGCAGTTATTCTAAGGAATATCGCCAATGTTTTAATTTTTGGGTTGTGTCACCCTGAGTTTGATTTTCTAACGCTACGTGATTTGGAACGTGATGAAATTATCGACTCAAACAATCTAATGCTGCAACGATTAATGTGTGAAACTTGTTTGTAATGTTCTTGTGTATGTATCACAATAAAATATTGTTAATTGTTTAGATGACCCACTGGGCCTTCAAGCTCACCCCTAATTTTTATATGCAGGTGCTTAGGAGAATAAAATTGCGAGTTCGTGACATAGTGCAGAGTAGTGGGGGTAGGTTAATTAATTAGTATTATGGGACTGAATATTTTCATTTAATCTTTAAAGGTTTATTATTTAAACGAATTGTATTGATAATTGAAATTCAATGAATGTTATTACGGTCAGTAAAGACCCTGTGATTTATTTCACTTGTGAATACCTTGGAATAGAATTCATTAATTCTATTTGATTATTGTATTTTAGTGTTGTGTCCATAATGGATGGACAAGGGCAAGTACCCTCGTATGAAGATAAAGATTGTATGAAGAATTAAATGTATTTGTTTATCTTAACCAGTAAGTTGATTGGAAGAATATAAACCCATAGTTTTACAAATTTTATTATTTATAAAATGGTTATGGGTTAAGATAGACGGATACGAGTAACGTCTAGATTTTCGGTGATACTTTATATAAAAATCAAAATGTTCATTGTTTTACAAAAAAAAAAAATTAGTTTTGAAAATCGGGGTGTTACATGTTTAGTCCTTCCAAAGTTCCAAATTAAATCTTCTCTCAATTTTGACGTAAAGTGATAAAAGAGTGTTATGATCAAAGTTCTCCAATTGACCCCCAAAGTCTAATACGCAAGCTTGAACATATCCTTTAAACAAGTCGACATGTTGAGAATAAAGATGCATTGGTAATATATCTAACTTTATCATAAATGCACAAGTAATAGATCGTTTGTTTTTATAAAAGACGAATAACATGAGTGTCAGACATCGCCTTGCTAATAAAGGCAACTCGAGGGCAAAAACAAATGGTTGATGGCATTTACATTGCAATTGATGATATTATTGGTTGTTCAACCAAGGCGAGGCCAGTGTCGACCATGAAAGTGAAATCCATCAACCACTCCTAGTGGTCACATCAAACACGGCGAGCCATCATCCATTTTAATTGCCCAGTTTAAACGAGGAGAGTCATCAACGACTCAAGGAAGAAACTTTGATCAAGGAGCATTCGTTAATGAAAATAACATTCATAGATATTATTGGTTTTTTAACCGAAGTGAGTATCAATGGTGAAAGTTAAAAGTCATCAACCACTCTTGAGTGACCACTTCAAACATGGGGAGCCATCACCGACTCTTAATGTCCACTTTAAATGAAGAGAGTCATTAGCAACTCAAGGAAGAGATTTTGATCATGGAGAATTCGCTAATGAAAGTAACATTTAATCTCGGGTTTGAAGAAAAAATATGCAAGAGCATTAGAACATGTAAAAGATAATGTATGAACTATTTATTTGACAGTGAATGTTTTGAATTCAAATGAACAATTAATTAAATATCAAGTTAAATGAACAATGACATTAGAACATGTAAAAGATGAAGTATGAACTTCTTTTTGTTATCAAATGTTCATTTTCTTAATCAATTGTTTTCATAATTATTATATTTGGTCCAATTGTTTTAGTAAAATGAATAGGTATAGGGTGTCTCAAGATGGTACTTAACCTAATTGAAAACAACTGGTGGTAGGCCCAAAATAATCTACACAGTAAGCATTACCAATGTTACTAATTTAAACTAGGTAAATGTTGTTTTATGAACATGTATTATTATAAAACCAAACAATTATAACTGAATACGGTTGATGTTGAAAGAAGTGTACTTCTAAGTAGAAGAAACGTTGCTAAGTACTATATATTTGATATAAGAACAACGGTCGCAATCAAATGACCCCATTTAAGGTGTTGCCATGGATGCATGTGATGGTGTTGGAATATCATAATAGTTCAAAGCTCAAATTATCTAACCCACTTTATTCTTCTAATACAAAACTATTGTGTAGTGGCCCCTAAATGATTAAAGTTTTTTTTTCCAGAAGATCCTCCCTAATCTATCTCAAATTCTTTTCCTCAAAACCCATAAAAGCAACGACAACTTAATAACCACAGTGTTTATCAGCTTTCACATCTCTTTACTTGTTGGATGTAAGGCCTCAAACGAAGTAGAAATTGATTAATAAATTTTTCAAGTCTTACGTTTCAAGTCTTACTAGGACTATTGAATTGGAGGAAGCATATCAAGTTTTTTCCAATGGGCATCAATTAAAGCTAGCGGGATAAATCGATCTTTCCGTTGACATTCAAATATCTTGTGTTCACAAGGTAATTATTCAAGTATTTTTTGTATTGCACACCCACAATTAGTTTTCAACTAATTTGGCCATCATGTTGTATCTCAAGCCTCCTACCATATTCTGCCAACTTATGCTTGTGGTGTGATTAAGATTTTCATCTCATATCCTTTGATAGTTTTCCCACAAAAGAATGCCCTTCTATTTATTTAACGTCTCGATGATTATGAACTCCACAATCAACTATTATTGTTCAATCATTACCATATGCCAATTTTTCCCTCACAATTAGAAAGGACAATCACACTTCTTTGTTCCAATATCAATCACCTTTTTATTCTTTCTACGACATCCCGTAATTTTTTTCAATTAAATTTCTCACAAGAAAATTTTATCTTGGGCATTGTTGAGTAATAATTGCAAGTGCACAATATCATTAACAAGTAATAAAGTGAATAATAGAATATCATTCTTACGTAGATTTGTTACTCAATTTCTTTGTTAACCACTAAAATTGTTTCACCCTAATCTTATCTGAACACCGATTAAAATTCGTTGTAACCTTAACAATAAAATTAAATCTAAAACATATCAAAATTAATCAAAGTAATCAGAATATAGAAACCTAGAATTACAATCTTCCCTTATATATCAATTGAATTTATCTAACTATTTTTTAATTAATTAATTAATTAAAGTTGTTAACTAAGAATCTAATTTATCTATAAGCTTCTTTCGATGGTCAAGAAAAATAACTTGATTAATTAAATCTCTATATTTCCTTGAAATTTAAATTAAAACAAGATTTATAAGATCGTGTTCTTCAATGCTTACACATGTCTCGTGAGTATATTTCTATCTCACATGAACTCAATAGCTTTCACCATTTTTAATCATATGTTATTTTAATCAAATTCACAAATCTAAACTCCCTTCGTCAAGATCGTATAGATTCAAAAAATCATCTAATTAATGATCAAATAATTAGAAGCATTAAGAGCGGATTAAAATAGACAACTCCAAATAATTAATTAAAATCTAAAATCAAACATAAAATCCAATATTCATATGAGATCCAATTGTAACTCTAGGAAAACAACTTAGCTCATCATTGAACTAGAAGAAAACATAAAAATATTGATGAACATGTTGAATAGAAACAAGAAGAAACTAGAAAACCAATTGGAAGATGTTGAAGATTGCTCCCTTGTTTCTAACTTCACATTCTTCGCCTCCTTCGATCAGATTTTTCTTCAACTTTTTCTCCTATCTTTTCTCTTCTAGAAACCCTCCACAATGAAGTCTATAAAGCCACAAGCCAGTAGGAGGTCGAAATAGGAAGCCCTAACTCGAATAGGAAACACTCAAAATTATTAAAAAGTTTCTAATTTTGAATCGCAGCTCCACTTTCTTCCTTGTCGTTTTTCTTCTTGTTCTCCACTCCATATTCTCCCTCAAAACCCTTTCATATTGTAGTATTTCAAGTAGGAAGAAGTTATGGCCAAAACCCTAAAGTCGCGCAAAATTAGAAAGTCCTGGTGCAGTTGTTGGGAATTTGCAACAAGTTTTTGGCGCCGTTGCCGGGGAATCTTTTTTCTAATTTCTTTTGTTAATATTAATACCAATCCATCATAGTCTTAATATAAACTATTAATTTTTATTATTATTACTATTATTTTTATTTTATTTTTTTACAGGTACTTGAAGCCGTTGGATGCGAAGGTCTAGGAGCTCGAATTTAATTCCTTTTGATCCAGAGATTGAAAGGACTGAACGGAGAAATCGTAAAAAGAAAAGGCAAGCTTCTACTCCACAACACACAATGGAAGATCAGATTATTCCAGAACCGAGATCTTTGCAAGAGTATGTTATCCCCTCGGTCAATGATATTCCATCGAGTATTCTGAGACCGGCTATTCAAGCTCATAACTTTGAGATCAAGTCGACAACCATTCAAATGCTTCAAATTTATTTGACATTCGAAGGCGTACCCATTGAAGATCCTGCTGAGCACATTAAGAAATTCTTTGAGATATGTGACACCTTCAAGCAAGCTGGAGTATGTGCTGATGCAATTCGACTCCGACTCTTCCCTTCCTCACATAGAGATAAGGCAAAGAGTTGGTTGGATTCTCTCCCATCCAAATCTATTACTACTTGGAATATGTTGGCTTAGAAGTTCGTAGCAAAGTTCTTTCCACCTGGTAAAACTGCAAAGCTGCGGAACGACATCACTCAGCATGATCCAGATTATATGTATAATGCATGGGAAAGGTACAAATGTGTAACACCCCGATTTTCAAAACTTAAATTTCAAGTAAAATAATGAATATTTTAATTTTATCGAGAAAGATCACTAAAAATCGAGATGTTAATCGTATCCGTCTTTCTTAACCCATAACCATTATATAGATAGTAAAATTTGCAAAACTATGAATTTGTATTCTCCTAACCAACTTACTGGTTAAGATAAACGAATACCCTTTCATCTTCATACCAAGGACCACATAATTCCACTATACAAATTTCTATATTGAATTGTGAGGGTACTTGCCCTTGTCCATCCATTATGGACACAACATTTAAATGCATTCATCAAATAGAATTAATGAATTCAAGTCCAAGGCATTCACACGTGAAATAAACCACAGAGTCTTTACTAACTGTAATAATGTTCATTAAATTTCGATTGTCAATACAACCGTTTAAATAATAAACTTTTAAAAATCAAATAAAGATATTCAGCTCTGTCACCACAATACTAACAAATTAATTAACCCACCCTTACTACTCTGAACTACATCACGAACTCGCGATTTTATTCTCTTAAGTACCTGCATATGAAAAATAGGGGTGAGCTTGAAAGCCCAGTGGGTCATCTAAACGATTCACAACATTTTATCATGATATATACACAAGAACATTACAAACAAGTTTCACACATTAATCGTTGCAACATTAGATTGTTTGAGTCGAGAATTTTATCACATTCTAAATCACGTACCTTTAGAGAATCAAACCCCGGGCGGCACTACCCAAAATCAGAAATTCGTTGGCGATATTCATTATGAATAACTGCCCCATAATAAACATTAGCGATATTCCTTAGAATAACTGCCCCATATTTGTGATTTTTATCTTAATTGTATTCTTTAGTGATGTCACACCATACATACAACATAAGTATGACATTAATTGCATTCATAAAACATATTCAAACTCCACTACACATGGTATCATGTCACAAAGTCAATTATAATAGTATTCACGCATGAACTTTACTATGCTAATATTCCAAGCCATACGTTTCATTATCAGACATTATAATTTATAAATGAGTCTCAAATATCACATGAATTGCATGCATCCAATTATCATCTAATCAAAACAAGAAATCATGTTGACACACATATCATCATGGCAAATAATCACAACATGGTATATATAAAATCATGTACAATAGGCATGCATAAGCAATCTAATAATACTATAGACCTAATTAATTTAACATTCCTATCTATATATCAAAATAAAATATTATGAAAGCATAGAATCTTCCCCACCAGTAACGCACGCAATTTGTTCTTGTCCTAATTCCTTGGTGCATAACGTACGTCCTCAACTGTGGTTGTCATTTCCACGTTTCTTGATTCCTAGTTCGAAAGGAGATGAGCGTGAAAGAGATGAACAAGACGGCTGAGGTGCATAGGTATTATACATAGTATTGTTAATTCTAGGGTTTAATGATGATCATGTAGATATTTTCAGAATTTTCAGGGATTACATTTGAAATTGGAAAGTAGATTTTCAAAATTTTCAGGGATTATATTTGAAATTGGAAAGTAGATTTTCAGAATTTTCAGGGGATTACATTCTACCCGCCTTAAAAGAAATTTCGTCCCGAAATTAAAGTTGAAGCTTACTTACTTGATGATGTTAAACTTTTTCCACTGTTGACCAGTTGTATCTCGAAACCTAGAGTGTTCTTTGAAATAAGTCGGCATATTTGGCCTTCATTTCACTTTCAGGTTCCCAAGTGGCTTCTTCAACTCCATGATGCTTCCACAACACTTTAACTAATGGAATGTCTTTGTTTCTCAAACTATGAACTTTCCATTCTAGGATCTTTAAAAGTCCTTCTTCATAGGTGGCATCAGCTTGTACTTTTACGTCTTTCCAATCAATGGTATGGGAAGGGTCTGGTTCATATTTTCGCAACATTGACACATGGAATACGTTGTGGATGGCGGATAAACTAGTTGGCAAGTCTAGTTTGTAAGCATTCTCGCCAATTCGATCACAAATCTTGAACGGACCGATGAACCGTGGCGATAATTTCCCTTTCTTACCAAACCTCATGATGCCTTTTTGAGGGCTTATTTTAGAAATACCTTATCACATTTTTGGAACTCTAAAGGTCGGCGCCTCTTCTCTGGGTAGCTTTTCTGCCTACTCTGTGCAGTAACTAGCCTTTTCTGGATCAACTTCACTTTTTCGTTCATTTCAATTATCATATCAAGTCCTGTAAGTACCTTATCTTCCCAATCGGCCCAACACAGTGGTGACCTACATGGTCATCCATATAGGGCTTCATATGGAGCCATTTGTATACTTGCCTGGTAACTATCGTTATAAGCAAACTCTGCTAGGTGTAAGTATTTACTCCAATTTCCCTTGAAATCTAGTACACAAGCTCTCAAAATGTCTTCCAAGATCTGAATAACCATTTCGGATTGACCATCTGTCTGAGGATGATAGGCGGTCCTCATGGTTAATTTGGTTCCCAATTCCTGCTGTAAGCTCTGCCAGAACTGAGATGTGAATAAGGAATCTCTATCTGACACTATCGATTTGGGTACTCCGTGTAGCTTCACAATCCCAGTTTACTAATCGGATTTGTGGATTTAATAGGTAAGAAGTGTGCCACTTTAGTAAGTCGATCCACAATTACCCAAACCTTATCCTCACATTTTTTATTTCTAGGAAGAGCTCCGACGAAATCCATTGCTATGTTCTCCCATTTCCATTCAGGGATTTTTAAAGGTTGTAACAATCCAGGCGGTCTTTTATGTTCGGCCTTAACTTGCTAACATGTAAGGCATTTAGACACATATTTGGCCACATCCTTCTTCATACCTTTCCACCAGTAGTTTTTCTTCAAATTCTGGCACATCTTATCTCCACCAGAATGTAAAGTGTATTTAGTCTGATGTGCCTCATTAAATAAGATCTTTTTAATTTCCTCAATTCTGGGTATATAAATTCGATCTCTAAATCTCAATAATCCCTCTGAATCGATCTTGAAATTTGCATTTCCATTATTGGCTCTTGCACCTGCCACCCATTTTATCAATTTTCTATCCTGAGCTTGACCTTCCTTAATTTGATGTAGTAGGTCTGTCTTGCAGCTCATATTATATAAGAAAATCTAATTTTCACTTTTTTGTACGCCCAAATTATAATCTTCAATCAATTGGTACATCTGGGCTTTTTCTGCATCGTTCCTATACGATTTTCGACTTAAACCATCTGCGACTACATTGGCTTTCTCTGGGTGATAATGCAGCTGAAAATCATAATCATTCAGCAATTCCATCCATCTCCTTTGCCTCAAATTTAACTCTTTTTGTGTATAGATGTACTTCAAGCTCTTATGATCATAATATAAATCAAATTTCTCTCCATAAAGATAGTGTCTCCGTATCTTCAAGAAGAATACAATAGCAGCCAATTCTAAATCATGAGTCAGGTAATTTTGTTCATGAGTCTTCAGTTGCCTAGAAGCATAAGCAACCACTTTACCCTCCTGCATCATAACAGCGCCAAGACCATTCTTAGAAGCATCAGTGTAAATAACATAACCGACTCCGCTTGCAGGAGTGATCAATATTGGGGTTGTGGTCAATCGTCTCTTCAATTCTTGAAAGGAATTCTCACATTTCTCATCCCAACTAAATTTGGCATCCTTCCTTATTAGCTTTGTCATAGGCTCAGCTAGTCTCAAAAAATTTAAAATAAATCTTCTATAGTAACCAGCTAGTCCCAAAAAGCTTCTAATTTCTGTCACTGATTTTGGTTTTTCCCAGTTCATTACTGCTTCAACTTTTGTTGGATCTACAGATATCCCTTCTGATAACACTACATGGTCCAAAAATTTGACTGACTTCATCCAAAATTCACATTTTTCAAATTTGGCATACAATTGATTTCACCTCAATGTTTCCAAAACTACTGTAAGGTGTTCCTAATGTTCCTCATTGGTCTTCGAATAAACCAAAATATCATCAACAAATACCGCTACAAATTTGTCTAGGTGAGGCCTAAACGTCCTATTCATTAGGTTCATAAATGTTGTTGGTGCATTAGTGAGTCCAAATGGCATGACTCTGAATTCAAAGTGCCCATACCTAGTCCTGAATGTTGTCTTCGGTATATCTGACTCTTTGATTTTAAGTTGGTGATAACCGGACCTTAGGTCGATCTTGGAAAAATAAGTTGCTCCTTTCAGTTGATCGAACAAATCATCTATTCTGGGTAGGGGTACTTGTTCTTGACTGTGACTTGATTTAATTTTCTATAGTCAATACACAGTTACATCGACCCATCTTTCTTTTTGACAAACAACACTGGTGCTCCCCAGGGTGATTCGCTCGGCTGGATAAATTCCTTCGCACTAAGATCATCAAGCTGAGTCCTTAGTTCTATTAGTTCGCCAGGGGCCATTCTGTAGGGTGACATGGCTATGGGGTCTGTTCCAGGGTATAGTTCTATCTTGAACTCTACTTCCCGCTTAGGAGGTAATTCTGGTAATTCTTCGGGAAACACTTCAGGGAAGTCTCTAACCACCAAGTGCTCTTCTAAATTCCTCAAGGTCTTTAGAGGCTCGGCTTCTGTTAGGGTTTGGAATTCCTCTTTTTGATTCACAGATTTGAGAAGTGCAGACATGATATTCCTCAAAATTTTGTTTCTATCCCCATAGATTTTAACCAACTCTCCCGAAGGTAACCTCAAAGTAATCTTCTTTCGAAGGCAATCGATCTGGGCTTGGTACTCAGATAACCAATCCATTCCCAAGATCACATCATAATCATTAATGGGTAGGAGTATCAAGTCAGCTGAAATCATCTTATCATTAATTTGAAGGTCACAACTACATTTTTCAGTTGTTGGGACGTTTACTCCTACTGGTGTTGAAATCTTCATAACAACAGATAAAGGTACAGTGGAAAGTTGTAGTTTCCTGACTAAGTTTTCAGAAATAAAAGACCTTGATGCTCCAAAATCAAACAAGATTTTAATTGTGAACCTTTCACTACTTCGTTTACACCAACTTCTAGTTCAGGATTTCCTTCTGTCATTGCAAAGACTTTGCCTTGATTTTGATTTTGGATTTGATTTTGATTATAGCTTGGACGATTGGTTTGATTTCTTCCTTGTACTTCGTTGTTGTTCTGCCAGTTGCTCGGACGAAAATTTTGTCGAACTCCTTGTATAGTACAGTTTCGTGCCAAATGACCCAGTCGGTTGCATTTGAAGCAAAGTCTTGTAGCTACTACTTGATCTTTATTTTGTTGGGGTGCACGAATATTGTTTTGCTTCATCTGTTGTCCACCATTATGACTAGACCATTTTGATCTGTTGTTGTGATTCTGCACCCTGTTCCACTGGTTTTCATTGTTGGACTTGTTCCTATTCCAATTATTACTATTGCCACCAAAGTTATTCAGATTTTGCCTCTTGTTGTGATTACCCTGATAATCAAAATTCTGTTTTTGAGGCCTTTTGTTTCTATTCCATATTGTCTCTTGCAGGTTCAGTTCTCTCTCTACCAACAAAGCTCGTTCAACCACCTCTTTATAAGTCTTTAGATTCATAGGAACAACCACCTTTCTAATTTCCATTCTGAGACCCTCTGCGAACCTACTAGCTTTCATCTGTTCATTGACTACCAGTTCATGAGCAAATCTGGAAAGTTCAATAAACTTAGCCTCATACTCTGCCACTGTCATGTTCCTCTCTGTCAGCCTCACAAAATTCAGATTGTAATTCTTTTTGTTTGCTTTGGGGAAGAATTTATCATAAAATATCTCCTCAAATGTTGTCCAGGTCATAGTGTTCACGTCCACTGTAGGACTTTCTATAACCATTCTCCACCAATGTTTGGCCTCACCTATGAATTAGTGAGCCGCAATCGCCACCATTCTTGGACCAGTCACTCCAAGAACTTCCAAGTGTTCCTTAACCTCCTGGAACCACTTTTCAGCTTCCCTTGGATATGGTTTTCCTTCAAATTTCGAAGGATGCATACGTTGGAAGTCTCTCAATTGATCTGCCCATTCCTTTTCTTCAGGTCTCCTGATGTTTCGAGCTCCTGGTTCATTCTGCACTACAATTGTTGGATTCAGTTGAGGTTGAGGCATCTGTCTGGTCACATGTTCCACTACTTGTCTCACAAATTTTGCCATCATCTTTGGTCCCAAAACAATTCCAGGGGTCGAACTGTTGTAGGTCGGACATTCTCTGTTCCAGTAGAGTTAACATTCGCTGTTAGATTTGTATGTTCTTGCTCCGTCGGCTGAGGTTCGAATGTCGGTTGTGTCTGCACAACTGGTTCAGTGTCCCTTATGAGATCACTCACAGACCTTGTGTTTCTTCTTCGAGGTGCAGCCATATATAAAATTTCAACTCATCTTTAGTACTACAGGAGATAATTATTTTCGGTTAGGGTGACTCTAGATTCAGAATTCTAAGTTCTCGAAAATAAAATGATCCTATTGGTTCAGTTTCTAGGTTTATAAAATTTTGGCAATCCATGATTGTCATAGGGTACAGGATTTGGTTTTGAAATATGTAAACAAGACAAGCAAACAAACAAACAACACACCACACAACAAAGGCATAAAGAGATTCCCAAACTTCCACTTATATCCTCTGTATTCAAGTGTCCCATACCACTCTAGCCCGGTGATATAAGCTTCCACAAAGAAACTTCAATACACCCAAACAATGAGCAAATGTCCTAACAACTAAGGCTTCCCAGGTACCCACTATGTCCAAGCTGTCCCATATCAGTTGAACGTAGCGATACAAGCTCGTCCAGAGTTGTTAGTCATTCACCAAACATGGCCTGTCAGTCTCCAAGTTCAAGACTCCTCATGATTCAGATTATATGTATGATGCATGGGAGAGGTACAAATGACTGATCAGAAAACGCCCTCATCATAGGATACCAAGGTGGCTGCAAGTGCAAACTTTTTACAATGGGTTCTTGGCACCTCTGAGAACAATTATTGATGTTGCAGCGGGTGGAGCTCTCATAGACAAAACTATTGATAAAGCATATAATTTGCTAGAAGATATGGCTTTTAATAACTATGAATGGCTTGCAGAGCGAATGATGGCAAAGAAGGTTGCTGGAGTATATGAAGTTGATGCACTCAATGCATTATCGACGCAAGTTGCAGCTCTTTCTAAGAAGTTTGACACTCTGTGGGTTCATGTTGTTCACAAATATCCTGTAACTTGTGATTTGTGTGGGAGTAACCATTCCAATAACCAATGTTCTCTTAACATTGAGTCAATGCAATATGTGAGCAACTATAATGGGCAGCAAAAGAATTAGTGCTATCATAATCTGAGGTGGAGAAATCATCCTAACCTATCATGGGGTCAACATCAAAGCCAACCTACAGCAATGATGCCTATGTTTCCACCCGAAATATCTCCCTAAGCTCAATTACAAGAAAAGAAATCATCATTGGAAGAGATAGTGCAATAATTGGTTGTTAACACTGACAAGTTCATGACTGAGATGAGGACTCAATTTCAGAGCCAAGTAGCTTCTATTCAGAATCTAGAGATGCAAGTTGGCCAACTGGCCAATAATATCAATAACCGACCTCAAGGCACTTTACCAAGTAATACAAAGATCAATCCTAAAAGGGATAATAAGGAGCAGTGCAAAGTAATTACTTTGAGGAGCAGTAAGGAGTTGCCTGAGGTGATTAGGAAGCCTAATGATTCAGTTGAGCCTGGATTGGAGAAGTCAGTAGATGAGAAGCAAGAACAAGAAGAGAAGCAACAGAATATTTAGAAGAGTTTTATGCCTTATAAGTCGCCGCCACCTTTTCCTCAGCGTCTACAGAACCAAAAGTTGAACAAGCAGTTCTCCAGATTTCTAGAGGTGTTCAAGAAGCTCCACATTAATATTCCCTTCACTGATGCTCTTGAGCAGATGTCAAGCTATGTCAAGGTTATGAAGGATTTTCTACCAAACAAGCGAAGGTTGGGGGAATTTTGGACAGTTGCTTTGACAGAAGAGTACAGTGCTATTCTCCAGAATAAGTTAACACCAAAGCTTAAGGATCCTAGGAGCTTTACTATTTCATGCACTATTGGAAACCAGTTCTTTGGGAGAGTTTTATGTGATTTGGGAGCTAGTATCAACTTGATGCCCTTATCTATATATCAGAAGTTGGGTTTGGGGGAAGCAAAGCCTACTACTGTCACCTACAGCTTGGTGATAGGTCGCTTACATATCCACGGGGTGTACTAGAAGATGTCTTGGTGAAAGTTGATAAATTTATCTTTCCAATTGATTTTATTGTTCTAGATATGGAAAAAGATCACGAGATTCCAATTATATTGGGAAGGTCATTTTTAGCTACTGGGATGACTCTTATTGATGTGCAGAAAGAACAGTTAACTATGAGAGTTCAAGATCAAGAGGTCACATTCAATGTCTTCAAGGTTATGAAGTTTCCTAAAGAATCAAATGAATGCCTTAGAGTTGATGTGGTTACTGCCCCTGTTATTTTTAATCCTCGTGAGGACTCGATGGTTTATGCTTATTTAATGGACAAGCTTGAGTATAGTGGATATCGGGATTTGTTGGATGCCTTTCCAAAAAAAAGGGTTGTTATCGATGTTCATCTTGATGATCCACCCTGAAGTACAAAGAAAGTCAGGCTGATGACTATTAATCAAGCGCTTGTTGGGAGGCAACCTAACTGTTTTAGTTTTTTTTTTTATTTAGTTTGTAGAATTTCCTTGCTATTGACATTTTTTTTCTCTTTTAGGGTTCTAAATAAGTTTGGGGATCCTCCAAGCTATTGTAGAGAGGAAGAATGAAGATACTCAAGTGCAGGCTTCTACCCGTGTTGGTTAAGGGGGTTTTCGTCGCTTATTCTTTTTATTTTATTTCTTCTTTTCTTATATGTTTTGCATTAAGGACAATGCTTTGTTTTAGTTTAGGGAGAAAATTTTCAATTTTTGTCATGGTGAGGATAGGAGTTAGTTTATATTAGTTTTATGGTTTAGATTTGGTTAGGATGTCATATTCTTTCACAAACTTTGATTTGATTTTATCTTTTTATGGATGGTCGATGATAAAAAAAACATTTATTTAAACATGACTCTAGGGGAATGTAGAGAGTAATTTTTAAGTCTGTGTGTTTAATTCAACCTTTAGCTTGGTTTTGTTTAAAATTCTCTACATGTCTAACATGGTTTTGATTGTGGAATCATAACTTGTTTTGATTGGACTTTTGCAAGGAAGTTATATTTTTATATCTCTATGAATTCTAGAACATGTTTGATTACCACTCAAGGCGAAATCCTAGAGAACATGCCACGAAGAGGATGATTTAGGCCATATTTTGGATAGCTTGAGCCATAAAGTCTATTTTTATTTGAATTATACCCTAGTTTTCCATTTTGAGCTTTTTATTCTTTTCTTTGTTACCTATGAAATGATTAGCTTAAGCCTAAACACCTAATTTCCTATTTTTCATCATATGCGTCTTTTACACACTTTGATTATGTTGGAGTGTTTATATTATTGAGAGTTGAAGATGGGAATAAAAGGATGAGAAGGTGATGAAGAGAAGTATCATTTGGAAGTTTGCTTATTTTATGAGCTTTATAAAAAATAAAATAAAATAAAATGAAAAGAATGAATGAGAAAGAGAAAGAAAAGAATAATGTTATGTCTATGTGTTGAAAAGAAATAAGTTTGGGGGTGTAGTTGTTTTTTGAATGTTGAAGAAAGCAAACAACAAACGAGTGGGGATTGAATGGAAGAAGTTGAATATTCGAAGATGGGTATATATTTTTATTTGGGTTTTGTTTGGGTTCTCTATGTAATGTTTTGGATGTTTTGAAGATGATCAAAGTGTTGGAGTGTGTTTTGAGCTTAAGTTTTTCTATTTTTCCTTACCTTTGAACCTTGGCCTGACATTACAACCTATGAAAGACCTATTGATTCCTAATGGAATGTGATCTACATTAGTGGAGAGTGGTGTGAAAGACTTGCATATGGAATTCATTTTAAGAATATATATATATATATACTCTGAGATCATATGTGTTATACACTTGCTTGCACTTGTCTATGAAATTCATGAGTGGTTTTTTGAGATTGACTATTTATGTATGTGTTTGAGAATGGAAGATGAGGCTAGGTAAGAGGTTGGGTTGAAATTTTAGACATCTTTTAACACTCTTGAAATTTGAAGTAATTTTCCATCTCGTCTCATATTGTGCCTTCTCATGGGAAAGTGAAAATGGACAACCATTAAAAGAACTTTCAGGTCTCTGAAAATACATAGCTTGTGAACCCACTTTAATTTGCTTTCTTAATTTAGAAGAAAAATAGACTTCCACTTTATGTAAACTTGAGTTTTCATTAGATGAATCTAGAAACTATAGTCTTGCTTCATGGGACCATTTGAAACCTCCCCTCCCTCTCTCTCTCTCTCTCTAACTAGGTCATTAATTCATTTAAAATGAAGATATTTTAGTTTATTCTGTCGTGATCAAGAAATAGGGAAGATGTAAAAGTAAAATCAATATCTGTTGTGTACGTATAATTCCTTGCCAAGCAAATTTACAGTCAATCTTCTACGCCATGGATGTAACAGCTTTGCAGAATTTCTGCAATTTTTTCTTGCTAGACTATAGACACTTTTCTTCTTTCTTTCTCGTCACAATGTATTAAATTTCAAAACACGAAGTTTGATTTTATCTATATGGGTTGGTTGTTGGAGTTTGGCACCTCCCCTTTTGGTGGGAAGCTGGATTGGGCTAGAATCCAGATATCCTTAATGAATCTGATGAAGATAACCTAAGTAATCAGAAACGTCATTTTTTTGTGATTCCTTTCACTCTCTATATGGTTTTAGTTTGTCTTGGTTCATTCATGAAGGAAATATGGGCACAAGGTCACTTCTAGGGTTAGTTACATGCCATTTATGGTACGTTTCCACGAAGCATAGAAAACAAAAGAAAAAGCCGTTCTATTTGACCATAGCATTAAAATAGCTTCAGTTATATATATATATATATATATCTTACGTTTGTATGTATATGTATATGCACATAGAGTGAGAGCATTAACGTTAATAATTAAGGCCATATGATAGGACACAAAGGCTGGGTTGACAAGGAGATATCAGGGAAGTACTGAAGATATTTACTTGTTTCAGAGGTTTAAGATATGAAAGCTTGATCGAGGAGTGGAACATATTTTTGCTATACATTATTATAGTATAACTATTATTAGGTTTTTGTCCCAATCATTAGAAGAAAGGAGATGTCTGCAGGAAAGTACCATAGATATTTCTCATGTTTAATGAGAGGGGTTAATTTGGTTTTAGTACTTACAGGTTGAGATTGAATATATACTTTTTTTGTCATAGATAATGATTGACTCATGGTTAAGTACACTCCTAGGTCTTCTTTTTTTTTTTTATGAAAGGACACTATTAGGTCGTGATTTAGTCTTAAAATGACTTTGATATGCAACTAGATAGAACACTATTGATGTGACACAGTGAGAAAATCATGTAATTCACATCTTTGATTTGATGATCCTTAATTACTTCATCAAAGTGTCATGTTTGGGTGTGCTATTAAAGTCACTTTATTACCATTTCTTTTAGGTCTTTGTCCCAACCCTCGGTAAAGGATAAGAATTAATACAACATTGGACTTACAGTACTTTGTAACATAAATTCCTACTGGTTGAGTCATAAAGATATCTGAAGTGTTTATAGTCCCACAAAGATTCCAATTGTTTTTTGACTTTTGATTGGTGAGGCCAACCACATAAAGGAGGAAAATGGTAATGGTAAAGATGATATTTTTGTGCATAAAATTTGAAAAGTTATATTATATATAGGATGTACAGAAGGAAAAAAAAAAATGTGAATGTAGGCACCAGCACTTGACCAACGTGAGTAATTGATCTCAAGGCAATGCTCAATGATCAAACAAATATGTTAAAAAGCTGATGTCGCGAGTTGGCATATTGTAGGGGTCTCAATCTTAATGATGAGCTACAGAACATAAGTCGAAATTCATTGGTCTCAAAGAGTCGTTCGATAAAATACCTCAACAAATGGCTCAAAGATCCCTGTTTATTGATTAATTGCTTCCCATGGTCATATCCTACACTATATAATTTGCATGTTAATTTAAAACCACTTTTTCTCCTCGGGCAGTACTATCTTTCAAAGGATGTACAAAAATGAAAGAAATCTCAATTATATTGACTAGTGCAACAGCCCAAACAACCCAACAGTGCAACAGACTCAAATAGGTTTTGGGAATCCACCAAAATTCATGGTGGAAGTCAAGAACAACTACCCTATGTGCCCTGTCATAGACATTCATGTCAAATGCGGAAACTTCTCTCAGAACCTCGTCAACCCCCAGCAATTTAAAGTACTAGGTCGTAACGAATGTGTCGTTAACAGTGGGCTGCCATTGGCCCCACTGCAGAAAATTTCATTCAATTACTCTCATAAGAAGTTTCCCATTTCACCTAGTTCCTAGAATTTCCAGTGCGAGTGAAACTAGTAAACCACTCATTAGTCTGTACTATTCATTGCAACTAATTTGCCTTTTCTTCTCTTAACATAACCAGCTCTGGTATTGCTATAGTTCACTAACTAGATACACGATTCAAGTCACTTGAAAAGCAAGCAAAAGGTGCCATCAACTAACAGATTACCTGTAATACCCAGAAAAAAAAAAAAAAAAAAAAAAGAGGTCAAACAAGATCCGGAAACCTCGCCGAGATCTCGCCAACATGTCACCTGAAACCTCGCCGAGATCTCGCCGAAAATCTTTCACTCTCGCTCTCTTTAAACCCAATCGCCGAAAGCAACGCACAAACCTCTCAAAACCCTCTTCTCATCTCTTCATTTCTTCCAGCGCACACCGCCGCCACCCTCTCTTCTCTCCTCCGCCGCGGATCTCGCAGCCGCCGCCGCTCTCTTTCTTCTCTTCTCTTCTCTTCTCATCTCGTCGCTGCAAACTCCACCATCCGCCACAGATCTCTCGCCTCCGATCCCTTTCCTCCGATCTCCCGATCTCTCGTCCCCTCGCCCTCACCTTCTTCTTCTTCTTCTTCTTCTTCTTCTTCTTCTTCTTCTTCTTCTTCTTCTTCTTCTTCTTTTCCCTTGTCTCTCTCTCTCCCATGTCCGCCCAGCAACTCAAGTAATTTTACTTTACTTTATTTTATTTCCTTTCTTTTCTTTTAAGCAACAACCATGATATGTTATATAATACATTTACATATATATATATATCGTAAACAATACCACATATATATTTCCCTGTTTTCTCCCTTCATTCGGTCCTGCAACTAGCACATTTTAGTTTAGCTTATTTATTTTTTCTTTTATTTTAAGCAACCAACTCAAGCATATTTTAGTTTAGTTTATTTATATATTTTTCTTTTCTTTTAAGCAACCAACAGTAATACATTTATATGTATCATACAAAATTTTTACCAAGTATTATTATTATTATTATTATTATTTTATTGCAACTCCAGTGTTATTATTTTTTAAACATGACAATTCAAGTATTATCATTTTTAAGCAACCAAAATGTTATATAATATATTTATATATATGACATACATA
Organism: Paratinospora sagittata; assembly: GCA_035771175.1. Classification (NCBI taxonomy): domain Eukaryota; kingdom Viridiplantae; phylum Streptophyta; class Magnoliopsida; order Ranunculales; family Menispermaceae; genus Paratinospora; species Paratinospora sagittata. Next base: position 6,532,139 of record CM069613.1, read on the forward strand.
CAATACGTTATTATGTTTTTAAACATTGCAATTCAAGTATTATTATTTTTTAAGCAACCAAAATGTTATATAATATATTTATAAATATGTCATACATACAATACGTTATTATTTTTTTAAACATTACAATTCAAGTATTATTATTTTTTAAGCAACCAAAATGTTATACAATATATTTATATATATATCATACATACAATACGTTATTTTTTTTTTTTAACCATTGCAACTCAATTATTTATTTTTAGCAATCAAGATATTATATAATATATTTATATGTATCATACATTTTTTTTAACCAAGTGTTATTATTTTTTTTAAACATTTCAACTCAAGTGTTATTATTTTTTTAGCAACCAAAATGTTATATAATATATTTATATATATCACATATTGTATTATATCATGTTATACCATACACATCATTATATCATATCACAAGACACTATAATATGTTATTATATATATATATATACTTAGTTTAAACATCCAACCACTATATATATATGTATATATCTCTACACTCATAATCGAGTAATTATCTTAACAAACGTAATATATGTGTACGAGTACAGGTTGATTACCACGCGTGACGAGGAATTTAAGTAATTTAGAATTTAGCGATTCAGGTGGGAATGATTCTAGGCCTTCATAATATTTTATTTGATATATAGATAAGAATGTTAAATTAATTAGGTCCATAGTATTATTAGATTGCTTATGCATGCCTATTGTACATGATTATATGTATGCAATGTTGTGATTGTTTAACCATGACGATATGTGTGTTAATATGATTTTTATTCTGATCAAATAAAAATTGGATGCATGAAATTCATGTGGTAGTTGAATTCATTTATAAATTATAGTGCCTGATAATGAAATGTATGATTTGGAATATTGGCATAGTGAATGCGTGAACATTATTATAATTGATTTTGTGACATGATACAATGTGTAGTGGAGTTGAATATATTTTATGAATGCGTTTAATATCGTGCTTATACCGTACGCATAACGTGACATCACTAAAGAACACGATTAAGATAAGAATCACACATATGGGGCAGTTATTCTAAGGAATATCGCCAATGTTCTAATTTTTGGGCTGTGCCACCCTGAGTTTGATTTTCTAACGGTACGTGATTTGGAACGTGATGAAATTATCATCTCGATTTTCAGTGATACTTTATATAAAAATCAAAATGTTCATTGTTTTACAAAAAAAAAAAAAATTAGTTTTGAAAATCGGGGTGTTATAGTTTGGTATCAGAGTTTTAGGCTTCAGATCATGGGAAGTGTTACAACAAATTTTGAAAAGTTTAGTATCAGTGAGTAGGTATCAAATCTTCATGAGATTAGGGTTCAACTTGAACTAGATAAATATGCCAATTATAAATTTTATACCCTAATCTCGTGAATGAAAGTACAGTGGGTCTAACAAATTTAAAGCTTTTAGGACATCGGTTAGAGACGAGAACTTGTATGAAAACTGTTTGGTTAGAATCTGAGATCATGATGAATCTTTTATTCTTGGTTCCAAAGCGGTATGGGACGTGGAGGAATTTAAGGGTATTTAAGGAGTCTTGATCTTGGAGACTAGCAGGCCATGTTTGATGAGTGACTAACAACTCTAGACGAGCTTGTATCGCTACATTCAACTGGTATGGGACAGCTTGAACATAGAGGATACCTGGGAAGCCTTAGTTGGTAGGACATTTGCGCATTGTTTGGGTGTATTGAAGTTTCTTTATGGAATCTTATATCACCGGGCTAGAGTGGTATGGGACACTTGAATACGGAGGGTATAAGTGAAAGTTTGGGAATTTTCTTTATACCATTGTTGTGTGGTATGTTGTTTGTTTGTTTGCTTGTCTTGTTTACATGTATCAAAACCAAATCCTGTACCCTGTGACAATCATGGATTGTCAAAATTTTATAAAACTTAGAAACTGAATCAATAGGAGCATTTTATTTTCGAGAACTTAGAATTCTGAATCTAGAGTCACCCTAAACGAAAATAATTATCTCATGTAGTACTGAAGATGAGTTGAAATTTTATAGATGGCTCCACCTCGAAGAATGAACACCAGGTCTATGAGTGATCTCATAAGGGACACTGAACCTGCTGAGCAGACACAATCGACATCCGAATCTCAGCCGACGGAGCAAGAACATGCAAATCAAACAGTGAATGTTGACTCTGCTGGAACAGAGAACGTCCAACCTACAACAGTTCCAACCCCTGGAATTGTTTTGGGTCCAGAGCTGATGGCTGAATTTGTGAGGCAAGTTGTGGAACAGGTGACCAAACAGATGCCTCAACCTCAACTGAATCCAACAATTGTGGTGTAGAATGAAACAGGAACTCAAAACATCAGGAGACCTGAAGAAAATGAATGGGCAGATCAATTGAAAGACTTCCAACGTATGCATCCTTCGAAATTTGAAGGAAAACCGGATCCAAGGGAAGCCGACAAGTGGTTCCAGGAGGTTCAAGAACACTTGGAAGTTCTGGGAGTAACTGGTCCAAGAATGGTGGCAATTGCGGCTTACCAATTCATAGGTGAGGCCAAACATTGGTAGAGAATGGTTAAAGAAAGTCCTACAGTGGACGTGAACACTATGACCTGGGCGACTTTTGAAGAAATATTTTAGGATAAATTCTTTCCCAAAGCGAACAGAAAATAACTACAATTTGAATTTGTGAGACTGATACAGAGGAACATGACAGTAGCAGAATATGAGGCGAAGTTTATCGAACTTTCCAGATTTGCTCTTGAGCTGGTCGCCAACGAACAGATGAAAGCTAGTAGAATTGCAGAAGGTCTCAAATTGGAGATTAGAAAGGTGGTTGTTCCGATGAATCTGGAGACTTACAAAGAGGTAGTTGAACGAGCCCTGTTAGTAGAAAGAGAACTGAACCTACAAGAAACAATACGGAACAGGAACAAAAGGCCGCAAGGACAGAATTCTGATTACCAGAGTAATCACAACAAGAGGCAGAATCTGAATAATTTCGGTAGCAATGGTAATACGTGGAACAGAAACACGTTCAACAATGGGAACCAGTGGAACAGGGGACAGAATCACAACAACGGATCAGGAGGGTCTAGGCATAATGGTGGACAACAGATGCAGCAAAATAATATTCGTGTACCCCAACAAAATAGAAATCAAGTAGTAGATACAAGACTTTGCTTCAAATGCAACCGACCGGGTCATTTGGCACGAAACTGCACTGCGCAAGGAGTTCGACAAAATTTTCGTCCGGGCAACTGGCAGAACAACAACAATGTACAAGGACGAAATCAAGCCAATCGTCCAAGTTATAATCAGAACCAAATCCAAAACCAAAACCAAGGCAGAGTCTTTGCAATTACAGAAGGAAATCCTTAACAAGAAGTTAATGCAAACGAATTGGTAGAAGGTACTTTCATTTTATTTCATGTTACAGTTAAAGTCTTGTTTGATTCTGGAGCATCAAGGTCTTTTATTTCTGAAAACTTAGCCAGAAAACTACAACTTTCCATTGTACCTTTATCTGTCGTTATGAAGATTTCAACTCCAGTAAGAGTAAACGTCCCAACAACTGAAAAATGTAGTTGTGACCTTAGAATTAATGATAAGCTTATTTCAGCTGAATTGATACTCTTACCCATTAATGATTATGATGTAATCTTGGGTATGGATTGGTTATCTGAATACCAAGCCCAGATCGACTGCCTTCGAAAAAAGATTACCTTGCTATTACCTTCAGGAGCGTTGTTGAAAATCTATGGGGATAGAAACAAAATCTCGAGAAATATCATGTTCGCACTTCTCGAATCTTTGAATCAAAATGAGGAATTCAAAACCCTAACAGAAGCCGAGCCTCTAAAGCCCTTGAGTAATTTAGAAGAGTACTTGGTGGTTAGAGACTTCCCTGAAGTGTTTCCCGAAGAATTAACATGATTACCTCCAAAGTGGGAAGTAGAGTTCAAGATAGAACTGAACCCTGGAACAGACCCCATAGCCATGTCACCCTACAGAATGGCCCCTAGCGAACTAATAGAACAAAGGACTCAGCTTGACAATCTTAGTGCGAAGGAATTCATCCAGCCGAGCGAATCACCCTGGGGAGCACCAGTATTGTTTGCCAAAAAGAAAGATGGGTCGATGAGACTGTGTATTGACTATAGAAAATTAAATCAAGTCACAGTCAAGAACAAGTACCCCATTCCCAGAATAGATGATTTGTTCGATCAACTGAAGGGAGCAACTTGTTTTTCCAAGATCGACCTAAGGTCCGGTTATCACCAACTTAGAATCAAAGAGTCAGACATACCGAAGACAGCATTCAGGACTAGGTATGGACACTTTGAATTCAGAGTCATGCCATTTGGACTCACTAATGCACCAGCAGCATTTATGGACCTCATGAATAGGACGTTTAGGCCTCATCTAGACAAATTTGTACTGGTATTTGTTGATGATATTTTGGTTTATTCGAAAACCAATGAGGAACATTAGGAACACCTTACAGTAGTTTTGGAAACATTGAGGCGAAATGAATTGTATGGCAAATTTGAAAAATGTGAATTTTGGATGAAGTCAGTCAAATTTTTGGGCCATGTAGTGTCATCAGAAGGGATATCCATAGATCCAACAAAAGTTGAGGCAGTAATGAACTGGGAAAAGCCAAAGTCAGTGACAGATATTAGAAGCTTTTTGGGACTAGCTGGTTACTATAGAAGATTTATCCTAAATTTTTTGAGACAAGCTGAGCCTATGACAAAGCTAACAAGGAAGGATGCCAAATTTAATTGGGATGAGAAATGTGAGAATTCCTTTCAGGAGTTGAAGAGACGATTAACCACGACCCCAATATTGATCACTCCTGCAAGCGGAGTCGGTTATGTTATTTACACTGACGCTTCTAAGAATGGTCTTGGCGCTGTTCTGATGCAGGAAGGTAAAGTGGTTGCGTATGCTTCTAGGCAACTGAAGACTCACGAACAGAACTACCCGACTCATGATTGAGAATTGGCTGCTATTGTATTTTCCTTGAAGATATGGAGACACTATCTTTATGGAGAGAAATTTGATCTATACTCTGACCATAAGAGTTTGAAGTACATCTATACACAAAAGGAGTTAAATTTGAGGCAAAGGAGATGGATGGAATTGCTGAATGATTATGATTTTCAGCTGCATTATCACCCAGGGAAAGCCAACGTAGTCGCAGATGCTTTAAGTCGAAAATCATATAAGAACGATGCAGAAAAAGCCCAGATGTACCAATTGATTGAAGATTATAATTTGGGCGTACAAAAAGGTAAAAATCAAATTTTCTTATATAATATGAGTTGTAAGCCAGACCTACTACATCAAATTAAGGATGGTCAAGCTCAAGATAGAAAACTGATAAAATGGGTGGCAGATGCAAGAGCCAATAATGGAAATGCAAATTTCAAGATCGATTCAGAAGGGTTATTAAGGTTCAGAGATCGAATTTGTGTACCCAGAATTGAAGAAATTAAAAAGATCTTATTTGATGAGGCACATCAGACGAAATACACTTTACATCCTGGTGGAGATAAGATGTACCAAAATTTGAAGAAAAACTACTGGTGGAAACGTATGAAAAGAGATGTGGCCAAATATGTGTCTAAATGCCTTACATGTCAGCAAGTTAAGGCCGAACATAAAAGACCGTCTGGATTGTTACAACCTTTAGAAATCCCTGAATGGAAATGGGATAACATAGCAATGGATTTCGTCGGAGCTCTTCCTAGAAATCAGAAGGTGAGGATAAGGTTTGGGTAATTGTGGATCGACTTACTAAAGTGGTGCACTTCTTACCTATTAAATCCACATATACGATTAGTAAACTGGGTGAGCTGTATGTTAAAGAGATTGTGAAGCTACACGGAGTACCCAAATCGATAGTGTCAGATAGAGATGCCTTATTCACATCTCAATTCTGGCAGAGCTTACAGCGGGAATTGGGAACCAAATTAACCATGAGCACCGCCTATCATCCTCAGACAGATGGTCAATCCGAAAGGGTTATTCAGATCTTAGAAGACATGTTGAGAGCTTGTGTACTGGATTTCAAGGGAAATTGGAGTAAATATTTACACCTAGCAGAGTTTGCTTATAACGATAGTTACCAGGCAAGCATACAAATGGCTCCATATGAAGCTCTATATGGACGACCATGTAGGTCACCACTGTGTTGGGCTGATTGGGAAGATAAGGTACTTACAGGACCTGATATGATAATGGAAATGAACGAAAAAGTGAAGTTGATCCAGAAAAGGCTAGTTACTGCACAGAGTAGGCAGAAGAGCTACGCAGATAAGAGGCGCCAACCTCTAGAGTTTCAAAAAGGTGATAAGGTGTTTCTGAGAATAAGTCCTCAAAAAGGCATCATGAGGTTTCGTAATAAAGGGAAATTATCGCCGCGATTCATCATTCCGTTCAAGATCAGTGTTCAAATTGGTGAGAATGCTTACAAACTAGACTTACCAACTAGTTTATCCGCCATCCACAACGTATTCCATGTGTCGATGTTGCGAAAATATGAACCAGACCCTTCCCACACCATCGATTGGAAAGACATAAAAGTACAAGCTGATGCCACCTATGAAGAAGTACCCTTACAGATCCTAGATTGGAAAGTTCATAGCTTGAGGAACAAAGACATCCCATTAGTTAAAGTATTGTGGAAGCATCACGGAGTTAAAGAAGCCACTTGGGAACCTGAAGGCGAAATGAAGGCCAAATACGCTGACTTATTTCAAAGAACACTCTAAGTTCCGAGATACAACTGGTCAACAGTGGAAAAAGTTGAACATCATCAAGTAAGTAAGCTTATACTTTAATTTCGGGACGAAATTTCTTTTAAGACGGAAAGATTGTAATACCCAGAAAAAAAAAAGAAAAAAAAAAAAAAAAAAAAAAAAACAACCCAAACAGCTCAACAGTGCAACAGACTCAAATAGGTTTTGGGAATCCACCAAAATTCATGGTGAAAGTCAAGAACAACTGCCCTATGTGCCCTGTCATAGACATTCATGTCAAATGCGGAAACTTCTCTCAGAACCTCGTCAACCCCCAGCAATTTAAAGTACAAGGTCGTAACGAATGTGTCGTTAACAGTGGGCTGCCATTGGCCCCACTGCAGAAAATTTCATTCAATTACTCTCATAAGAAGTTTCCCATTTCACCTAGTTCCTAGAATCTCCAGTGCGAGTGAAACTAGTAAACCACTCATTAGTCTATACTATTCATTGCAACTAATTTGCCTTTTCTTCTCTTAACATAACCAGATCTGGTATTGTTATAGTTCACTTACTAGATACACGATTCAAGTCACTTGAAAAGCAAGCAAAAGGTGCCATCAACTAACAGATTACCTGTAATACCCAGAAAAAATAAAGATGTGAAACAAGATACGGAAACCTCGTCGAGATCTCGCCAACATTTCGCCTGAAACCTCGCCGAGATCTCGCCGAAAATCTTTCACTCTCGCTCTCTTTAAACCCAATCGCCGAAAACAACGCACAAACCTTTCGAAACCCTCTTCTCTTCTCTTCCTTTCTTCCAGCGCACACCGCCGCCGCCCTCTCTTCCCTCCTCCGCCGCGGATCTCGCAGCCGCCACCGCTCTGTTTCTTCTCTTCTCTTCTCATCTCGCCGCTGCAAACTCTACCATCCGCCACAGATCTCGCCGCCCTTTCTCTCTCTCTGTTCTCTTCACCGATCTCTCGCATCCGATCCCTTTCCTCCGATCTCCCGATCTCTCGTCCCCTCGCCCTCACCTTCTTCTTCTTCTTCTTCTTCTTCTTCTTCTTCTTCTCCTTTTCCCTTTTCTCTCTCTCTCCCCTGTCCGCCCAGCAACTCAAGTAATTTTACTTTACTTTATTTTATTTCCTTTCTTTTCTTTTAAGCAACAACCATGATATGTTATATAATACATTTACATATATATATATATATATATATATATATCGTACACAATACCACGTATATACTTCCCTGTTTTCTCCCTTCATTCGGTCCTGCAACTAGCACATTTTAGTTTAGCTTATTTATTTTTTCTTTTATTTTAAGCAACCAACTCAAGCATATTTTAGTTTAGTTTATTTATTTATTTTTCTTTTCTTTTAAGCAACCAACAGTAATACATTTATATGTATCATACAAAATTTTTACCAAGTATTATTATTATTATTATTTTATTGCAACTCCAGTGTTATTATTTTTTAAACATGACAATTCAAGTATTATCATTTTTAAGCAACCAAAATGTTATATAATATATTTATATATATGTTATACATACAATACGTTATTATTTTTTTAAACATTGCAATTCAAGTATTATTATTTTTTAAGCAACCAAAATGTTATATAATATATTTATATATATGTCATACATACAATACGTTATTATTTTTTTGAACATTACAATTCAAGTATTATTATTTTTTAAGCAACCAAAATGTTATACAATATATTTATACATATATCATACATACAATACGTTATTATTATTTTTTTTAACCATTGCAACTCAATTATTTATTTTTAGCAACCAAGATATTATATAATATATTTATATGTATCATACATTTTTTTTTAACCAAGTGTTATTATTTTTTTAGCAACCAAAATGTTATATAATATATTTATATATATCACATATTGTATTATATCATGTTATACCATACACATCATTATATCATATCACAAGACACTATAATATGTTATTATATATATATATATATACTTAGTTTAAACATCCAACCACTACATATATATATATATATATATATATATATATATATATATATATGTATATGTCTCTACACTCATAATCGAGTAATTATCTTAACAAATGTAATATATGTGTACAAGTTGATTACCACGCGTGACGAGGAATTTAAGTAATTTGGAATTTAGCGATTCAGGTGGGAATGATTTTAGGCCTTCATAATATTTTATTTGATATATAGATAAGAATGTTAAATTAATTAGGTCCATAGTATTATTAGATTGCTTATGCATGCTTATTGTACATGATTATATATATACAATGTTGTGATTGTTTAACCATGACGATATGTGTGTTAATATGATTTTTATTCTGATCAAATGAAAATTGGATGCATGAAATTCATGTGGTAGTTGAATTCATTTTTAAATTATAATGCCTGAGAATGAAATGTATGATTTGGAATATTGGCATAGTGAATGCGTGAACACTATTATAATTGACTTTGTAACATGAGACCATGTGTAGTGGAGTTGAATATGTTTTATGAATTAACTTAATATCGTGCTTATACCGTACGTATGACGTGACATCACTAAAGAACACGATTAAGATAAGAATCACACATATGAGGCAGTTATTCTAAGGAATATCCCCAATGTTCTAATTTTTGGGTTGTGTCACCCTGAGTTTGATTTTCTAACGCTACGTGATTTGGAACGTGATGAAATTATCGACTCAAACAATCTAATGCTGCAACGATTAATGTGTGAAACTTGTTTGTAATGTTCTTGTGTATGTATCACAATAAAATATTGTTAATTGTTTAGATGACCCACTGGGCCTTCAAGCTCACCCCTAATTTTTATATGCAGGTGCTTAGGAGAATAAAATTGCGAGTTCGTGACATAGTGCAGAGTAGTGGGGGTGGGTTAATTAATTAGTATTATGGGACTGAATATTTTCATTTAATCTTTAAAGGTTTATTATTTAAACGAATTGTATTGATAATTGAAATTCAATGAATGTTATTACGGTCAGTAAAGACCCTGTGATTTATTTCACTTGTGAATACCTTGGAATAGAATTCATTAATTCTATTTGATTATTGTATTTTAGTGTTGTGTCCATAATGGATGGACAAGGGCAAGTACCCTCGTATGAAGATAAAGATTGTATGAAGAATTAAATGTATTTGTTTATCTTAACCAGTAAGTTGATTGGAAGAATATAAACCCATAGTTTTACAAATTTTATTATTTATAAAATGGTTATGGGTTAAGATAGACGGATACGAGTAACGTCTAGATTTTCGGTGATACTTTATATAAAAATCAAAATGTTCATTGTTTTACAAAAAAAAAAAATTAGTTTTGAAAATCGGGGTGTTACATGTTTAGTCCTTCCAAAGTTCCAAATTAAATCTTCTCTCAATTTTGACGTAAAGTGATAAAAGAGTGTTATGATCAAAGTTCTCCAATTGACCCCCAAAGTCTAATACGCAAGCTTGAACATATCCTTTAAACAAGTCGACATGTTGAGAATAAAGATGCATTGGTAATATATCTAACTTTATCATAAATGCACAAGTAATAGATCGTTTGTTTTTATAAAAGACGAATAACATGAGTGTCAGACATCGCCTTGCTAATAAAGGCAACTCGAGGGCAAAAACAAATGGTTGATGGCATTTACATTGCAATTGATGATATTATTGGTTGTTCAACCAAGGCGAGGCCAGTGTCGACCATGAAAGTGAAATCCATCAACCACTCCTAGTGGTCACATCAAACACGGCGAGCCATCATCCATTTTAATTGCCCAGTTTAAACGAGGAGAGTCATCAACGACTCAAGGAAGAAACTTTGATCAAGGAGCATTCGTTAATGAAAATAACATTCATAGATATTATTGGTTTTTTAACCGAAGTGAGTATCAATGGTGAAAGTTAAAAGTCATCAACCACTCTTGAGTGACCACTTCAAACATGGGGAGCCATCACCGACTCTTAATGTCCACTTTAAATGAAGAGAGTCATTAGCAACTCAAGGAAGAGATTTTGATCATGGAGAATTCGCTAATGAAAGTAACATTTAATCTCGGGTTTGAAGAAAAAATATGCAAGAGCATTAGAACATGTAAAAGATAATGTATGAACTATTTATTTGACAGTGAATGTTTTGAATTCAAATGAACAATTAATTAAATATCAAGTTAAATGAACAATGACATTAGAACATGTAAAAGATGAAGTATGAACTTCTTTTTGTTATCAAATGTTCATTTTCTTAATCAATTGTTTTCATAATTATTATATTTGGTCCAATTGTTTTAGTAAAATGAATAGGTATAGGGTGTCTCAAGATGGTACTTAACCTAATTGAAAACAACTGGTGGTAGGCCCAAAATAATCTACACAGTAAGCATTACCAATGTTACTAATTTAAACTAGGTAAATGTTGTTTTATGAACATGTATTATTATAAAACCAAACAATTATAACTGAATACGGTTGATGTTGAAAGAAGTGTACTTCTAAGTAGAAGAAACGTTGCTAAGTACTATATATTTGATATAAGAACAACGGTCGCAATCAAATGACCCCATTTAAGGTGTTGCCATGGATGCATGTGATGGTGTTGGAATATCATAATAGTTCAAAGCTCAAATTATCTAACCCACTTTATTCTTCTAATACAAAACTATTGTGTAGTGGCCCCTAAATGATTAAAGTTTTTTTTTCCAGAAGATCCTCCCTAATCTATCTCAAATTCTTTTCCTCAAAACCCATAAAAGCAACGACAACTTAATAACCACAGTGTTTATCAGCTTTCACATCTCTTTACTTGTTGGATGTAAGGCCTCAAACGAAGTAGAAATTGATTAATAAATTTTTCAAGTCTTACGTTTCAAGTCTTACTAGGACTATTGAATTGGAGGAAGCATATCAAGTTTTTTCCAATGGGCATCAATTAAAGCTAGCGGGATAAATCGATCTTTCCGTTGACATTCAAATATCTTGTGTTCACAAGGTAATTATTCAAGTATTTTTTGTATTGCACACCCACAATTAGTTTTCAACTAATTTGGCCATCATGTTGTATCTCAAGCCTCCTACCATATTCTGCCAACTTATGCTTGTGGTGTGATTAAGATTTTCATCTCATATCCTTTGATAGTTTTCCCACAAAAGAATGCCCTTCTATTTATTTAACGTCTCGATGATTATGAACTCCACAATCAACTATTATTGTTCAATCATTACCATATGCCAATTTTTCCCTCACAATTAGAAAGGACAATCACACTTCTTTGTTCCAATATCAATCACCTTTTTATTCTTTCTACGACATCCCGTAATTTTTTTCAATTAAATTTCTCACAAGAAAATTTTATCTTGGGCATTGTTGAGTAATAATTGCAAGTGCACAATATCATTAACAAGTAATAAAGTGAATAATAGAATATCATTCTTACGTAGATTTGTTACTCAATTTCTTTGTTAACCACTAAAATTGTTTCACCCTAATCTTATCTGAACACCGATTAAAATTCGTTGTAACCTTAACAATAAAATTAAATCTAAAACATATCAAAATTAATCAAAGTAATCAGAATATAGAAACCTAGAATTACAATCTTCCCTTATATATCAATTGAATTTATCTAACTATTTTTTAATTAATTAATTAATTAAAGTTGTTAACTAAGAATCTAATTTATCTATAAGCTTCTTTCGATGGTCAAGAAAAATAACTTGATTAATTAAATCTCTATATTTCCTTGAAATTTAAATTAAAACAAGATTTATAAGATCGTGTTCTTCAATGCTTACACATGTCTCGTGAGTATATTTCTATCTCACATGAACTCAATAGCTTTCACCATTTTTAATCATATGTTATTTTAATCAAATTCACAAATCTAAACTCCCTTCGTCAAGATCGTATAGATTCAAAAAATCATCTAATTAATGATCAAATAATTAGAAGCATTAAGAGCGGATTAAAATAGACAACTCCAAATAATTAATTAAAATCTAAAATCAAACATAAAATCCAATATTCATATGAGATCCAATTGTAACTCTAGGAAAACAACTTAGCTCATCATTGAACTAGAAGAAAACATAAAAATATTGATGAACATGTTGAATAGAAACAAGAAGAAACTAGAAAACCAATTGGAAGATGTTGAAGATTGCTCCCTTGTTTCTAACTTCACATTCTTCGCCTCCTTCGATCAGATTTTTCTTCAACTTTTTCTCCTATCTTTTCTCTTCTAGAAACCCTCCACAATGAAGTCTATAAAGCCACAAGCCAGTAGGAGGTCGAAATAGGAAGCCCTAACTCGAATAGGAAACACTCAAAATTATTAAAAAGTTTCTAATTTTGAATCGCAGCTCCACTTTCTTCCTTGTCGTTTTTCTTCTTGTTCTCCACTCCATATTCTCCCTCAAAACCCTTTCATATTGTAGTATTTCAAGTAGGAAGAAGTTATGGCCAAAACCCTAAAGTCGCGCAAAATTAGAAAGTCCTGGTGCAGTTGTTGGGAATTTGCAACAAGTTTTTGGCGCCGTTGCCGGGGAATCTTTTTTCTAATTTCTTTTGTTAATATTAATACCAATCCATCATAGTCTTAATATAAACTATTAATTTTTATTATTATTACTATTATTTTTATTTTATTTTTTTACAGGTACTTGAAGCCGTTGGATGCGAAGGTCTAGGAGCTCGAATTTAATTCCTTTTGATCCAGAGATTGAAAGGACTGAACGGAGAAATCGTAAAAAGAAAAGGCAAGCTTCTACTCCACAACACACAATGGAAGATCAGATTATTCCAGAACCGAGATCTTTGCAAGAGTATGTTATCCCCTCGGTCAATGATATTCCATCGAGTATTCTGAGACCGGCTATTCAAGCTCATAACTTTGAGATCAAGTCGACAACCATTCAAATGCTTCAAATTTATTTGACATTCGAAGGCGTACCCATTGAAGATCCTGCTGAGCACATTAAGAAATTCTTTGAGATATGTGACACCTTCAAGCAAGCTGGAGTATGTGCTGATGCAATTCGACTCCGACTCTTCCCTTCCTCACATAGAGATAAGGCAAAGAGTTGGTTGGATTCTCTCCCATCCAAATCTATTACTACTTGGAATATGTTGGCTTAGAAGTTCGTAGCAAAGTTCTTTCCACCTGGTAAAACTGCAAAGCTGCGGAACGACATCACTCAGCATGATCCAGATTATATGTATAATGCATGGGAAAGGTACAAATGTGTAACACCCCGATTTTCAAAACTTAAATTTCAAGTAAAATAATGAATATTTTAATTTTATCGAGAAAGATCACTAAAAATCGAGATGTTAATCGTATCCGTCTTTCTTAACCCATAACCATTATATAGATAGTAAAATTTGCAAAACTATGAATTTGTATTCTCCTAACCAACTTACTGGTTAAGATAAACGAATACCCTTTCATCTTCATACCAAGGACCACATAATTCCACTATACAAATTTCTATATTGAATTGTGAGGGTACTTGCCCTTGTCCATCCATTATGGACACAACATTTAAATGCATTCATCAAATAGAATTAATGAATTCAAGTCCAAGGCATTCACACGTGAAATAAACCACAGAGTCTTTACTAACTGTAATAATGTTCATTAAATTTCGATTGTCAATACAACCGTTTAAATAATAAACTTTTAAAAATCAAATAAAGATATTCAGCTCTGTCACCACAATACTAACAAATTAATTAACCCACCCTTACTACTCTGAACTACATCACGAACTCGCGATTTTATTCTCTTAAGTACCTGCATATGAAAAATAGGGGTGAGCTTGAAAGCCCAGTGGGTCATCTAAACGATTCACAACATTTTATCATGATATATACACAAGAACATTACAAACAAGTTTCACACATTAATCGTTGCAACATTAGATTGTTTGAGTCGAGAATTTTATCACATTCTAAATCACGTACCTTTAGAGAATCAAACCCCGGGCGGCACTACCCAAAATCAGAAATTCGTTGGCGATATTCATTATGAATAACTGCCCCATAATAAACATTAGCGATATTCCTTAGAATAACTGCCCCATATTTGTGATTTTTATCTTAATTGTATTCTTTAGTGATGTCACACCATACATACAACATAAGTATGACATTAATTGCATTCATAAAACATATTCAAACTCCACTACACATGGTATCATGTCACAAAGTCAATTATAATAGTATTCACGCATGAACTTTACTATGCTAATATTCCAAGCCATACGTTTCATTATCAGACATTATAATTTATAAATGAGTCTCAAATATCACATGAATTGCATGCATCCAATTATCATCTAATCAAAACAAGAAATCATGTTGACACACATATCATCATGGCAAATAATCACAACATGGTATATATAAAATCATGTACAATAGGCATGCATAAGCAATCTAATAATACTATAGACCTAATTAATTTAACATTCCTATCTATATATCAAAATAAAATATTATGAAAGCATAGAATCTTCCCCACCAGTAACGCACGCAATTTGTTCTTGTCCTAATTCCTTGGTGCATAACGTACGTCCTCAACTGTGGTTGTCATTTCCACGTTTCTTGATTCCTAGTTCGAAAGGAGATGAGCGTGAAAGAGATGAACAAGACGGCTGAGGTGCATAGGTATTATACATAGTATTGTTAATTCTAGGGTTTAATGATGATCATGTAGATATTTTCAGAATTTTCAGGGATTACATTTGAAATTGGAAAGTAGATTTTCAAAATTTTCAGGGATTATATTTGAAATTGGAAAGTAGATTTTCAGAATTTTCAGGGGATTACATTCTACCCGCCTTAAAAGAAATTTCGTCCCGAAATTAAAGTTGAAGCTTACTTACTTGATGATGTTAAACTTTTTCCACTGTTGACCAGTTGTATCTCGAAACCTAGAGTGTTCTTTGAAATAAGTCGGCATATTTGGCCTTCATTTCACTTTCAGGTTCCCAAGTGGCTTCTTCAACTCCATGATGCTTCCACAACACTTTAACTAATGGAATGTCTTTGTTTCTCAAACTATGAACTTTCCATTCTAGGATCTTTAAAAGTCCTTCTTCATAGGTGGCATCAGCTTGTACTTTTACGTCTTTCCAATCAATGGTATGGGAAGGGTCTGGTTCATATTTTCGCAACATTGACACATGGAATACGTTGTGGATGGCGGATAAACTAGTTGGCAAGTCTAGTTTGTAAGCATTCTCGCCAATTCGATCACAAATCTTGAACGGACCGATGAACCGTGGCGATAATTTCCCTTTCTTACCAAACCTCATGATGCCTTTTTGAGGGCTTATTTTAGAAATACCTTATCACATTTTTGGAACTCTAAAGGTCGGCGCCTCTTCTCTGGGTAGCTTTTCTGCCTACTCTGTGCAGTAACTAGCCTTTTCTGGATCAACTTCACTTTTTCGTTCATTTCAATTATCATATCAAGTCCTGTAAGTACCTTATCTTCCCAATCGGCCCAACACAGTGGTGACCTACATGGTCATCCATATAGGGCTTCATATGGAGCCATTTGTATACTTGCCTGGTAACTATCGTTATAAGCAAACTCTGCTAGGTGTAAGTATTTACTCCAATTTCCCTTGAAATCTAGTACACAAGCTCTCAAAATGTCTTCCAAGATCTGAATAACCATTTCGGATTGACCATCTGTCTGAGGATGATAGGCGGTCCTCATGGTTAATTTGGTTCCCAATTCCTGCTGTAAGCTCTGCCAGAACTGAGATGTGAATAAGGAATCTCTATCTGACACTATCGATTTGGGTACTCCGTGTAGCTTCACAATCTATTTAACATACAGCTCGCCCAGTTTACTAATCGGATTTGTGGATTTAATAGGTAAGAAGTGTGCCACTTTAGTAAGTCGATCCACAATTACCCAAACCTTATCCTCACATTTTTGATTTCTAGGAAGAGCTCCGACGAAATCCATTGCTATGTTCTCCCATTTCCATTCAGGGATTTTTAAAGGTTGTAACAATCCAGGCGGTCTTTTATGTTCGGCCTTAACTTGCTAACATGTAAGGCATTTAGACACATATTTGGCCACATCCTTCTTCATACCTTTCCACCAGTAGTTTTTCTTCAAATTCTGGCACATCTTATCTCCACCAGAATGTAAAGTGTATTTAGTCTGATGTGCCTCATTAAATAAGATCTTTTTAATTTCCTCAATTCTGGGTATATAAATTCGATCTCTAAATCTCAATAATCCCTCTGAATCGATCTTGAAATTTGCATTTCCATTATTGGCTCTTGCACCTGCCACCCATTTTATCAATTTTCTATCCTGAGCTTGACCTTCCTTAATTTGATGTAGTAGGTCTGTCTTGCAGCTCATATTATATAAGAAAATCTAATTTTCACTTTTTTGTACGCCCAAATTATAATCTTCAATCAATTGGTACATCTGGGCTTTTTCTGCATCGTTCCTATACGATTTTCGACTTAAAGCATCTGCGACTACATTGGCTTTCTCTGGGTGATAATGCAGCTGAAAATCATAATCATTCAGCAATTCCATCCATCACCTTTGCCTCAAATTTAACTCTTTTTGTGTATAGATGTACTTCAAGCTCTTATGATCATAATATAAATCAAATTTCTCTCCATAAAGATAGTGTCTCCGTATCTTCAAGAAGAATACAATAGCAGCCAATTCTAAATCATGAGTCAGGTAATTTTGTTCATGAGTCTTCAGTTGCCTAGAAGCATAAGCAACCACTTTACCCTCCTGCATCATAACAGCGCCAAGACCATTCTTAGAAGCATCAGTGTAAATAACATAACCGACTCCGCTTGCAGGAGTGATCAATATTGGGGTTGTGGTCAATCGTCTCTTCAATTCTTGAAAGGAATTCTCACATTTCTCATCCCAACTAAATTTGGCATCCTTCCTTATTAGCTTTGTCATAGGCTCAGCTAGTCTCAAAAAATTTAAAATAAATCTTCTATAGTAACCAGCTAGTCCCAAAAAGCTTCTAATTTCTGTCACTGATTTTGGTTTTTCCCAGTTCATTACTGCTTCAACTTTTGTTGGATCTACAGATATCCCTTCTGATAACACTACATGGTCCAAAAATTTGACTGACTTCATCCAAAATTCACATTTTTCAAATTTGGCATACAATTGATTTCACCTCAATGTTTCCAAAACTACTGTAAGGTGTTCCTAATGTTCCTCATTGGTCTTCGAATAAACCAAAATATCATCAACAAATACCGCTACAAATTTGTCTAGGTGAGGCCTAAACGTCCTATTCATTAGGTTCATAAATGTTGTTGGTGCATTAGTGAGTCCAAATGGCATGACTCTGAATTCAAAGTGCCCATACCTAGTCCTGAATGTTGTCTTCGGTATATCTGACTCTTTGATTTTAAGTTGGTGATAACCGGACCTTAGGTCGATCTTGGAAAAATAAGTTGCTCCTTTCAGTTGATCGAACAAATCATCTATTCTGGGTAGGGGTACTTGTTCTTGACTGTGACTTGATTTAATTTTCTATAGTCAATACACAGTTACATCGACCCATCTTTCTTTTTGACAAACAACACTGGTGCTCCCCAGGGTGATTCGCTCGGCTGGATAAATTCCTTCGCACTAAGATCATCAAGCTGAGTCCTTAGTTCTATTAGTTCGCCAGGGGCCATTCTGTAGGGTGACATGGCTATGGGGTCTGTTCCAGGGTATAGTTCTATCTTGAACTCTACTTCCCGCTTAGGAGGTAATTCTGGTAATTCTTCGGGAAACACTTCAGGGAAGTCTCTAACCACCAAGTGCTCTTCTAAATTCCTCAAGGTCTTTAGAGGCTCGGCTTCTGTTAGGGTTTGGAATTCCTCTTTTTGATTCACAGATTTGAGAAGTGCAGACATGATATTCCTCAAAATTTTGTTTCTATCCCCATAGATTTTAACCAACTCTCCCAAAGGTAACCTCAAAGTAATCTTCTTTCGAAGGCAATCGATCTGGGCTTGGTACTCAGATAACCAATCCATTCCCAAGATCACATCATAATCATTAATGGGTAGGAGTATCAAGTCAGCTGAAATCATCTTATCATTAATTGGAAGGTCACAACTACATTTTTCAGTTGTTGGGACGTTTACTCCTACTGGTGTTGAAATCTTCATAACAACAGATAAAGGTACAGTGGAAAGTTGTAGTTTCCTGACTAAGTTTTCAGAAATAAAAGACCTTGATGCTCCAAAATCAAACAAGATTTTAATTGTGAACCTTTCACTACTTCGTTTACACCAACTTCTAGTTCAGGATTTCCTTCTGTCATTGCAAAGACTTTGCCTTGATTTTGATTTTGGATTTGATTTTGATTATAGCTTGGACGATTGGTCTGATTTCTTCCTTGTACTTCGTTGTTGTTCTGCCAGTTTCTCGGACGAAAATTTTGTCGAACTCCTTGTATAGTACAGTTTCGTGCCAAATGACCCAGTCGGTTGCATTTGAAGCAAAGTCTCGTAGCTACTACTTGATCTTTATTTTGTTGGGGTGCACGAATATTGTTTTGCTTCATCTGTTGTCCACCATTATGACTAGACCATTTTGATCTGTTGTTGTGATTCTGCACCCTGTTCCACTGGTTTTCATTGTTGGACTTGTTCCTATTCCAATTATTACTATTGCCACCAAAGTTATTCAGATTTTGCCTCTTGTTGTGATTACCCTGATAATCAAAATTCTGTTTTTGAGGCCTTTTGTTTCTATTCCATATTGTCTCTTGCAGGTTCAGTTCTCTCTCTACCAACAAAGCTCGTTCAACCACCTCTTTATAAGTCTTTAGATTCATAGGAACAACCACCTTTCTAATTTCCATTCTGAGACCCTCTGCGAACCTACTAGCTTTCATCTGTTCATTGACTACCAGTTCATGAGCAAATCTGGAAAGTTCAATAAACTTAGCCTCATACTCTGCCACTGTCATGTTCCTCTCTGTCAGCCTCACAAAATTCAGATTGTAATTCTTTTTGTTCGCTTTGGGGAAGAATTTATCATAAAATATCTCCTCAAATGTTGTCCAGGTCATAGTGTTCACGTCCACTGTAGGACTTTCTATAACCATTCTCCACCAATGTTTGGCCTCACCTATGAATTAGTGAGCCGCAATCGCCACCATTCTTGGACCAGTCACTCCAAGAACTTCCAAGTGTTCCTTAACCTCCTGGAACCACTTTTCAGCTTCCCTTGGATATGGTTTTCCTTCAAATTTCGAAGGATGCATACGTTGGAAGTCTCTCAATTGATCTGCCCATTCCTTTTCTTCAGGTCTCCTGATGTTTCGAGCTCCTGGTTCATTCTGCACTACAATTGTTGGATTCAGTTGAGGTTGAGGCATCTGTCTGGTCACATGTTCCACTACTTGTCTCACAAATTTTGCCATCATCTTTGGTCCCAAAACAATTCCAGGGGTCGAACTGTTGTAGGTCGGACATTCTCTGTTCCAGTAGAGTTAACATTCGCTGTTAGATTTGTATGTTCTTGCTCCGTCGGCTGAGGTTCGAATGTCGGTTGTGTCTGCACAACTGGTTCAGTGTCCCTTATGAGATCACTCACAGACCTTGTGTTTCTTCTTCGAGGTGCAGCCATATATAAAATTTCAACTCATCTTTAGTACTACAGGAGATAATTATTTTCGGTTAGGGTGACTCTAGATTCAGAATTCTAAGTTCTCGAAAATAAAATGATCCTATTGGTTCAGTTTCTAGGTTTATAAAATTTTGGCAATCCATGATTGTCATAGGGTACAGGATTTGGTTTTGAAATATGTAAACAAGACAAGCAAACAAACAAACAACACACCACACAACAAAGGCATAAAGAGATTCCCAAACTTCCACTTATATCCTCTGTATTCAAGTGTCCCATACCACTCTAGCCCGGTGATATAAGCTTCCACAAAGAAACTTCAATACACCCAAACAATGAGCAAATGTCCTAACAACTAAGGCTTCCCAGGTACCCACTATGTCCAAGCTGTCCCATATCAGTTGAACGTAGCGATACAAGCTCGTCCAGAGTTGTTAGTCATTCACCAAACATGGCCTGTCAGTCTCCAAGTTCAAGACTCCTCATGATTCAGATTATATGTATGATGCATGGGAGAGGTACAAATGACTGATCAGAAAACGCCCTCATCATAGGATACCAAGGTGGCTGCAAGTGCAAACTTTTTACAATGGGTTCTTGGCACCTCTGAGAACAATTATTGATGTTGCAGCGGGTGGAGCTCTCATAGACAAAACTATTGATAAAGCATATAATTTGCTAGAAGATATGGCTTTTAATAACTATGAATGGCTTGCAGAGCGAATGATGGCAAAGAAGGTTGCTGGAGTATATGAAGTTGATGCACTCAATGCATTATCGATGCAAGTTGCAGCTCTTTCTAAGAAGTTTGACACTCTGTGGGTTCATGTTGTTCACAAATATCCTGTAACTTGTGATTTGTGTGGGAGTAACCATTCCAATAACCAATGTTCTCTTAACATTGAGTCAATGCAATATGTGAGCAACTATAATGGGCAGCAAAAGAATTAGTGCTATCATAATCTGAGGTGGAGAAATCATCCTAACCTATCATGGGGTCAACATCAAAGCCAACCTACAGCAATGATGCCTATGTTTCCACCCGAAATATCTCCCTAAGCTCAATTACAAGAAAAGAAATCATCATTGGAAGAGATAGTGCAATAATTGGTTGTTAACACTGACAAGTTCATGACTGAGATGAGGACTCAATTTCAGAGCCAAGTAGCTTCTATTCAGAATCTAGAGATGCAAGTTGGCCAACTGGCCAATAATATCAATAACCGACCTCAAGGCACTTTACCAAGTAATACAAAGATCAATCCTAAAAGGGATAATAAGGAGCAGTGCAAAGTAATTACTTTGAGGAGCAGTAAAGAGTTGCCTGAGGTGATTAGGAAGCCTAATGATTCAGTTGAGCCTGGATTGGAGAAGTCAGTAGATGAGAAGCAAGAACAAGAAGAGAAGCAACAGAATATTTAGAAGAGTTTTATGCCTTATAAGTCGCCGCCACCTTTTCCTCAGCGTCTACAGAACCAAAAGTTGAACAAGCAGTTCTCCAGATTTCTAGAGGTGTTCAAGAAGCTCCACATTAATATTCCCTTCACTGATGCTCTTGAGCAGATGTCAAGCTATGTCAAGGTTATGAAGGATTTTCTACCAAACAAGCGAAGGTTGGGGGAATTTTGGACAGTTGCTTTGACAGAAGAGTACAGTGCTATTCTCCAGAATAAGTTAACACCAAAGCTTAAGGATCCTAGGAGCTTTACTATTTCATGCACTATTGGAAACCAGTTCTTTGGGAGAGTTTTATGTGATTTGGGAGCTAGTATCAACTTGATGCCCTTATCTATATATCAGAAGTTGGGTTTGGGGGAAGCAAAGCCTACTACTGTCACCTACAGCTTGGTGATAGGTCGCTTACATATCCACGGGGTGTACTAGAAGATGTCTTGGTGAAAGTTGATAAATTTATCTTTCCAATTGATTTTATTGTTCTAGATATGGAAAAAGATCACGAGATTCCAATTATATTGGGAAGGTCATTTTTAGCTACTGGGATGACTCTTATTGATGTGCAGAAAGAACAGTTAACTATGAGAGTTCAAGATCAAGAGGTCACATTCAATGTCTTCAAGGTTATGAAGTTTCCTAAAGAATCAAATGAATGCCTTAGAGTTGATGTGGTTACTGCCCCTGTTATTTTTAATCCTCGTGAGGACTCGATGGTTTATGCTTATTTAATGGACAAGCTTGAGTATAGTGGATATCGGGATTTGTTGGATGCCTTTCCAAAAAAAAGGGTTGTTATCGATGTTCATCTTGATGATCCACCCTGAAGTACAAAGAAAGTCAGGCTGATGACTATTAATCAAGCGCTTGTTGGGAGGCAACCCAACGGTTTTAGTTTTTTTTTTTATTTAGTTTGTAGAATTTCCTTGCTATTGACATTTTTTTTCTCTTTTAGGGTTCTAAATAAGTTTGGGGATCCTCCAAGCTATTGTAGAGAGGAAGAATGAAGATACTCAAGTGCAGGCTTCTACCCGTGTTGGTTAAGGGGGTTTTCGTCGCTTATTCTTTTTATTTTATTTCTTCTTTTCTTATATGTTTTGCATTAAGGACAATGCTTTGTTTTAGTTTAGGGAGAAAATTTTCAATTTTTGTCATGGTGAGGATAGGAGTTAGTTTATATTAGTTTTATGGTTTAGATTTGGTTAGGATGTCATATTCTTTCACAAACTTTGATTTGATTTTATCTTTTTATGGATGGTCGATGATAAAAAAAACATTTATTTAAACATGACTCTAGGGGAATGTAGAGAGTAATTTTTAAGTCTGTGTGTTTAATTCAACCTTTAGCTTGGTTTTGTTTAAAATTCTCTACATGTCTAACATGGTTTTGATTGTGGAATCATAACTTGTTTTGATTGGACTTTTGCAAGGAAGTTATATTTTTATATCTCTATGAATTCTAGAACATGTTTGATTACCACTCAAGGCGAAATCCTAGAGAACATGCCACGAAGAGGATGATTTAGGCCATATTTTGGATAGCTTGAGCCATAAAGTCTATTTTTATTTGAATTATACCCTAGTTTTCCATTTTGAGCTTTTTATTCTTTTCTTTGTTACCTATGAAATGATTAGCTTAAGCCTAAACACCTAATTTCCTATTTTTCATCATATGCGTCTTTTACACACTTTGATTATGTTGGAGTGTTTATATTATTGAGAGTTGAAGATGGGAATAAAAGGATGAGAAGGTGATGAAGAGAAGTATCATTTGGAAGTTTGCTTATTTTATGAGCTTTATAAAAAATAAAATAAAATAAAATGAAAAGAATGAATGAGAAAGAGAAAGAAAAGAATAATGTTATGTCTATGTGTTGAAAAGAAATAAGTTTGGGGGTGTAGTTGTTTTTTGAATGTTGAAGAAAGCAAACAACAAACGAGTGGGGATTGAATGGAAGAAGTTGAATATTCGAAGATGGGTATATATTTTTATTTGGGTTTTGTTTGGGTTCTCTATGTAATGTTTTGGATGTTTTGAAGATGATCAAAGTGTTGGAGTGTGTTTTGAGCTTAAGTTTTTCTATTTTTCCTTACCTTTGAACCTTGGCCTGACATTACAACCTATGAAAGACCTATTGATTCCTAATGGAATGTGATCTACATTAGTGGAGAGTGGTGTGAAAGACTTGCATATGGAATTCATTTTAAGAATATATATATATATATACTCTGAGATCATATGTGTTATACACTTGCTTGCACTTGTCTATGAAATTCATGAGTGGTTTTTTGAGATTGACTATTTATGTATGTGTTTGAGAATGGAAGATGAGGCTAGGTAAGAGGTTGGGTTGAAATTTTAGACATCTTTTAACACTCTTGAAATTTCCTAATGAGTTATCATTTTTTTAATGTGATCTTAGAGGCCATGATGATTATTTTCAAATCAAGTTGTAATTTGATTTAAGAAGATGATGTTGAGGTTGTTAGTTGAGTTTTTGTTTTGTTTTTCCCTTGCTCGGGACAAGCAAAGTTCTAAGTTTGAGGGTATTTGATAAGTTGACATTTAGATGTGTTTTAGAGTATGTTTTAGATGAGTTTTAGGTTAGTTTATTCATCTATTTGGTTTGTTTATGCTAGTTTTGACTTATTAGTTAGTTTAGTCATACTTTGGTATTTTATGCTTTATTTCGGTTTTTAATTTTATAAGTTGATTAAGTTGATCATATAAGGATGTTACTCATTGAGTTTGCTTTGTTTTGTAAGTGTTTTGATGTGTTTAAAGTTAATTTTGAAAATGGAGACACGGTGCATGAAGATCCCATGAAGTTAACATGAAGTATGGAAGGCAAGCAAGCATGGAAATTTGGCTAAGTTCACAAGAAAGGGATAAAAAATAGTGCAAAAACCCGAAACTGTGAGCCGCGGCACCAAGACTTTCTAATTTTGCACTATTTTTCACTCTTTTCTTGTGGACTTAGCCAAATTTTCATGCTTGCTTGCCTTCCGTACTTCATGTTAACTTCATGGGATCTTCTTGCACGGAGTCTCCATCTTCCAAATCAACTTATAACATATCAAAACACCTACAAAGCAAAGCAAACTCAATGAATAACATGTTTATATGATCAACTTATAAAATTAAAAATCGAAATAAAGCATAAAATACCAAAATATAACTAAACTAACAAATAGGTCAAAACTAGCATAAACAAACCAAATAGATGAATAAACTAACTTAAAACTCATTTAAAACATACTTTAAAATACATCTAAATGTCAGGCGTCTTCCATTTCCACCTACATTTGAGCTCTTGTGACAATAACAAAACCATTTTTCAGCTTATTTCCTTGATCCATGCAATTAGTTCATCTCTACTTCTAAAGATCAAATCTTTATTGAATTCATTTGAATAACCACACAGTATCTCCAAGCCAGTATTACTACATTCGTTATATTCGCCTTTATCCTAATATATTCAAGTCAAAATTAGTAATAAATACATTTACAATTCTTTATTCATAAAAACAAATGAAACAAAAAACCAAAATAAAAAACATACTATTTGGCCAACAAAACCATCCTATTTGGCCAGGAGTGGCCGAATATAAGACTTATGTTCAGTCCTAGCTAACAAATTTTTTTTTTTTAAAATTGAGCTTTTCTGCAAAAAAAAATGTCAATATACGTGTCATAAGGCACGGAGATCTTTCTATTGTAATTGTTTTCCTTTTCATTGACAATCAATATGTTTCTCAATGTTTAAAATGGTTTTCCTCCAAAAAAAAAACCCTAGGGCTTTAAATCGACAAATCAAATGGCGTTTTCAACACTTACAATGCTTTTTTTTTTTTTTTTTTTTTTTTGTAAAAAAGGAAATGACAAAAATGCAAGATTTGATTATGAAAAAATAAGAAAAAAAACTAAAAAATGTAACTTTGGAGGGATTGAAAGAGAAGTGGGTTGAAGAGAATGAAAGGATTAAAGGTGGGTTTCATCATTTTTATCTTGACATTTTTGGTAAAATTACATAAAGTTATTTTTGTCTTTACAATTTAAAAATTTAGTGGGTACAGAGAATGGCAATGGTAGGTTGATTTATAAAAATTGATCTTGGTTATATTACAGTGCTTACCCCTATCTGCCTTGTATTTGTACGCAAGAAAATAAAATAAAATTAACTTGAAACGAGGTTCACTCATCAAATTAGAATGAGCTTAAATTATCCTGACAATATTTTACAGCTATAAACAAAATATTTTAGGAATACCTTTAGTTGTTGATGGATATGAACCTACTACTCATTGTTCGATCCAATAGTAGAGAACATGATCCCAGCCCACAATGAAAATGATCTCCTTCATCCTTTTATTGTGTTGTCGATAATGTTGGGTACTTGGGAAATAATCTATAAGTCCCACAAAATTGGGTAGCATGGTTTTACTTTCCCTAGAATCCTTCCATCCCAGAAAAGTTGAGAAGCACTCATTTAGTAGATAAAAATCAAGATCCATCATAATATACAGGAAGGCTCTATCTGACTTGCAAATTTTAACTGATTTTCAAAGAAGACCTATCATCTATCAGCCATATATTTGATTATATCATAATAAATACAATGAGGACGGGCATTACAGAGGATGAAATATTAAGAACAAAATGACTGCAAAGTTATCACATTCTAACCAATATAACATTCCATCCCCAGTAACCTCTCCCTAGCAATAGAACATTACTCTCTTCACATTTTCCTTAACTGCAGGCAGCGGCCGGAAGCTGACCTCTCCTCCAGCACGAGTAGCCCGACCCGATGATGCTTGTACACCACCAACACCCGTTGAGCTGTTCTCTTGCATGTCTGGCTCCATGTAGAATCGAGCTCGAAATGCTGCTAAGTGTGCATAATAGGCAGGAGGAACTGTGGGAAATACAAGTTCAAGTTAGCCCAGCCCTTAGTTACAAGAAGATCAAAAAATTAAGTTAATGAACAAAAGGGGCATATAATGTTAATTTCAAAATCCTCATGAGGTGAAAGAAAGCAAGGAAATCTACTTAAGAACAGAAGAAAACGTACCAACAGAGACAGAGCGTGTACACCTCGCATACCTGCAGAATGGCGCGGATCAGTAACCACATATAAAGCAAGAAATGATAAAATGAACGAATTTTATTTAGGAAAGAGGCTTGAGGATGAGAGAAAATATGATATTCCCCGTACGTGTAACATAAATTGTTGGTCAAAGACTGAATTCCATCTGCTGTAAAATTGTTCTCGTCCCATAGAACATGGTAATGAGCTGGTCGGCTTGTCCCCTGTCAAAGTAGCAAATTATAGTCATTCATAAGTTGTCATGTAATGGAAGTCCATAGGAGCTAAAACAAAACAAGTTTTGTTAGCTAGACATATACAGACACAAAATCAAGAAATTGTACTTGGGCAGAAATCCAATATTTAGACTAATAAAACCATGTCTCTCAACCAGATCTTATTGCTGGAAAATTCGAGCTGAAGTATTAACTCTTGCTTCCGAAACAAAGACAAACCCTTAATTCCAAGGCAGATAGGAGTTTTGCAGTCTCTATGATACAATTGAGTTTAGATGAAAATGTTTTTAACCTGAATCCCTGCATGGCTGCATAGAAAAAAATCAAACTCTGTTGGATGACAGATTTTGGAATCAACCACAGTTCCTGCAAAAAAAACCGAACAATTCTTTAGACGTGTCCTGGAGAATCATTCCAATAGTATTTTCTGCTTGATTAGGCAGAGAAGCATTACCCGGTAAAATGTTGCCGCTCTTGTCAGTGCTGCTCTTATCTCTGTGGTTGTTAGCAAACAATCTTGTGTGATGTCGTTTTTGTACCACGATAAAGGTAACAGGAGGCTGGTAATTCGGTTCTAGAGAAGCGCAAGCCTGTATAAGCCCACCAAAGTGCCATAACTACATATCTTCTCTTATACATGTTTCGACTGATAAAACTGAATTGCACAAGAAATCACCTACCTTCCTGATTGCATCTAACTCATAGAGTAGAACTTGATAAAATTGCCCTTCGCTCACCCCGTCCCTGTTGAAAAATATTCTCAAGATAAGGAATTATAACTACAAATAGATAATATGCATGATCATGAGTGGACCCCTTGTTCATACATTACTATGTATATGCACAAATATATTCTAGAAAGAAACATTGTATTTGCTCATTTATATACTTTGTCCATCATATAATTTGTTTGCACTAAACTTTGATATCGGAACGGTACATAAGTTCAAGAACGAAAATTGCTTCTTAGTAAGAACAATCTCTTTGTCAAAAAAACAATCCAAAGAAAAAATCAATCCATTTGGATATCTAGTGATGATTGATGTGGAAATTGAACAATTACAGAGCATTCATTTTTACCATAAATTTAAAAACCAATTGGGTGGCATCAAAAGAACTCAATGGGACTTTATGGAATTTCCTAACCGCAACATATCTAACTCTTGTATTCATTCCAGATTTGGGCATGTCTTTATGTCACATTTTTTGAGTTTTTTACAAGTACTACGGTCACATAATTATTATTGGAATGATGAACTACATGCAAGGGTACTGACATATTCAGAGTTATAACATTATCATACAACCTAATGACAAGTTGAGGATCAAGAACTATTTTATCGACCTGTAGAAGATAATTCTTAGTGGTTTTTGCCCCGTTGCCTTGCGAAATGAAATCAACAAATCCCTACATTTAAACCAAAAGAAGATACAATTAAGAAAAATGAGATTGAGAATCTGAATGGGGGAAAATAAATTAAATAAATAAATAACCAATGAGAAAAATTAGGTACCGGATCATCCCGCCACAAACTGTGCCACGTACAGGATCATGCCAAGTCTTGAACAGATCCTGTATGAGTTCTTGTCTATGAGCTTGAGCACAAACCAAACCTGCATATTTTGTGACTTCTGGCCAGTCCTGGGAAGCTACTACCTACACCAAGAAAACCATCCACCAGTATTTTCAAATCTTAAAATTAGTTTATTGTTCTTTTTCTCTTTTCATTTTGACTATCCTGAAGCTTTACTATATGAGCTTTGTGTTTAAGATCTAAAAATCATTTAGGGGTATAGTACAGCAGCAATTGAAGGGCTCGAGTCTTCTCCGTTCTCTGGGTGCGTCACATCTGCGCCAAATATTATTGTTGGTATGTCACTGACTAACGGTATTCTGCAGCTTATAGCGTCCAAGAGAACCGTGTTTCTTCCACCCATCTGCAAGAGGACCAAAGGGATGTTGAGAAACAAGATAATTGAATTTTTTTTTTTTTAAATAAAGATAATTGAAGGCTTTCTAGCCACCTTAACATTGATTTTCAAGGCAACATTAGCCAGGTACTGCTTGGTGATCTTGAAAACATGCTTTGTGAGACAACATTGTGATATTAAACCCAGATCGGTTTCACATATTCGCTTGAGATCACCTGATATAATGCACATCAAGATGATATAAGATTGAAAACATGCATACAAGCTAGTGTTCTTTCATTTCCAGATAATCTAACTAAAACCTCATGGATTGAAGCTTCATACTTGACACAGCATATAAAATTACCGTATAAAGAACCATTGTTGTCGGGCAAAATGGCTAACAGTAGCTCTAATTCTTTGCCTTTAAGTTTGTTTGCAGACGAGTGATAAACGTGCTTCAATGCCTTTTCTACATGTTCAGGCCTAGCTGTGTAGATTGGAATTACGGGCTCTGGATTGAATTCCTACAGAAGAACAAAGGCTCTCTCAAGAAAATAAAAAAAAATACAAAACTATATGCTAATTAGTTTAAGGAAAGAAGCACAAACAAAATCATCAAAATGTGAAGGAAATAAGAAATTTAAATATAACAGAAATTACCATGCCAGAAACTTGACACATTTGAGCAAGCTCATTACAAAACCCACGAGCAACACTCTCCTGAACACTACGTGAGAAATTGATGCATGCCCACCTGCTTACTGTGCTTCCATTGATCATTTTCTATTTTGCAAGAATAAGAAATTAAAAAAAAAGCATTAAAAAAGGCTAATGTAAAATTTAAAAAAAATAATAAAAATAAAAACCTAATAAAGATGCATTGGTAGACTGAATTAATAAAAAATAAAAGCACAGCACCATCAGCTCCCAGATGTAAGAGAAACTTTGGAACAAAACAATGAAAAGAATCTGTACGAATGATCACACATGCACCAAACTCATTCGAGTCATCAAACACTAAATTTGAAGAAACTAGGACAGCAGATTAGTTATTTAGCAATATATTATGAGATCATGACTCCCATATAAGTTTAATCTCAACAGAAATCAGAAAATTATAAATTATGCAAGTTTCTTCTCCCTTCTATTCCTATGATCATTTGGCCGTTTCAGAATAAGGAATTCGGAAACTCATTTTTGGACAACTCATAATTCCAAGACTTTCACCTTCCCTAAAAGTTGGGAATTAAGTCCATGAAAAGTAGAATAAGTATAAAATGAGGACAAGAAGTATGCATGCAAATTGGTGTACAGCACCAATTAGTTTATGTATTACAATTTACGGTCATTCGATTCATTTCACAAGTTGATATGTATATTTTAATTTAATTTGCCAACTATAAATGAAAAGAATGTAGTAGGGCTCTACTGACTCATGTCGAAATTGCATAAATCAAAACTAGCTACAACAATATATCAAAGTAATTTAAAGATAATGCTTCTAAATACGCTGCAAGTGTCAACGATTTCACAGGGTTCAAACTGGAGTTCCTAGTTACATTATTCATGCCTCACAACAACAACAACAAAAAACCATCCACCAACAACTTCGACATGGCTACTAATGATATTGAAAAATAAGAAAGAAGATTAAAAAACCACAGGTTTGTGCCACCAAGAGGAAAAAATATTCAAAGCAAAAGAAAGGATCTAATTACCTTGTTCATCATATTCCACTGACCAACTTGAGGTAAACAATCTTTTTCCTTTCCAGTATCATGATATTTCAGCTGCAGAAAGTAACAAATGAGCCAGTGGCCACATAATATATCTAACATAAATAACAGGTAAGTCTATTAACCATTGCATTACCCAAGGAGCTGGTAGAATCCGAGCCTCGACAGAAGTCATCTTTTCACTTATTTTGATCCCAAATTCTTTTGCATAGGGGTCTTGATCATAGGCATTGTGGTGAACTGTCTGTGCAAGTGATTCAAAATGAATAAAACATGAAATATAATTGCTTCAGTTGCACCAGAACCCAACAGTCAGAAAGTCAACAAAGAGTTTTAAAAAAATAATATTATATAGATTTACATGATTTAGGGTCATTAAAAATTTTAAAATGCAACTGGAATCAAGGCAGCTACAGTGTTATCACTAGACTCCAAAGTGACATGATTTCAGAGTACTGTGTCCACTAGATGTCAAAGCTATTTTACAGGGTCAGTATTGAAATAATGGATATTTCTTTTTTGTATCCAGTACATAGCATGCATGATTAAACTAGTAGCCTCCCCAGAGAAAAGCTTTATTAGCAGGGTGTTATGTGTGGCTCGGCCCACGTAATGAGCCCAAGGGGCTTATTTCTATTTTATTGTAGTAGTTTCCTAGTCTATGTTAGGAACTAACCCTAGTATCTCTCTGTGATATATAAGCCTATTATTAAGGTTTGAGAGGTAGGTAGGTAGAGAGAGAGAGAGAGAGAGAGAGAGAGAGAGAGAGAGAGAGAGGAAGAGTGTGAGATATTAATTGGTGAGTTACTTTGATTCTCCTCAGAGTAGGGAAATCTTCATCTTCCGTGGATGTTGGTGAATCTACACCAAGCCACATAAATCCATGCTTTTTGCCTTGTTTGATTTCTTCTTGTATTTTTGTGTGTATTTGTGTTTGTGTTTGTTCCACTGGTAGATCTCAACACGGGGGATTTGAAAACTAATTACATGACCACAGTCAAAGAATAAGCTAATTCCATGGAGCAATTAATACAGTAAATCTATACTAAAAAAATGTTAAAACCCTTCATCGCTATTTTTTGAAATTGAGCATTCTACCAAATTTAGAACTTATAATGCAAAATATGGTCGAAGAACAAAAGAAAGGCAAACCTGCAAAATGTCATTTTCTCGATCCTTAGGTCTCTGACACGTAACTTTCAAGAGAGAGGTGATTTGCTTTTCATTCAACCTTTTTGTATATCGCTGACCATCAACTATTTTGCAAGCCTAAGAGGCCACGCACAATCATGCAGATATTCATTAGTACATGATACTACCACACATTGTAAAATCCCTCATAAATTAAGTAAAAAGGAAGGACAACATAGTAAAAGACAGATTCTACCTCCATTGGCAAATAATTTGCCTTCTTCTGATTCCCTACTTGAAGGCAAGGAAGGTGTGCATGTTGGATGGTGAATCCATACACCTCTTGAAAATATTCAACCACAGATTTCATGTTTGAGTGATCATCAACAGGAAATCTGCCAGTTGTTTGAAAATCAACAAAAAAAGATTAAGACTTGACCATAGAGAAGAAATATTCTCTCCAATTATTCATTTTAATCTAGGCAACACAATCCTCAAATAGTGAAGCTCATAAGTCCTATCAACACAAAGCCTTATCCCAAGATCCCAAATAATAGAGAGTACTAGAGTAATTATATATTATTAGGGGTCCTAGCATTCTAGCATTCTTTTATTCTCCTTTTTATTATTCGCATAGAGATCAGTAACTCCAAGAGAAGATGGGAAAAGAGAGAGAGAGAGAAGAATAATCTTACACAAGTTCTCTTGTGGGTTGTGATGTTAAGCCTGAGATGCGGTATTTTCTTCGAACATTTCCTCTGTGAGTCACCTCAACTTTCACTCCTCTAAGAGCCTTTTTGATCTGGTTGTTCATGATATATGAAAATTCTTGGTAAGTTATTAAAAATAAGTCCAAACTCCATAATTTCTGAATCTAAGTGTGACTATGATACCTTTATACGATCAGCATCAGACAATGGCTTGGACAATACATCTTTGCTCAGAAGCTGAGCAACAAACTCAATTACAGGAAGGGGTTCAATGAATGCTGCTGAAGACATATCTATAAAACAGGCAAAAGAAAATAGATACTATGTAAGATACAAGAGTATAAAGCAAGGAACAAAGCAAATAAATTTAA
This sequence comes from Paratinospora sagittata, assembly GCA_035771175.1. NCBI lineage: Eukaryota > Viridiplantae > Streptophyta > Magnoliopsida > Ranunculales > Menispermaceae > Paratinospora > Paratinospora sagittata. The sequence goes on from CM069613.1 coordinate 6,565,233, forward strand.
AAGAAACAATCTCCTATTATTCATAACCTTAATTTGTTGGTGTTTACATACCAATATTCAGGGACAATCCCATCTGAGTAGGTCTTATACTCTGGTAAAACCCACGCCATGACTCCAAGCCTTCCCCAAGGCGCTGCGGTGTTCTTATATCAGGAGAAAAAAAGGATCTGCCAACAGGGCAGTACCTTGAAAATACAGGAAAATTTGAGAACAAGGAGTCAATTTGGGAGGCCTATATATAAAATGTTATGAATGGAAATAAAGAAAAATAAATCACTGAATTTTGTACCTCTTAGTTGAAAGCTCCCTCAGTACAATGTCAAGAATCTGAAGGGCTTCTTGCGGGGCATCTGCTCGTTTACCAGCTAGAAATTGGCCCAAATGGTGCAAATCTGCCCGAGCAACAAACTTGATCGCCACCTTATATTCCCTCACTCTTCTGAAAAAATTCAAGTAGTCATTGTTAAAATATTTTCATGGAGATAATAGAAATGTAAAGCAAAGAAACCAAGCAAACCAATATAAGTTTAAAATGGGCCCAAACATCAATTCAATCAGAATAATTTCTAATTAATACACAAAATGATAATGGAGAGAAATTAATAAATCCTCACTTGGGGCCATTAATTCCATCATTTTCATCTACAATTTTGATATTGAACTCTCTGGATGTAAATGGAAGCTCCCCAGCTGTATAAAGGCTCTTTCTACCATCATAAGCAGGCAATCTCATTCCCAAGTCAGATTCTTTGTACAGTTTTACAAGCTCCGCCATGATCATTCTGTTCACAGTTCTTGAAGCCACTTCAGGAGTTATAGTTACCTGCAACAAACGATAATACATGAACATTCCATCGTCTTACAAATTCAAACGCACATACAAAGAAAACCCATCTAAGAAGAGGCAGCTCACATCATATTGGTTTAAGTTCTTATCCGGTAACTCCGCGAAAAAATGGTTGGCCTTAACTATACACTTTGTTCCTGCCTGCCCATAAGCCGGCCTAGGAGCAAACCGCAAAGATTTGCTCGAAGTCGAAAAAGACACCTCCATTGCACAATTATTACCTCCATTACCAGGAAACCTGCTTGGAATTTCAATATGTTTGGCTTCAACCAGATACCCATTAACCGGTTTATCAATTATTGTACAGGGTCTTGAACTCGGGCGCATAGGAATATCATTCGGGTCGGATTTCCGGCCACCTCTTCCTCTTCTCCTCCCTCTATTCTTAGTAGGAGGTGAATTGTGATGATGGACTTTAGCATTTTGGGGTTCTTGAGAAGATGGGCCTTTCCCATTTTGTGCAGTTTTGTGATTCTTTTGAACTTGATTCATGGAGTTTTGTACTTGTTGGGGTTTGATCACAAGGTGCTGCTCAGAGCTCGCTTTCATCTGCCTCATAGGCATGGTGATTGGAAGAAGGGAACTTAGCCTTCACCAAATACACAACTGTTTCTTCCCTTCTCCTGTTCTTTTCTTTTATTTTAGAATGTACTCAAACTGGATATCCAAAAACAGAGAGAAGAATGAGGTGTCAGGGTAGATAACTTCAGTGGAGAAGTAAAACAATAAATAGAGCTAAGGATGGTATTATAACATCACAATCTTATCTACCAGAGATAAAAGTAGAATCAAAAGATACCACAGTCTTGTTAGCAGATTACAAGCATTACCAGTTCTTTGCAAAATAATAAAGTTGAAAATCAAGCATTCATCAGCAAAACAAACAAACAAGCAAAACCCAGAACCCAAAAATCCAATTTTCCAGTTTTTAAGATATTCAAAATCCCAAAACTTAGTATATTTTTCATCCTAATTAGTAACTCAAACTCCATTAAGACTGCTTTGCACAGCAAACATCACACTTTTACCCACAGTTCTTCTCCCCTTGCAGAGCAACCAAAAAACCACAAACACAAGAAAAAAAAAACTCAAAATAAATATAAACTCAAACAACAAACCCCAATATTATCCAAATTTAAGTGTACCCATGACACAAAACAACATGAAATCAACCCAAAACATTTTTTTTAAAAAAAAAAAAAACCCAACTTTCAAAATCCACACTCACCCAGTAGACAAATCTCGAACTTCTTGCAACTCAATTTTAAGCTTCCTATCTCAACTCAAAAACTGCGATAAAATCAGTAAACCCACACCATACCAAATGAAAATCCAGTACACAAGAGAGATAGAGAGTGGCAAACTTAAAAAGAAGCACATGAGAAGAAACAAGAGGAATAATAGTACTAATGAAAAAACATGGAAAGAGAACCCAAAATTTGAAACTTACCCACGGAAGATAATCATGAAATAAAGGGGAAGAGAAAGAAGAAAAAAAAAAAAACAAGAGAGCATTAACAAAATCCAAACTCAATGGGTCTTCTTCAACATCAAACCCAACCCACCCAAAAAAGAACAGAGTAGTAATAAGGTAGCTTTAGAGAGAGAAAGAAAGGAGAGTTGCAAAAGACCGTGAAGTGAAATAAAGAAAGAGAATCAAAAGTGGGAGAGTGTAAAAGATGGGCTTTTGTTGTGGGGATTAAGAGATGGAGAGAGAGAAACAGTGATGAAGGAAGAAGGTGAATCTCTCATACACGCATGCAGTAGCAGAAGCAGCAATGCTTTTGGTTTTGGTGTTTTCTTTATCACGTGTAAAAGGCTTTGCCTTCCTCTCTATCTCTGCTTTCCTTTTTAATGGCCTCTCTCTCTCTTCTTTCTCTCTCTAGATTCTCTCTCTAAGAGGGTAGCTGATTTTGGACTGAACAAGCAGCCTCGGGGACTTAACAAAGATTAAAAAAAATTATCTTAAATTTTTTTAAGAAGGACAGTGTTTTTAGAGAGAGAAAAAGAGAAATCCACAACAGCTACTAAGGATCCAAAAGCAATCATAGACAGAAGAAGAATAATTCGAACTTGCAGTGCCTTCCCTCTGCACAACTTCTCTCAATAACATCTCCCCACCACCCCCCCTTTCTCTCTCCTCTCTCTTCAAACACCTTTCTCTCTCTCTCTCCTCTCTCTAAAATCCCCAATATCTCGTGTGCCCACAACAAGAAGAATAATAAGTAGGAGAAGCTTAGAGTCATGAAGATGTAAGTAATGTAACGGTTGGTTTTTTTTTTGCAAGACTGATTTTGTGGGTAGAGAGCCATGTAACTAAAGTGGCACGGGTTATTAGAGTGAGACATTTGGTTGAAGTATAGGTGGGTACCACTTAAGAAATGATCAGGTCTTTTTACCACTTTTTATAAGGACAGATTAATAGAGGAGAAAAGAAAGAGCTAGAGAGCATCTATATTATTATACATATGTTGATGGAGCCCACTTGAGGAGAGAGGGGGTTAGGAGGAGTTTCAAGGTGGAATCAGACCCATTAGATTGTAATGTAGAATTTATTCTTTTACGATGCATGGGGTGGGTTCAATAGTACTAAAAGAGAAGAGATACCAGCTTTCTCAGCCTCACCAAAGATCAAAGTTTGACTCATCTCTCTCTTTCACTCTTTTTCTAAGTAGGACCCCCTGTGACCATTTTGTTCAAATCTCACATTATCTCTTTACTTATATATGTTAAAAATTAAATCATTACTTTCTAAAATCCTTGTGATGTGTTATCCTATTAGAATGCAGGCCATTTTTGGCACAACTTTTGTATGTAGCCAAGGTTAAAAGAATAAATTATAAATTTCAGCGCACTATCACCCGTAAATTGCATTGAATCACGTATTAATATATAATTTAATAAAAATTTAAAAATATATATATATTTATTTCGTGAATATAGTATTTTTTACATTAGATTATATATATACAAGACATAAAAGATTCATCGATCCATCCGATCAAATATATGGACGGTCTCAATTATAATAAATATTATCATATATTATGGCTCAATAAGACTCTAATAAAGTTGCAATGTATAAGACCCAATATCACAACTCCTCCCCACCTTATATGAGGTTAAAGAAAGTTTAATCTTTTACTTCATACAAGGGCGGGTGCCTCGCTGTTTGAGCTACGAATCATTGGCAAAATTGAAAGATATTGTAATGATAAACTACAATTAATGTAGCGTCACTCTATTGAAAAATTATTTATGAATAAGTTTTTGAAAATTTATTTAATTAATTAAAAAGTGCTACAATGATTCTTGATTTATATCAAGTGACAATCATGTGATTAGTTAAAAATAAAACACTTACATAATAAGGACACTCTTTTTTAAGATTCATAAGATGAAAATCACATTTGTGACCCTTTTAGTATTTGTCTTTTTTTTGTAAAAAAGTTATTAGTTTTGATTGCCCAATTAAACATGCACAAAGTTGACAAATGAGTACTAATTCAGTGTAATTAATCTCAAATTTTATATTGCTATATAATAAAAAAACGTTGAGATTTTCAATTTCATTTTTGGGTCTACCTCATCTACTAAATATTTGGTAAAATTCCTTATCAATTCTTACATTGTGTATAGTGTATTATTAATTAAAATATTTCTTTTGTATATATATTCAACTCAACTAAGTTTTTTTTTTTATACCAATTTTTCTGCATCTGGGAGGTGTCCTCTTTCTCTTTGAGAGAAATTAATCATTCCAGATTCGGGCATGACAGAGTCGTTTGGGCTGATTCTTGCAACTGAGGCGGATAAATAATGACACGTTCAGGCTCGAACTCGAGACCTGGACCTCAACCTCACTTATACTTAATTTCTCAACTAATTGAGCTATCACCGATTGGTAACTAAACCTTTTTCGCAACATGAGTCGACTATGTGAATCTACTTCTTCCACTTTATTCTATTAAAGGCAAAGTTGATATTTGAATAATAAGTTAAATAATTAAAAAAAAAAAAAAACCTTTCATCCTAACATGCAAATTAAAAATAAGCTTCGAGAGTTTCAAAAGGGGTCAAAAAGCTAATGATGATTTGATTAAATAAAAGCATCATCAACTCATCTTCATCATTTTAATTACCAATTGATGAATGTCATTTGAATCCATAATTTTATTTTATTTTTCTCACATGTTAGCAATTGGCATTTTTATTTTAGGGTCAAAATTGTGGCATGGATATGGACCCCTCCCTCTTTAAAATGAAGCATGATGAGGTTATAGACAGAAGTTATAGAGGCAAGGGTGGCATGAACACAAAACTCCAAGATATAATAAATGCACACTCATTAGAGTGAGGGTATGGGGTTGTTGGTTTGTTTATAATTTTATGCAGTTATATAATTTGGACTGTAGTAGGTAGTAAGAAGAGGTATCATGGGCTTTACATTGTTTTCTTTTGATTTTGGTGTACTTTTGTTTTTTTATATCATTGTGGACAAAAGAAGGGGATGTTTGAGAGACTAAACACTTTACTCTCTCATTTCCCCAAGTAAGCGAGTGAGTGTAGTGTGTAAGTGTAATATATTGTGTAGTGCTCCTGACAATATTGCTGCTGTGATTCCCAGGCCACTTCCAAAAGCTGGGTGTGTGTTGTGTTGCTTCCTGCTACTATTGCTGACATTGTTTTTGTTTCCATGATGACCATGATCTTAGCCCCCCCTCCCGATCTCTGTATCACTAGTTACTTTCTCTCTCTAAGGTCTCTTGTCTCTCTTCTTTATGTTCGCAGCTTACTCTTTTTAATCTTTTTCTTTACAATTTAAAAGCAACACCACCTTATTTTCTTTCTTTTTTTCCTTTTTTTTTTTTGTTTTGAGTAATTTGAAATGTACCACCAAAAACACTATTTATACCCACATGCTTTATAATCTCTAACGTTACATAATAAGTGGGTATAGATAATGTTTTCGGTAGGTATATTTAGAATTACCTTTTTTTTGTTACTTTTCCATTTTTTTTCATAAAATTACACTAATGTATATATAGTTTTTTTTTTTTTTTATAAAAATGCTACTATATATATTATGTAGTTGCCCTCGAATCATTTGAAGGCATCCAATATTATACTAGAGTGGTGTTGAGAATATTGTACATTTATTACTCTCTTTTACTTTAGAGAAATGCTAGCTATAAATGGAATTTGCTTAATTTTCACCAAATAATAAGTAGTAGGTTACTTTCAATTATATTCAACCTAACTTAACCTAACATATGCTAATTGTTGGCGTTGGAATTTGGCAAAATGAGTACACATATTCTTTTTACAGATGGAAGTAATGGAGGAAACATAATCATTTAGTCCTTGATAGTGATAATTAAGTATTTGAAATATAAATGTCACATAATTAAAACACACCTTTGATGTAAAAGAGCAGAAGAAGTAGATTTATAATGCAAAAAGTTTGCACCATGATGTGATCAGTTTTATTATTCTTTCATAAATATCCTTAAAGAGCTAATAATTTTTTTAAAAAAATTTTAAAATATAGTTTTAGTGATGTGAAGAATAATATAGTAATTTAACAAAATAAGATTTCCCCCTATATTCTTTATGTTTCCTCCATTTCTTAAAGTACAAATTGATATTTTTCAAAATTTTCTTTTGTAGTTATATTAATTTACTTTTATATTTCTAATATATTTTTCACGTGCAAAGAATGAGTATGCTAACGATAGAGTTGATTTAATTAGTAAAGAGATGGTTTTAGAACCTTAAAATATCAAATTCAACTCTTACCTATGTCTCAGCCTAAGAGGTAAAGGAATTAATGGTTAAGAGCGGAGCCAGATACCTCTCTGAAAATGTAGTATGGCGACGGGGTGATAGAGTTGGTTATATAACTAACTAATAAAATTATTTTATTTTAAAAAAAAGAAAAAAAAAAGAGGGGTTAGATTGAATTGAGTTAAAATTTTATTCTTTCAATATTATTAGTAAAAGGGTAAAATTAAATAAAAAAAGAAGAAGAGAGAAATATGGATTGAAGATATTCCTCCAATTGTTGAGGATATGTTGGTGTTTGTACTCTTTTAAAATTGAAATTGTATTGAGGTTAATTATTAAAAAAAAAAAAAAAAGAGGAGTATAAGGTTTTAACTATATTTCTTGGTAAGATCCATTTAAATAGGTATAAAAATTGGACTAGTGGAAAAAACTACTACACACACAGCACAAAAAGGGGGGGCAGCATTGGCAGCCCCTTTGTCTTCTTGGGAACTACGTCAGACACTAAATAATGTATTGAGTGTGAAGCAAGGGAATGTTGGAAACAGATGGTTCAAAGAATATTTTTGTAAGATATGCTTCACCATTTCTTTATTCATCAAACTCCCCCTATTAGCTATATATACCCTATATAAAATACAATTAATTTTCTCAAAGAATTTCCTAAGAACAAGTGTAATTAACACATGTCTAGTTATTATTTGTGCATTTCTTTTTCTTTTCTTTTTTTTGTTTAATATATATTTCGTCTTTTCTTAGTTATTATTTTTTTAATATGAAGGAGCACACAGTCCAATGCACGCGTGTTATTCTCATTTTTTTTTATTTTTCTGATCAAGCATGTAGCCAAATAATCAGACCCACTATCTAGGTAGAGTTTGTAGATATATATAATGAAGACCCTCTTCCTCTTAACTGAAAGTCAAGTCTCGTCTTATTGTTATTTTTTTTTTAAATCCATGGTGCTGTGTATTGCTTTTAAATATGTAGATATGATTAAAAAAATATTAGATTATATATAACCAATAGATGCTACTTTTTCTATTCTTTCAAGTTAGTGCATGTGTATAACTTAGAAGGTTTTGTTTTTTTTTGGGCAATTTCAATACTTAAATGAGCATGGTCAGCTTAATTTTTTTAATGAAAGTAAATGGTAGTGTTTTATTTTTTATATAATTAATAACTTGAAAGATAAAGTATTGTATTTAATTAAGATAATGTTATATATTTTGAGTTAAATTGAGCTGTTAGATCTGTATATATATATATATATATATATATATATGTGGATACCCCTTTGATAATATTTATGAGATTATCAAAGAAATTATATAATTTATTTGGAAGAAAATTTGCAATAAGAAAAGACCATTTACCTTCGTTAACAAGGCAGTCGACTATTTCATCCCTCGTCTTCTCAAAATCTTAGACTATAAATAACATTTAAAAAAAAAAGACATTATAAATAACATTAGAGTAATGTTTGATTAACACATTTTCTAAATAAACTTTATTGACATTGTCTTTGAGAATTGTTAGATCATCTTGAATTACGTGTTGATGTGTGAGTCGAGTCGATCTAACAATTCTCAAGGACAATATCAACAAAATATATTTAAAAAATATTTTTTTAAAATATTTTTTTAACATAATAATATTTTTTCTCTTTGAAACCATTAAGTTGGATCACCACTAAAAAAAAAAAAAAACAAGAGATACATGAGTCACGAGGGAAAGATCAGTATATATATATACATATATTTATTCTTAAACGTAGATAATTATTATAATACATAAACATTAATAGCATAAATTATAATTTTTTTGAAAAAAAAAAAGAATTAAAAATATATTTTGGACATTGTTGTGGCAATCTAAGTATTACTCTGCATGGGCTAGCTAGTGTTAATAAAAGAAAGGTGAAATTTCTTCCTTTTTTGGTCTCCTTCCTTGGTCTGCTTTTAACAGTAAAAATGTGGCAGTCATGTGTTAATAACTCTCCCTTCCGTCACTACAAAACCTTGTCTCTCCTCGGGTGGAAAAGCTCTAATGTTGTTGTGTCCCCGTGAAACTGCTATTAGTACTTTCTTTTCTTCAGTCAAATTAATTGTTTTGACGACACACGTGTCGTGTAGCTGAGCTGACACATGGTGCCAGGTAGGAACTGGTGGGAGCACAGTGGGATTTGTGCGCCTCGGCCAAAATAGCAGGAGCTAGCATGTATTTTGTCTTTGTTATTTGGATACACTTATTAGTCTGTTATGTACAAACGATATACAGCAGTGAAATTTGTTGGGTCCGTACGAGCTGATCATACAACACTTGCTTGGCCACACTACCACTTTTGCTGAGGAATTTTCTATGTTACACTGTTAGGGAAAAATAAAAAAAATAAAAAATTGCTATATGATATTTTGTCCAATGTGAACGGACATGTTATATAAATCAGTCTTATTTTATTTTATTTTTTTGTTAATTTATTTAATTAGTGAATGTGTTGAGTCATGGGTCCGAATAGATCAAGGGCTACCTAACATTTTAAGTCAACAATGAGGTAATTTCATAGCCGTATATATTATCTAAATCTATACTATCATAATAAGAATATTTAGAGGTTGACGATGAAGCTATTTGCCGCTGAAACTTTTCAAAATACTCTTCTATAGTAACTATTGTTATCTCAAGAAATCTCATAATGTGAATATTTTGATAATTCCAAACTACTCATATGAGTATGCAATAATCTTTGTTAAGTATTTCAAAAATATCAAAGAGTCGAACTTACAAGACAAGTGAACAATCAAGATCAAAGCTTCGAGTTTTAAGCACTTAAAATATAAAACTTTTGCTCAAATAATTCTCAGCAAGGTTTACAAATATGCATGACTGCATGGTTTAGTTGATTTGATTTCGAAGTATTTTTTGTTGATTTTATCAATCACTTACAATGAATTTTCGATGAATGATTTGATTCAAAAATACCGAGTATTTAATCTTGTTTAATAAAGCTTTAAAAGTTAAAAAAATATTAAAATTATTATAAGTGTCCATTACGATGCTGATGCATTGATCAGGACGCTAATGTCTCATTATCGCACTCATGTACTTGGTAAGTCAGAACGTTGATGACACATTAGGACATTAATAAGGTTCTAGGTTGAAAATGTTCATATCTACGAGGACACTTACGTCTTCAGTAACACCCTCATTGATTAAACCAAATGAACTTATCAAGACGTTGATTGAATATTAGCACGCTAATTGAACTTAAATGTTTTTAACATTAGGACACTTACGTTAGTGCCCTTACGGTTCTAAGTGTCTTAAGTAAGTCAGGACGTTTACATTCCAGTAGCACTCTCACTTCATAATTCAGTAGGATGCTCATGTTGCATAAGCGCACTCAAGGAACAAAGCATCAAAAGTTGGTATTATGCGTCAGGATGCTGATTGAGCATCAGGCCATTAATCCAACACTGACATAAGTTCTGAAAAGGCAATTGTCAACCTGTTTGCTGATAGTTCAGGTGCATGAACCGTGTTCACTAAGACTTTCTTCATTCATGCTATCTGAATTGTATCAGAACTATTTCTTAAGAACCAAACTTACCATTTTTATGTAAAATTAAAGTCGTCGTGAGCAAACATTCATATTTGAAATTCAAATCAAATGCTTAACACCTTTATTTTAACTAAGTCTATATATACCAACACTTAGAATCAAAACACACAACAAAGAAATTTTTTTGAGCCATTACTTCTGAAAGTTCGTCGAATTTTCAAATTGATTTCAAGTTAAACAGTTTTTCAGTTTTCAAAGTGTTGTCTGTGAAACAAGTTTTCACAAGTTTCATTCATAGGATTTTCATATTGATCTTATATGTTATCTCTTTTATTGAAAACCTATTTGAAGTAAAGTGAATTATTTTACTCTAATTTTCAGCACAATTTTAACCTCATATCATTATTTGCTGAAGGAGAAATTTGAGAGATAGTTCATAGGATACAGTTGTACTTCAATTTACATTTTTATCTAACTGCATCAAGAGCTGTAACAACAGTTATACAAACTGCTGAATCTTTGTCTTTGTATTTTGATAAGTGGTCTGCTCCAAGCTGGACACAGGTAGTTTTCTAGCTTGTAAATTGAGAAGTATAGGTAGTTCTCTAGCTTGTAAATCGAGAAACATGAGTAGTTCTTTAGCCTGTAAGTCGAGAATGAGAGAGGTTGTTCTAAGCTTGTAAGTTGAGAAAGCATAGGTAGTGTCTAACTTATAAGTCGAAAGGTTGTAAGGGTTTGGTTTTCACCTGTGAAGAAGATCTGGTAGTGAAGTGTTTTAAATTCTAACTGAAAAGATTAGGTAGTGGAAGTAGGCAAGAAGCCGAACTACTATAAATCTGTTGTGTCAATTTCATTTGATTACGCACTTTATTGTTTGCCATTGTATTAATTTATAAATTGTCTAAGTATCAAATTCACCCCTCTTTTTAGACACACCTAGGCCAACAACTGTACCCAAATAACCTATGATGTGTACTTACCATATCACTAAAATTTGCTAAAATGTCTTGTGGGCGAACTCTCAATGTTTTTTAAATTTATTTATTTGCTCTTTTTGTTTCATTTATCTTATGCTTTTTCTATTATTTTGATACTACATTTTTTTTATATTTGTATACTCCTAAATTTTGTTTACTAATACCTCATTTGCTATGAGTTTAAAAGAAATTAATAATATACAACACGTGTGCCCATTCACTAATATATATACTATTATTAGAATACTTTTGTTATATGCCTACATTTCTAATTTATTATGTTTGGTCAACCTAGAATTTTTTTTTTAGTCACCATAGGTCGAAACTTTGGCCTGTTAAAAACATAAAAACTAAAGAACCCAAAAATACAATTATTAACTTATGAGGAGCCTCTAGGCAGCAAATAAGCTTCTAAGCTTACCCAATTAAAATACTGTTTATAATAAGAGGGCTTATATACGAGTTTCACATACTACATAGTAAATAATATTTATTTTTTTTAACTAAGGGTGAATAGGGATTGCTTTTGACCACCAGTGATCATTTTGTCATGTATTTAAATTTGAGTACTAGAAAAAGTCTTAAATTTGTTAGGATGGCTTTGGGCACTAAGCTTTTATCTTGTTGTTAGAAATCGCTTGACTTAAAAATTATAATAAATAACAGAAAACCCAATAATATATATCAAGGTATCATTACTACTTTATATCATATTATTACTTTGTCTTACATGTACTTGTATCATGCTTGTAGAATAAAATGGGTCAAATAAAGTCATAGGCAATGAAGAATTTGTAAATATAAACAAGAAGATTTGTAATTTGAGGGCGAAAAAATGTGATATCATACCACAGACACAACATTTTTTCAAATAATATGTTTCACTTAATTTATTTTGAATTGAGCTAAATAAATTAAATTGGACATATGGTCCTGATACCAATTGCCACCCTAGCTATTGCAAATACCTATTTGCCATGCACCAACCCCCTACGTATACCCGTTGCGCAACCCTGCAACCCTAGCCAAGAGCCTTTTGCCTTTTACTTTTTACGTGAAGCTAAGATGCCAAAGGGACCCAACACGTATGTCATGCCCATTTAGTGATTCCACACGAAAAGTATATCTCATACTATCAAGTTCTATTCATTTTTATCGTTATTCTTCTTTTTTGTTTTATATATAATATGAACTCATCTTATGTTGCTCTCCTTCAAATATAAAAATGAATTTTTTATTAATACCAAGAATATATATATATTTTGGTGTCTGAAAATGAATATTCCACAAAAAGTTATTTTCTCATGTAGAGAATTTTATGTTTTTTTTTTTGTTTTTTAAAGAAAAAGAAAAACTGATTAGTCATCGCAAAATAATAAAAAATAAAAAATAAAAAATGTAGAAGAGGACAAATGTAGAGATTTGATTATTCTTTTGACGACATATTTTATTTTAATTTTCTATTATTAAATAATCACTTAAATTGGTGAAAAAATGATAGTAATAGTAATAACGATTTTTCTTAAATCGTTATTACTATTACTGAGGAAAAGAAAAACGTATATATTCATGAAATGACTATCTCCAACAAGAAACCAGTGTACTGTACGACATAAAAGCCATAAAAAGTAAGATTTAATTACATGTAACTCAAACGAATAAATAAATAACCAAAATCTATTGCGTGCCCTCAAGCACTTATACCAATAGCGCAAAAATCTTCGCCCTTTTCTCTTCCGTCGTCTTTCCCAAAATAATAATAAAATCAAAACGATAATTTCCTGTAAAAAAATGTTAATTTAATTAAAAAAGTACAACGATACATTAATATATAAATACGTGTTATATATTTTAAAATATATAATAAATAATTTAATAATTATATATGTATAATTATATTTAAAATTTATAACTATTATAATCAAAATAATATTTTTCTTCCTACAAAACCCAAATATCCTTCTTTTATAAGAAAATGCTTAGGTGATTTTTAAATATGAACTTCACTCCACGCTTTCTTAAGGGTGAAGGTGATGATAAGTGAATTTACCTTTTTTTTAAATCAACCATCTTTTTCTTAAGAGTATATTTCTTTTCTAATATAGTATTAGACATTTAATAAAAAGAAATAAAAAAATAAAAATAAAGTTGACAAGACTGAAGTAAAATTGTATTAAGAAGTCGCTCTAACATTATTCCTTTTATTATTATAATTCTTTTAAAACATTTTTTTTAGGTCTCCTGTTCACAAAGGGAAAGTCTAGGAATTTTAAGTCATTTCTCATGATTTCATGGGTACAAATGTCATTTACTTATAAAGTTCACTGCAAAGCCGCCCGACACAATTTTCTTTTTTATTTAAAAAAAAACTCTTATTTTATTTAAAAATACCTAAAAAGGTTAAAATTCTAAAAGGGCGGCATAAAAAAATAAAAAAATAAAATAAAAAGCAAGAGGTCAGATTTATCACAAGTACTCAACTTTTTTGCACCCCTTTAATCGTCCACTGGCGTCGCGTGCCGCCTTTCCACGTTTAAAGCTTCGAGGGGTACTTTCGTCAGTTAAATTAATTAATTCTTTTTTAAAAAATTATTTAAAATAAATAAATAAGAAATAAAGTTTTTTTCTTTTTTCTTTTTCTAGCTTTGTAATGATGGGCCCCCAGACTCTCAATTAAAGCCTGTGGGCTGGTAAGGTGGGGTCTCAAAGTGGGCCCAAACTTGTGGGGGCCACTCAATCCACAAAACCTCGCATGTTCAGTTTGCTCATGCAGTTCGTGCAAACGAGTCATTATTGCCTCGTACGGCGCACGCGTGGTTGCACCTCTCGCGTTACGTGTCGCCGAAACAACACCGTTTTTTTTTGTTTTGGGGTCTGTGTTTCTTAATCTTTATTATATAAACGTACCACATTAAACGCTGTTATTACCCTATCCAATTTTTTTTTTTTTCTTCATAATACCCTTTTATAATTTGTCTAATATACTCTTATATAAATTTTATTCTTACCTAATTTTAAAATATTTACTAACTTTACCCACTTTCATAAATCTTATTTACTTTTTTTACTTAAACCCTAAACTCTTCGCTGTCTTCCAACCTTTTTTTCCCTAACACTTTTTGAAAGCTTTTAAGAACTATTTTAACGGGGCAATATCTTTTGTAAAGGATTTTGAAATGTTTTGAAAGTTAATTTTTAAGTGTGTAAAAACTCACTCTAAAGCAATCAAAATATTCGATCTTGGTATAATTTAAAAACACAATAATAGATAATTCAAGTAGGGGTCATGCCATTAAAAACAATAAAAAATAAAAGATTCGGTCAAATCGTATCAAACCTATGACCTCGATTCGATAGGACAAGACCAAACAGAGATAATAAGTTTGGTTGGACCCTATCGAACCGAATGCAATGGTTCGATTGAGTCCGATCGAACCTCCTGTTTTTTGTCATTTTAAAGGGGGCTTCACGTGGTAATCAAATTTTTATGGCCCTAGAAGTGACATTAACATAATTCAAAAAGCTTTTCTATTTAATTTGAACATCGGTGTACGTTTTTCACTGATAGGCAATAATATAGTGGTCACCACTGTAT